>OX422217.1:301794223-302394223 GCA_949130495.1 Sambucus nigra | reverse complement strand
CTCTTTCGACTATTACTGTAAACCCAAACCCAAACAAATCTCATTCTCACCATAGAAAACTCTATGAACAAAAACTCGAGACAATGATTAGAAATATCACCATTTATTACCTCCGGCTATTGGGACGGGATCCCAGTGAATTTTGAACTTGATCTAGATCACTAAAAGGTTGGTAAATGTTTGGACGTCATCGGGGGTGTCGACCTATGTGGACTGATGCATGTCGAAACTGTTGGCGGTGGTCAAAAAATGAAAAGCCCGTACTTCTCTCGACATTGGTAAAACATTATACATTCGGTGAAACCCCTTTTCCCTTGACACGGAGCTAAAAACTCTTTTTATTATTTGGTCTGAGAGTTGGTGGTGATTGTGGTCTAAGATTTGTTGGTGGCTGAAAATGAAATCAGAAAAAGTAAACCTACCTATTCGTGGTGGTTGAAAAAGTAAATCTGCCTATTCCCACTATTGTTTGTGGATGAAAAAAATTTATATGATGAATCGAAAGAAAAGAAATTGAAAAACATACCATTTTTACTTCCATCGATAAACCTGCAAAAGTAAAATGAAATGGAAACTAAGAGAAGAAACATGATTTTACCAAAAAAAAAAGAAGAAACGTGAGGGGGAGAGAGAGAGAGACTCTACCTATTCGTGGGAGTGAGGTGCGAGAGATTGTGTCGGATGATGGATTATGATGGGAAAACGAAATTTGGTTTGTCGGATCAAGAGAAAAATATGGCTTGTTTGGGTTTCGTAGCCAGAGAGAGAAAGTGTGTGTTGAGATTTTTATTGGAAAGGGAGGAAAAAATAAAAGGTGATATGAGAGATGGAGGTGAACAACCCGAATATGAAAGCGAAAGCAGAATAACCACTCGTACGAAGGTTTGAAACCAAAGAGAGGTGTGAGAAAAGGAGGTGAAAAGATTTTGAAAAGATTTATTGTACTTTTCTTGAGTCTTGTGGTATACCTACCCATCAAATTGACAGATTTCTTTTACTATAACATCTCCATTTTGCAGTATAGTGAGCCGCTAGATAAAAAAACTTTGTTTTCTACTCCTTCTCACTTGGGAAAATCAATCAGAGGCAATAGTCTCCTATCCAAGTGGCGGTATCTCAACCCTTAAATAAGTTATCTTTTATTGAACAGTAAAAACACAATTACTCATTATTATTTATTTATATATATATATATATATATATATATATAACTATCGAAGAAAATAATGGGTATCGTGATTCTAGTCACATCGTGGATCGTGCGCTCCGAGTAGGAAGCATATATCACCTACCCAATGAGGTCACTATCGATGCTCCCACTGCTGGAACTACTAGTAGAGCTGGCACTGCCGGTGCAGGTGGCCCTTGGACCTTCTAGACCTGTGTGTCGTGACCATCCTGGTCCTGCACCATCATTTCCCCACAACAGAAACATGCTCCCCTAAAAGGTCCATACTACCGGTTAGGAGCTCATTCACCTGATTGTCCTTGGCCCCACCCCTGCCCCCAAGGCCCTTGTGGGGTAATATTGCCCTATTTCTCCTAACATGTCCTCTACCTCTTCCATTCCTAGTCGTCGTGACCATTGTTCTCACCTCATTGACCGTTTATCTCTTGTCTTTTCCCAAATTTCTTTTTATAACTTACTTACTCTTTCCACAATAACATGGCGACGTCAACCAGCAAGAGTTCATAGTGTACGTCGAATTCCCCAACACCAACTGCCTAATAGACCAAGACAATCACTTAATAAAACATTCCATCTTCTTTGCCTCAGTATTGACCTCCTCAGGTACAAACATAGATAAATTTATGAATTCTTGCTCGTATTCGACAACTGATTTTGGTCCATACTCCAAGTCCAAACATTCTGATTTCTTCACACCCCTAATGGCATATGAAAAATACTTATCATTAAATTTGATAAAAAGAATCACCGTAATTCAAACGATCCCTATCCTCCGATGTGGCCCACCAATGTAAAGCATCTCCTGTCAACTTGAATTTATCCAACATCTATTTTTTCACATCATTACAGTCCACCATCCTCAAATGTCTCTCCCTGTCTCTCCTCCACTGATGAGAAACCATTGGGTCACATCCACTTATGAAGGTTGGAGGATTGACCTTGTGGAAACTACCTCTCACCCCATCCCAAGCCAAATTGGGTGTACCCTGCTGTAGTGCCTCTAAAGTCACCCACTTCTGTCTCCCCATTTTGATATCGACCACCATGGCCTCAACCACTATCACCGCCAACTCCTCAGCATCCAACAGAAAGTATCCCTTCCTCTCTTGACCTGCGAAACTAGAAACGGAACCCTCTCCCCTATCTCCACCTCTCCTAGTATTTATCATCTAAAAATACAGGAATAAAACAACATAAGACTCATTATCACTAAGAATACAAATGATCAAAAGGAATTAAAGACAAGCAACGCAAAGGATAAAACATACTCATAACCTACGAGACCTAAGACCATGTTCTATCACCATTTGTAACACCTCGTGCATTCTTCGCATCGTCCGCCACTAAGACAACTTCGGCCGTTTCTAAATTAAATATCATTCTTAGCATGTGACATGTCTGAGACATATGAAAAAAATTATCCATAAGAGAATAATAAAATTAAACCAATAAATAATCATCCAAGAAATAATAAAATCCATCAATATGATAATCTCCAAAATAATCCAACTCTGAATGAAATAATCCAATAAAGTAACTGACTATAACCCTAGATAACTTTGGAACCGAATGGCCAAAAAAAATCCATATTGAAGTCTTATAATGTAAAGAGACTAAATAAAAGTAATACTATACTAGTAGACTAAGTAAATAAAATAAAACTCCACGTGACCCTCGAAAATGATCTTGAATTCATCTAATGAAGATACTTCTTCACAATCCTAAAATATTAATCAACACAATGGATCAGAGCCCACCACATGGATACCAGCTACTCCTCTGAAGTCGGGTCCTTGAATCGAGACAATAGGATTATACACATTAAACACGACAGTATAATATTTTAAATTAAACGTGACATAATAATCAATGAGTAAAAATAAATTACTATCTAACCACTTCTAAGTCACCCCCGAACTCCAAGTCAATCTATTTCATTTTAACACAACTAACCTTCTAAATTAATTCAATTAATAACATTATTATTTTTCTCCATCATTAATATCAATCGTGGGACTCCTACTTAAAGGCTTACATCATTTACTTACGGGACTCCGCTAAAAGTTTAACACCACACTAATTCTCCTCACTATGTCCAGTAAGTTCGGTTTACTGACAACTCTTCACACACTTATAAGGTTCCACGCACGACTCGTCACTATAGCCCGTCAGCACATTTAACTGTAAGCCCACACATACTCATGATGCCGAAACACCCATATCGCTATAGCCAGATGGCCCATTTAACTATTAGTCCTGAACATACTCATGCCACGAATATATTTTAATACCCGTTTACTATCTTAGGCATTAATTCTCAACTTCTCTAGTTTTCTCATGTATCTCAAATTTGACCAACCCTTTTTAATCGACATAAAATCCTCAAACAACCTTAGTCCTATACCTGAAGGTCTCCAACCCACAAGTATTTTCTAGCCTATCGTTAGGGAAGAAAAGTAATTAACATACACCACTTAGCCTCACTCCTAGGGTCACTAAACCACGTATCAACGTAAAAACTAGACCCACCCTGGAATATCTATCCTTCAACTATCACCACTATTTAGTACCATACCTATAAAGGGACAACGACCCAAAGACCCAATAACTTGTCTGATACCTGGAAACTAAATCGAATAAAGGTGAAATCCCTATCTATATCATAACTCCATCTTGCCCCGGTTTCGATTGTATTAAAATAGATAAGTGGCATAAGGCAAAATTTCCATTTATCACGATAATTCTACCAATTTAATCCGCACATCACTATTAAAGAAATTAATGTTCGTTTAATCATAATATTAATTAAAAAATACTTTCTCATCATATCATTCAATTCGAAACATCATACAATTTATTAAATGGCATCCCTGCGTAAATATCTACATGCGAACATCTTAAAATCTACGGAAACTAAATCTCTAACCTAACATTCAAGGTTTTGAGTTCATATTAAAAATTTGCATAAAAACAATCCCGATTTGTATTCCACTTCCCAAATTAATATCTCTAATTTGTTTTAAGAAAACACGTATTTAGTGTGTATGCCATAATTACTATGCATAATATAAAAGGAAAGAAATAGAGCTAACCATGCTTGATATTAATTTGAAGAAATATGAAACTTGTAAAAAGATGATGAAAATCCTCTTGGACTATCTTGAAAATTCGGATTTCGGCATTCAAAACTTGAACAAAAAATTAGGTTTAAGTGGGGCTAGAGGTAGAAGTGGATGTAAAGATGAGAGTATATTTCATTTAGGGTTGAGAATAATGAGTTTTAAATGTCATAACCGCAAAATATTAACATATAAATAGTTGGAGGAATTTAAGTTAAATAGAACTCTATAGAAGAACAAAGCAGCAACGTATCTTCCTCTCGCCGAATCGATTCGGCTTCCGGGCCGAATTCATTCGGTCCAAGGAATGGCATGAGAACGCCTAACAATATATATATATATATATATATATATAAATTAGTAATCCAATTTAACTCTGATTTCGATTCCGATTAAAATACTACTTCCCAAAAAATAAAAAAAAAATATTTAATTACTAAATAATTAATTCCCCAAAAAATAGTGTTTCGAATTATAAATAAATTTAATTGAAGTACAATTTAAATTTATGGGGTGTTACACCCGGACCTAAAAATGGGGGCACAATGCCACCAATGATGGAGAGACATGTTTGACCCTAGGCAACTTTGCCTAGGAAGAGAAGTGTTAGAGGAAGTACAAATCTGATTCACCACATCGAGATGTACAAATCCACAACTGACATTTATTCAATCTCAAATAGGATGAGGTGTCAGTCCTTCTTTGGTACCCTCGCAGGCGCTACCCATATGTGGTATAAATCTCTACCCAGGAAGTCAATTGATAACATCAAATAGTTAGCTGAGAGATTCATTCATAACTTTTGTTTCAACATGAAACTCTCGAAGAAATTTACTCAACTCTTATATGTGAAACAAGGTAAAAATGAGACACTGAGAGACTAAATTTCTTACTTCAACAAAGAAAAACATAAAGTGCAAAACTATGAGGAAAATATTTCTATGACAGCCCTTATGAGTGGGGTATAGAAAAAAAAGCTAATATGAAAGTTAGATGGGGATCCTCCCAAATCCATGGCAGAACTTCTGGTCATGGTTGGGAGATTTATGAACTTTGAGAAGGCCATGGTGACAAAAGGATAAGATGAGAAAGAATCAAGTGGGAGCCAGTCTTAGAGGACAAAAGGGAAGGACATAAAGAAAAGGTTGAATGATGATAAGTTTTCCTGTTACACTCCGTAGATAGTGAGTCCCGACCTAATCCTAAATGAAATTACATATGATAGAGAACTTCAGTGGCCCAAAAAGCTCAAACCCCCTACTCATGGCCCAAAAAGCTCAGATCATGGGCAGACAATCGAAAATTTCTTCGCTCTGAAAAGTAGAGATAGAAAAAATACTAAAGCAAGGACTTTTTTAAAGTATATAGAACTAAGTCGTGCCAAGGATGATGCTAGCAAGAATAATAGTGGGATAAAAGATGAAAGGATGGGATGATAAGCTCTGGCCGATAGTAAATATAATGAATCCGATAGTTGGGAAGATGACCCAGATCTCCCACCAAAGATCCAAGAGGCCAGGGGCAGTATTCACATGATATCATTTGATGTAAACATAACATGTGGAAATTTAGTTGGGGGAGGCACAAAATCGGATGACCGCAAAGATAAAGTAAAAGAAGTAAAATCATCACGCAAGTAACTAGATGTTAATTCGACTTCCACAAAGTCAAAACTGGGAAAAATAAAAAAAGTTGACTTGAAGAACTTAGTCGTAGGGTTTTCGTGAATGTATTTTAAGTGCATCCAGGTCCCCATGACAATATTTTGGTCATCAACACCAGGGTTTACGGGTATGACATGTCATGAATTATATTTAACGAAGACATGTCAGTCGATGTTATGTTTTTGGACTACTTCAAGGGATTAAAACTTAACAATTAAAAGTTCATCCCGTATCATCAATTGATATGACCATGTGTGACCTTGTATTAGGATAAGGGACGCAAAGTCTCACAACTGAGTTCTCAAGGGACCTCACCAAGGTCATTTAGAAGACTCATCTAAACTAGCATCGACCATGTCATCCACAAATTCGGCCATTTATTAGGCTGAGAAGTTAGGGGAGTATTTTGTCAATAAGGACATCTCTCGTCCTCTTCACCACCTGACACTAGGGAATGCCCTGTATAACTCGCCTCATCCTGATGCTATTAACTGAGGACACACTTTTTACTTATCAACATAAAGTCAAGCACTACATCAACAACCTGGTACTCGGCCAGGCTAAAACCTCTTTATACAACATTTATAGTATGGACAGTAGAAGGTTCCAAGGTGGCGTGTCCTATATGGACAATTATATTATAACAAGATTTTGCCCTCATGTGAGGGAATATTGCATCATCATTAGTTACATGTGTTATGGACAGTTGCCATCATCCTATTGGGAAACTTCATTATCACATGCCTACTACATGCTTAGGGGGTGAATTACACCCTCTAAGCACTATATGTACTTTTCTTCTACCTCATGTAAAGGGAGACATATAATAAACCCTACTAAAACTCTGTCAAATTGACAATAAGAGAGTGAAATATTATTTGCATGTATACACCGCCATTAGAACCCATATTTAGTGGATTTAACACACTCACATAGTGGACGTAGACCCTTCAAAGGCTAACCACTTTTATCTGGTGTCGTCTTCCTCTTTGCCTCACCTCTTCTTACTATTATATCACTTATTTTCTTCCATTATTATATCTGTTTCAGCTCACTATTACTTTACATGGTTATATTATTTTGGTATCATCAGTCTGGTGCCATATGTGGGAACGAGGATTGTCATCTATTCCCTTCTCCAGCTTATACTCATCGGAGTCTCTGGTGGTGAACAAGTCATCCTCTCTTATGGAGCTATCTCACCATAGAAATAGCCCTTGTTGAACTTTAATCCTTCTACTCTCTAGCTTACAACTCATCTACCATGTTTGAAAAATGGCATTAGAATTTCCCTCACCAGCTGGTGGTCCTAGATTTAGCCAGGCACCTCCTCAGTCATAGATGGCAGAGGTGGAGGCAAATTTGAAGTCATTAGTGGATAGTTAATAGGCGATGTAGGAGAAGATGGCTTCCTTAAGCCAAAATGTATTGGTGATAACCATCGAATTTTTGTCAGAGATGATTACTCTGATAACCATGGATAAGCATCAAGACACCAGGGACCACCCGAAGAACTGTGCAAAGAGTCACCACCTCTTCAATGGTGGAAAGACATTGCTAACCCTAAGAGTTTAGTCTTGGGGAGGCAAGGTCAACACTTCTCTGAGGATAGGTATGATGATTATGAGGTTGAAGACGTTTAAGTTGACTACTGGTAATCATATGGTATGTAAGGAAAAATTGTACTCCCCATTCATGTTATCCGAGGACACAATAAGAGCTCTTGTCTGGATGACCAACCAAGGGGCTCTGATTTTGATCGGCTAAGAAGAGGTTCAGCCTTTGAAAGAATTGATTGAGTGGGAGCTCTCAAAGATAGGTTGTTCGGGTGAAGGAGTATTATTATCTTCGAAAGAGAAGAAACAGGGTTTCGACCCCCATTCGATCGAGATGAGGGGCTGGGATAAGTGAAGAGACAATAGATATCTATGCCAAGGTATCCTTTGGTTCGGCCGATAAGGTGGTAGGAGATAATATCATCTGAATCGATGTTATATCAGCAGCGAAGAGGACCTAAAATGACTCAATCCAGAGTTTAAAAGATAAGATTGGAGAAATTTTTAGAAGTCGAGGTTCCTTACGAAGGGGCTATTCTTAAGTCTTTCCTTTCGTGGCTTGGATCATCAATTTTTATACCCCGACCAAGTTCAAGCCAACAATGGTCACTCTTAAGTATGATGGGAGCACTATTGTGCTTCATCACATCAAGATGTACCAGTCAGTTGTAAACCGTTACTCAGTCTCAGAGGAGATGAGGTTACGTGCATTTTCAAGCACTTTAACCAGAGTAGCCCATGTATGGTTAACCTCACTTGCAAATAGTTCAATTGAGAATTTCAAGAAGATCGCAGAAAGATTCATACGTAACTTCTTTTTTGGGGTGAGGCCCGAGAAGAAGATGACTCACCTGTTATACATCAAGTAGGGGAAGAATGATAGTCTTAGGGAATATATTTCAAGGTTAAACAAGGAAAAGCTAGAGGTTTAATATTTGAGAGGGTCGAGTTATTGAGGAGAGGCTACTTTGATAGGAAATCATGGCCGAGTTATTAGCGATGGTCGATAAGGTGATGAACACTGAAGAACCTATGGTAGTAAAGTATGAGGATGAGAAGGGTACTAGAAGTGGGGGAAGTTACAAAAAAAGAATAAAGATGGAAAGAAAAGATTAGCGGATGATAAGTTTTCCAACTACACTCCCCTCACGATTAGCTGTGAGCATATCTTGAATGGGATCAAGAATGATCGGTCCCTGAGGTGGCCTAAAAATTTGAAAGCTCCTCCTCAAAAGAGGAACAAAAGTCTATGATGTTAAGTCCAATAGGACCATGGGCACCTGATCGACAAATTTTTTCTTTGATGGATGAAATAGAAAAGATGTTGAAGGCTGGAAAGCTGAGGAAGTAAATATACAAGAGTGGTTCAAGGGCTTCGCAAGACAACGCCCAGAAGAAGAAGAAAATTAACAAGTGTAGTCCAGATGCTACAGTCGACCAAGACAATGATGAGTCGGATAATTGTGATAAAGATGACCCTAACCTCCCTCTTAAGCTTGAGGATCCAAAGGGTAGGCTCAATGTGATCTCTCTTGAGGTTAAGATGATCTATGGGGGGATTAATGGAGGAGGAAATTAAGCCATTAATAGAAAAGCACATGTGGCAGAGGCATAGATCTCCAATCAAAGCCTAAGACTATCAACTCAGCTAAAATTCAGTCTATAAAGGTAAAAGAAACAAGGTTGATATGAATACTTTAGTAGTTAGATTTTCAAGGTTTGATTTCAAGGGAATTTTTTCTCCACATAATGACCCTTTGGTCATCACTGCTCTCGTTCGCGGCTATAAGGTTCCAAGGATGCTAGTAGACGGAGGCACCTCAGTCAACGTTACGTTTTAGGATTATTGCAAAGGTCTATATTTGAGCAAGAAGAGTTTGATTCCCTATGACCAACCACTCATTGGCTTTAGTGGGGAGAGAGTACAACCCCTGGGAATGTATGAAACGAAAGTAAGAATGGGGAACAACTCGATGAATTATCTTACAAGAAATATCAGCTTCCTCGTCATGGATGAAAATGTATACTCGACCTATAATATTATTCTCAGAAGGCTATCCCTCAGGTAATCTGAGGTTGTTCCCTCAATAGTCTACCAGATGATTAAATTCCTGACCCCATATGGGGTAGGGGAAGTTCAGGGGGATCAAGTTGAGGCACACAAAGGCTACTTTAACTTAGTCGAGGAGATAGAAGCATATCAAAGGGCCACTATGACCTGTAATATTGATATCTTCAACCCTAGAGATAAAAAGAAGCTAAAGAAGGGTGAGGCTGCTGAGGGGGTAGAATCTATCATCTATAATGTTGAGCCCAAAAAAATCCAAATTGGCAAAGACCTAAGGAAAGAGGTAACATAGGTGCTAGTTAAGTTGTTATGGAAGAGGAATAGCATATTTTCCTGGAGCCACGAAGCTATTCATGGAATTAATCCAAAAGTTCTCTATCATAAGCTAAATGTGGGCGATGATGCGATGTCGATCCGACAGAGAAAAATAGTTTACTCGCGAGAGAAGTATGATGTCATCTGGGAGGAAATTAGGAAATTGGAGAAGTCCAACTTCATTCGAGACGTCAATTATCCCGACTTGGTGGCAAACATTGTTATCATCCCCAAAGGCACTAACAAATGGAGGATGTGTGTTGAGCTCACGGATCTAAACAAAGCATGCCTAAAAGATAGTTTACCATTGCCAAGGATTGATCATATGGTAGATGCTACAATCGGATATGAATTAATGAGATTCATGGATTCCTACTCAAGTTATAACCAAATATTCATGGATTCGACCGATGGAGAGAAGACAACCTTTATAACCGACAATGGGACTTATTGCTACAAGGTCATGCCCTTTGGATTGAAGAATGTCAGTTCCATATACAAAAGGCTGGTCAAATAAATGTTTAAGGACCAGATTTTGTTGTAACGATAGGCCCCCAATTTTAAAATCCTTAATTCCTTTTACACTTCAAAATCAATTTCCTTGTTAAATCAATGCGGAAGCGTTAGTTGATGGTTCAATAAAAACAAATTTTAATTTACTTCAAAATTAAAATTAAACCAAGTGAAATAGTATAAACACACACACACTATTTAAATTTCACTTAAACCATATTAATTAATCCAAGTCCTAGAAAATTTCCCTAAGTCATATTTTGGAATTTTATCAAGTTAGGCTAAACTAACTTTATCAATTAAATTAAATAACTTGAATTAAATTAACATAAACATTAGCCAATATCAATTTGCCCCAAATTAAACAAGTAGTGATTAAATTAAACCAATTTTATCTTTTTACCTAAGCATACGTTCCAAGTGACTATGAAAAAAATAAAAATAAACAATTAATCCACTACGCCGCAATGTAAGAGGAAAAACCCACAACGGGAAAAACCCTCTGACGGTCCTAGCCTCAAATCCACTAAGTATGGAATTTACAAATACAAGAAAGATGACTTACAACACTCGACTCGATCCCTATCAAGCCCCAACGTGTCTTCTTATATCAACTTCTTCTTGGCGAATAACCACGGAGATCAACTGCGGTCTCGAAATCCACCGATCGGACTATATATGGTCACCGTCACCCGGAATAGGAGCCTTTCTCCAAGTGGGTAAATCAACGAAATAATCTTCTTCTTTTTGGGATTTGGAAGCAAACCCAAAACGTCTCTTCAAACGGTAAAGATGAAAACCCGGTGCCAAAACTCCAAGCAAGTACAAATGTATCTATGGAAGCTTGGATAAACAATATGGTTGTAAAACAAGTGTTTAAAACATTTCTCTTGAAAATCAAAAACACAAGAACTTTTTCTCTTTTGATTTCTCTCTCAAAACACTCTCTAAGAGGTTGTAGGATATGAAAAAAGTTAAACCAAAAAGGTTGATTCCCGCACTATTAAGTTATGTCAAAAGTTAGTGGGGTAAGGAAGTGGGAAACATGGGTAAAAACTGCTAAAAACTGCCATAAAATTTTCCAGCCTAAAATCTCGTTCGAACGAGATTTTTGTTCGAACGTAACGAAGTTCCGGTGGATTAAAATTGAACTCGCTAGAAATCTCGTTCAAAGTCTCATTCGAACAACAATCTCGTTCAAACAAAAATTCGAACGATATTCCAGTGGTCTATGGGGAAGCTCGTTAGCAGCTTCATTCGAACGACATTGTTGTTCGAACGACAAACTCGTTCGATCGAAAAATCATAAAGTTGAAAATAAGAGATTTAGCCCAGAAACTTTATATTCTTTTTATAAAAGCTATAATATAATCTTTCTAAAAACTAAACAACAGTTTAAGCAAAAAAGGTTCACCCAATAGAAATAGTTCCAACCTCATATATATATATATATATATAATGCATTCATACCTTGGGAGCATGGAACCACTGTTGATGACGTAGCAATGAGGCACTTAAACAAACTCGACAATGTGATGAAGCATTATACACTTGGCAGCTACGTCTGCAACAAACACGTCATAGGCTTGAAGGATGATCAATTACCTCTATCCTATGACTCAAACGTTTTTGTCTGGAATTGAGCCAAAACAACAATGGACTCAATTCGAAATTTGTGTCCTTACAAATCTCCCCCTTTGGCTATTCCGGGACAAAAACCAACAAAAATCCTAAAGGGCCGTCAACCTCTATTAGACTGACAAAAATGTCCCACCCAAAATAAAAATACAATGCTTGACACAAACAATAAAAAGGTTCAAAATGTTTTCCGGTGAAAGTTTTCGCTTAGATTAATTTCTCCACACTTAAGCAAACACATTAAACGCATAGGGAATATCAAAATATTAAATTTAAATAAATAAAGACTCCCCCTTAATTAATTATCCCCTTTATCAACTATGATCAACCTAAGAAGATAGCGACTCCCCCTAAGTTAAATCTCCACCAAACTAAGATACGAATACAATAGGTTTAGATACCATTTCTCCCCTATTCATTCTTCCCCTTTTTGTACAGGAATAGACAAAGGCTAAAACTAATTTAAACATGATGCATAAAGTGATGAGAACATTAAAGCTCATAGGCAACAAAACCATAACAAATCCAACAAATGAATACCAACTATGATGCGAAAAATAAATGATACCAAATTACACATAAGATTCTAAGCATGTGATATCAACCAAACAACGCAAGAAACAAGGTACCAATTTTGAATTGAAGCATAAATGGACTTGTTAAACAAGGCAAAGACACAAACCAAATATCATATATATGTATACATAATAGATACAAGCGAAGAATAAGTACACACATACAGATATAAACACACACATGATACAAAATAAGTTAAGCTTTTCACACTCGTATAGCAGAAATGTGTCATATGGGAATGGAAGTGTAGGGGTGTGAACTACTAACGATTAAATTTAGACCCAATCACTTAAAACATGTTCACGGAGTTCTCAATTGATTGCAAACTTCATCCCATTTGAATATAAACACATGTGATAATATAGATTGAACTTAATTATCAAGCATACACAATGCATACAAGCCTACCATGTTGATGATTCTACAAACCAATAGAGTCATGACATTGAAAGCTCAACTAGGATAAACGAACATTGTGCAACCCGTTGATATATAAACCAAACTCCCTGAATAAGCATATATATTATTATTTTGATTGAATAAATCAACTAAACATAGGCCTTAGCAATTTATTTTTCTTTTAATGCCATATTTTCTTTTTAGGCCTTTGGACCACGTATTTCTTTTAGGTACATTCAAACGGTGGCTTACAATCGCAAAGGATAATAAATCCTTTCGAAGCCCTTCCTCGTGCACATTTATATTTATCATTTTTTATATCTCACAAATCTCATGTGCATGCACTAGTCCTCCTAGGTCACATATATGTAGATGATAAGTTTGGTAGGAGAACACCTCAAAAGGCACAAATATACATATGAAGTTAAATTTCAAAACAGCTCGTGCATGTGTGAATGTGTGAATAGAGTCATATAAAAAATAGAATCCATTTAAACAACACAAAATACAACTACTCCATGTAAGCATGGTAAAGAACATTATAAAGATTGAAAATCTAAACCAAAAGTTCTATCCACATGGGAGCGTAAAAAATGGAATTCAAACACAAGTATATGCCACATAAAGTGTGTCAAACTAAAATACACACACAAAAAAAATATTTTTGAGTTTTATAATTTTTTTACCAAAAATGAAAATATGTACTCAAAAGACAAACAAAAATCATTTGCAATTTTCATTTAATGCAAACTACAATGAAACAAATATAATACAAAAGATAAATAAAAATATTAATTCTAGCATGATATATGAGATAGAGCAATGAATAGAAAATGATTAAACAAGCATACATTTAGCATGATGATATAACACGAAGTACAAAAGCTAAGGTATGCAAATAAAACTAACACATTCAACCTTTAGATTTTGTAAGGGAGGAAGCATGTGAAAGTAAATGAGAATCAAATACCATATCTTATAAAGCTACCAAGTCGGATCTCCTAACCCAAACTAATGACGAGTGACTAACTCGGGGTGTAGGAATCGTGGCTACCTCGGTTGCCTTACGGAAGGATTTTCTAGGACCCTTTCGAAGATCAAAACAAAATTTCCTAAGATTACCCTTTCTACCATAATGTGAACACTTAAACTCACGACGAAAAGATTTGCCTAAGGAGTGATCTCTAAAGTCAATCCTAGGTGATTCTCCTAAAATGTTGGTTTTGGATTTTTGAGTAGATTCATTACAAGTATCGAAGCCTAAACCACAAGTGTCATTTTTGATTTGGACTGTGCCTGAGATTTTATCTAGTTTTTAGGACCTACACTCAAAATCATTTTTGACATTACTAGAGTATGTTAATTGTTCTTCTAATTCTAAAATTCTAGACTCTAAACCATTTCTCTCTTCATACTCGAGAAGCTCTTTTTTCAAGGATTCTGTTAAACCTCTAAGGCTATCTCTCTCTCCTTCTATATATTCTAGCTTCTCTCGAAGAGATCTCTGTCGTGTCCTAAGGTCTTCCACTAACGTACTCTCATGAACGACCTTGACACGCTCTTTTAAACAAGCTTGTAACTTCAAATTAGCCATTTTTAATTTAATTGATTCTTCACATAATTCTTGAAACGCGGTTTGAAGTTCACTCACATCAAACTCTTCTTCATTTTCACTCTCTCTTTCATAATCACTCTCACTACCATAAAAAATAAGGGAATCATAAACTTTGACCTCAGAAGTGTCCTGTGTTTGAATATCTTCACGAGAAGATTCATTATCGGTGCTCACATGACTAGCCATAAAAGTCACAAAATTGGGCTTATTAGGGGAATCAGGTCCCTCTTCCATATCACTATCATTAAGGTTCGCATTATATGAAATGGGTCGCTTACCCTCCTTCCTTAGTTTAGTGGGGCACTCAGAAGCCCTATGGCGATAACCCTCACAATCAAAACACCTATTTGACTCGTCCCTATTTAAATTTTCATTAATAGTTTTAGGAATCTTCTCGGCTTTGTCATGCCTAGATTTATCAAATTTCTTAAACTCGTTTTTAAATTTATCTTTGTTTAATTTAAGAAATTTTTGAAATTTTCTAGCAAACATATCCATGTCTTTCGAGCCACTATCACTTTCACACTCTACTACTTATTTTTCATCTTTTTGGGCTATTAAATCAACGCCCTTTCCAATTTTCTTTTCATTTTTAGAGGGAAACATGTCCAGTTCATAGGTTTGTAAATCACCTACAAGCTCTTCTAATTTCATAGAGGCCAAAGTTGGTAAAGAATTTAAAACTGTCACTTTTGGAATAAATCTATCGGGTAGGGACCTTAAAATTTTATTTACGACTTGGTTGTTGGGTATTTTCTCTCCCAAATTAAATGATGAATTAACAGTATAGGAAAGTCTAGCATAAAATTCATCAAATGTTTCCTTTTCGTTCATTTTGATGGTTTCAAATTGAGTGGTGAGGTTTTGGAGTTTCGAAGCTTTAACGACACTAGTACTTTCATGAGTGAGTTGTAAAATATCCCAAGCTTCTTTAGCGGTTTTACACGTCATAATGTGTCGGAATTCATCCGGTGTGACAGCGCTAAACAAGGCATTTAAACCACGGGAATTAAAATTTGAAAGTTTAAACTCATTCTAAGTCCATCTATAGGCCGGTTTGGGAACATGTTCATTTTCAACTAAATGAGTTGGTGGATACCACCCGTTAACTACCGATAACCAAACCCTCTCGTCGATAGATTTAAGTGCCATTTTCATTCACGCTTTCCAGTACGCGTAATTAGAACCATCGAAAATAGGAAATTTTGAAAATGGGGAAAATTTAATTTTGGCCAAAAATTATTTAAAGGATCTTAACGAAATAATTTATCGCTTTCGCTTTGATACCAAATGTTGGAACGATAGGCCCCCAATTTTAAAATCCTTAATTCTTTTTACACTTTAAAATCAATTTCCTTGTTAAATCAATGCGAAAGCGTTAGCTGATGGTTCAATAAAAACAAATTTTAATTTACTTCAAAATTACAATTAAACCAAGTGTGAAATACGATACACACACACACTATTTAAATTTCACTTAAACCATATTAATTAATCCAAGTCCTAGAAAATTTGCCTAAGTCATATTTTTCAATGTTATCAAGTTAGGCCAAACCAATTTTATCAATTAGATTAAATAGCTTGAATTAAATTAACATAAACATTACCCAATATCAATTTGCACCAAATTAAACAAGTAGTGATTAAATTAAACAAATTTTATCTGTTTAACTTAGCATGCATTCTAGGTGAATATGCAAGAGATAAAATAAACAATTAATCCACTATGCCACGATGTACGAGGAAAAACCCACAACGGGAAAAAACCTCGGACGTCCCTAGCCTCAAATCCACTAAGTACATAATTTACAAATACAAGCAAGATGACTTACATCGATCGACTCGATCCCTCTCAAGCCCCAATGCATCTCCTTGTATCAACCTCTTCTTAGGGAATAACCACAGAGCTCCACTACAGTCTCGAAATCCACCGATTGGACTATATATGGTCACCGTCACCCGAACTAGGATCCTTTCTCCAAGTGGGTAAATCAACGAAAACCACTTCTTCTTTGTGGGGTTTAGAAGCAAACCCAAAACGTGTGTTCAAATGTTAGAGATGAAAACCCGGTGCCAAAACTCCAAGCAAGTACCAATATATCTATGGAAGCTTGGATAAACAATATGAGTGTAAAACAAGTGTTTAAAACGTTTCTCTTGGAAATCAACAACACTTAAACAAATAACTTTTTATCTTTTGATTTCTCTCTCAAAACACTCTCTAAGAGGTTGTACGATATGAAAATTTTAAACCAAAAAGGTAGGTTCCACCACTATTAAGTTCTGTCAAAAGTTAGTGGGGTAAGTGATTAGGCATAAATTCTTCCTAATTTATCCCTTTAATTCAGTCACTTTTAGCACCTCGAACAACGTAATCAATTTGACTTTATCTTGTAATCTTGCTACTCACTTATCCTAGCGAGAACACCGAGTTTCTGGTATTTCGTATTGATTTTATAGGTATTTGTTGTCAATTAAAGAAAGAAAGAAATCAAAAGAATCAAGAAAGAAAAGAATGAAGTTCAAAAGGGAAAAATTGTAATTTCCACCCATAATTCGGATGAGGCACCTAAAGAGAAGCTGAAGACATCAATTTCATGAGCACGTAGGAGGAAACGACACCTCCATCGGAGTCCCGATGTGAAAGTTATGAGCAGTCAAAATATGAAAGAAAAAGTCAAAGGAAACCCCAAACCGATCCGGGCTGGATCGGTCTGCATTGCCAAATTCCAGAGAACCCCGGATCGATGACGAATCGAAGCTACAAGAAATTAAAAGAACTGATCCGAATTCCAGGTAGACCGAATCGCATGAGGGGCGGACCCGTCCAACTGTCGAGTTTTCATTTTTTTTATCCTTCTCTAATAGAGAATCCTAGTGCAGCTAAAACTCCAGAGTTTTGTAGGGTATTTATACCCATTTTATTATCATTCTTAGCAGGGAGAATTTATTTTAATTTTCCATTCTTTCCAGAAAACCCTAGTGTGTAGATA
Organism: Sambucus nigra; assembly: GCA_949130495.1. Classification (NCBI taxonomy): domain Eukaryota; kingdom Viridiplantae; phylum Streptophyta; class Magnoliopsida; order Dipsacales; family Adoxaceae; genus Sambucus; species Sambucus nigra. Next base: position 302,376,578 of record OX422217.1, on the reverse strand, counting down.
GTTTATTCTTTTAATTCCAAGATTGAAGATTGTTCAGATTTTAGTGATTACCAGTAATTGAAGTTAATGCTTTGAGTTCTTTGGTAAGATTAGTGAGTTATTTTCTCTGTTTAATTTCCTGATTACATCATTCAACCAATTTTCCTTAGTTTAATAATGACTTCCTGCAATTCCAAAATCGTTTTCATTAAGTTCATCGTGGCAGGCTAATCTTTTAAAGGTCGGGATGCATGACCTCAACCTGATGTGGTAGTTGTATATACATAAAATTAATCCTCTAAATTTGATGGGCTGATTATGACCATATTACATAGAAACACAATAATTATAGATCTTTAGATCTCGTTTGCTTCAGATTAATCGGGATGCTTTAGAATGCAATTCGAGTATAACTATTGAAATACCGATTTACTCATCCTCTGATTAAGTATGATGCGGGCTTGAACCTCATATATGTAATGCTTAGGAGTACTAAATTTTGGATCTAATTAATAACTTAAATTTATGATTAGCTTTATACCATCAGTAACCTAGGGTTGGGGGATTGTATTCCCATCCTGTTTTTCCCATCAGATAATTTAAAGTTTGAAATCATTCTTTATCAGCATTTTAGGTAATTTAGAACAATTGTATTTCTTCATAATTTCATAATTGCACCTAGTGTAGTTAATCCAGAAATCAAATCATCTTTTCCATTTTTTTAGAGTCGGAGTTAGGATTCATTCATCTATCCAACGTCGTCACAACTCTGTTGTCCTATTTCCCTGTGGATACGATCCCGACTTACCGGGTTTATTACTAACGTGACAAGCTTTCACTTGAGCCTAGAAGAGAATGCACATTAGAGACATTTTCTGAGTTGCGTCAAGTTTTTGGCGCCGTTGCCGGGAAAGTAGGTAGACTTAGGATTAGATCGAGTCAATCTCAAACTTTTACCAAAAATTTCAAAAAATCCAAAAACATAAAAAAATTCAAAAAGCACACAAAGATTCATCACTATCTCTCATAAGCTGTTAATGCAAAATTCAGTACTCATTCCCACTCCCCAGAATACTCCAACCCACATTCAAGAAAATCTGATTGTTTAGTATGATCATGATAGGCATCACACTCCTAACGCTCCACAGTTTTGGGTTCCACCTCCCACACCATCACACTCAATCTCAAATAACATGGAATTTTCCCTCTTAGGAGACACACTTTAGAGTGCGCTCCGAGTATAACAATCGAGGACATAGAGTCTTTGAGTGAGAGAAGTATGTCACAACACGATAGTGCTGCTGCCGACAAGGGAGAGGCCCCGTATCGCCCTTTGAGAGACATCTTATATCCCAAACGAGCTATCATTCCGGGATTAATTTTACTCCCGTATAATGCAGGGCAATTCCGTTTTAGGAATGGGATGATCCAGATACTTCCCACTTACCACGGAATCGATTAAGAAAATCGATATGCCCACATCATGGAATTTGAGGAGGCGTGCGAGACTCTCAGTGACCAAACTTGCACAAAAGATGTGCTCCGCCTCAAACTTTTCCCATTCTCACTAAAGGATAAGGATAAATCATGGGTATGGTCTTTACCTTCAAATTCGATTTCATCATGGAACGAATTACAATCCAAATTTCTCAAGAATTTATTTCCTCCACATCAAACAAATTCCATTAAGGCTCAAATTCTGACTTTCCGGCAATTAGAAAAAGAATCATTCGAATGATGCTACGAGCATTTCAATGAGTTAATTACCTCGTGTCCCCATCATGACTTTTATAAAACACAAATCATTTCTTTTATCCATAATGGGCTAAACATTAACTCCAAGCAACTTCTTGAAACCATGGGCAGTGGTCCGTTTGTCGACTTAGATGACCATCATGCTGAGCTTCACCTGACGTGTGTTGCCGAGACTACCCAATCCAGGGATACATCTAACCCTAATGCTCAAAATCAAAGTCATCAAGTGACCACCACCCCATCGGCGTCCTACCTATTCATGTATAAAAGACCTTTATAATGGAGAGTCGACTCGATACGCTCGAGAAAAGACTACGAGACCTACGTGCAAAATGTGGAAGAGGACCAACAGGATCCACCCCAAACCGCGTCGAGAAAGTGTGTGCAATTTGTGAGGTGGGCCATTCAACTAAGGAATTCCCGACTGAACCCGCCTACAAAGTGATGCTTCAAGAGCAAGTTAGTGGTATAGGAGGATTTAAGGGTAATTTCAGTGCCCCGCACGGAAATTGTTACAACCCTTCATGGAAAAACCACCCCGGTCTTAGCTATGGGAAACAACATGCTACGATGAATCCTAATTTACATGTTACCTCTCCTCCACCACCACACTTTCAACAAGCTCCACACATGCAAGGACATGTTCAAGCACCACCATCTCAAGGAGCATACATCCCTCCACCGCGGAGAAGTCTCGAGGATACAATCAACCATTTTATCAATACCCAGACTGCAACTAATTCTAGGTATGAGCGCATGATGAACGACATGAATGCCAACATTTCACAGTTGAAATCATCGTTGAGTATCCAAGAGAAAGGCAAGTTTCCTGACCAGGGCCAAAAGACCGCCCCAAGGTCAAACTAGGGTTAGCTCCACCCTGATAGAACATTAGGAGCAATCTCAAGCTGTGACCACTCTTCGTAGTGGGAGAGTCATTGATTTATCACCTCCCCCACATGATGCAACAAAGGACAAGGAGATTTACCCTGACATGAAAGACGCCGAAGATGTCCCCTTGAATGAGAGTGAGAAATAAGACACTAGTGAGCCCGAGGTAGTAGTGAAACCACCAATCGCGGAACCGTTTCCTCAAAGGTTAATTCTTTCCCAAAAAAGAAACCCCCGTGATGAAGTGCTAGACGTGCTAAAGTAAGTGAAGCTAAATTTACCTTTCCTCGATGCTATTAAGCAAATTCCAGCCTATGCAAAAGTCATCAAAGACTTGTTGACGGTAAAAAGGAGGATGAAGGAAAAGAAAAATGTCTTCCTAGCCTTGAACATGAGTTTCGTACTACTCAATGATCTCCCTCCCATGTTCAAAGATCCCCGTGCACCCACCATTTCCTGCATCATTGGAGAAAGTAAAATTTAGAAAGCCTTACTTGATTTGGGAGCAAGTGTCAATATTCTCCCGTATGCCATCTATAGGAAACTTGATTTGGGCGACCTCAAGCCCATAAAGGTCACTCTATAATTAGAGGATCGAACCGCGAAGCTCCCAAGAGGCATAGTTGAGGACGTGATCATCCAAGTTGACACGTTCTACTTCCCGGTAGACTTTTTCATTCAGGACACAGAGCACTCCTTCACCTCAAGCAACCATCTTCCCAATTTTCTTGGGCGCCCTTTCTTAGCTACGGCTAACGCAATCATCAATACTCGAAATGGGCGAATGCAGCTCAATTTTAGGAACATGACTTTAGTGACTAACATCTTCCATATCACCCAGCAGACGGGGGAAGAAGATGATCTTCACGCGGTGAGCCTAATAGATGAGATCGTGGAGGATTATTTTGAGGAAACATATTGTGGAGACGCCTTAGGGTCCTGTTTAGTATCAAGTCACGAGAGAGAGGGGACGTACACCGCATTCAAGAGGTAGGTTGAGGAGTTTAGAGAGTTATTTGATGAGAGAGCATCGGACAAGGACGTGAGAGATGTAAATTGGGTTTCTAGATTTGAGGAATTACCACCGAGGGATACAAGCATGATTTTGTCCAAAGAAAAATTTCTAACCCTCGAATTGAAGAAATTCCCCTCCCATATTAAATATGCATGCCGGGGAGAGGATGAGACATTTCCTATTGTTGTCTCCTCTAGCCTAGGCAAAAAGCAGGAGGGTAAATTGCTAAGGATTCATCGGAAGCACGAAGATGCTTTTGGTTGGTGCATTGCTGATTTGAAAGGGATAAGTCCTTTGATTTTCACCCACAAGATCCATATCGAAGAGGATATCAAACCCTCGAGAGAAATGCACATAAGGATAAACCCTAATATTAAATAAGTTGTGAGGATTGAAATAATTAAGCTATTGGATGCCGAGATTATCTACCTAATCTCGGAAAGCAAGTTGGTGAGCCCTATTCAAGTTTTCCCGAAGAAGTCGGGCATGACTGTGATTCAGAATGCTAAGGGAGAGCTAGTTCCCCAATGTACCACCACCGGGTGGCGCATTTGCATTGTTTACCGGAAACTTAATGCGGGAACTAGGAAAGACCATTTCCCCGTACCATTTATTGATCAAATGCTTAAGAGAGTAGCGGGACACCCTTACTATTGATTCCTTGATGGTTATTTCGGATATAACCAAATTGAGGTAGATGTACTTGACCAGGAGAAAACGACTTTCACTTGCCCTTTTGGTACGTTTGCCTACAAACGTATGCCATTTGGATTGTGTAATGAACCCGCGACCTTTCAAAGGTGCATTTTGAGCCTATTTAGCGACATGGTCGAGAGAGTACTTGAAGTGCTCATGGACGATTTTAGCGTTTTTGCAAGTCTTTCAATCTTTTGTAATACCCCGTATTTTTATACTTTCTAAACTTGGGGATTTATTAAATTTAATGTGAGTTATTAATTTAATATAAATCCAAAAATTAATTATTTTAATAATTACTAACGTGACGAGAGTTTGTAATCATTGGAAACTTGTTGAATATTACTAATGAGTAAACTAATATAATATTGGTTGTATGAAATGTCACGAGTGAATAAAATGAAAATTTCAGAAATTTAAGTCGGAACGCGCCTGTGTCGTGTCGGGACTAAATATTGATTAATAAAAGTGAATAAATTATAAGTCGCTCGTATGGTCATTTTGAGTGCGCCAAAGTGTCCAAAAGGGTCGAGATAGTCAGAAAAGTGTACCCGGGGGTTTAGTTTGGGTCTCGAGGCGTTTTTAGGCCTATTTAGCACCCCGGGAGGGTATTTTGGACATTTTGCATTTTTGGGTAATTAAACGCACGAAATTTATTAGGTTATATCAGCCATTTGGAATGGTACCTTAGGGTTAGAAGACACAAAACCTTAGAACGGTCATTAGAGAGGAAGGTGGAAAGCTTTCCAAGCAATTCAAGGCCAAAAACTCATCTGATTGCACCGCCACCACCACCAACGCGTAGATTGCGCGACGGGGAACGCAACCACACCAAATTCGTCCACAAATCAGAACTCTGAAATTTCAGGCAAGTGTTTATCTAGCTTATTTTCGTTATTACGTCACTCATGTTAGTCTAGGGTTGATTAGGATGAGTTTCATGGAAGAAAACCTATTTTGGAGATAGGTAAATTGCATGTAGTAATGATATGATTGAAAATCTGGAAATCCCCTTCATATGTAGAGGTTTAACCACGGATTTATGATGAATTAGGAGCAGAAATTCTAGAAAAAGACAGATTAGAACAAAGTTAAAAAAACTTCTAGGGTTCTTGAGATTGATATAAGTTTTGCCCTATTAATCCATGGATATTGATGAAAATTCGCATGCTTTATGTAAGAGATATTTAATTTGGGTTTATAATATTTTAATACGAATTTTAGGGAGTTTGGGTGTTAAAAATCTGAATTTGGGTGATGTTGGATGATAGAACTCGTAACTGTTAATCTGCAGAAATCGCCATACCTGTTTGATCGATCGATCGAACCAGGAGTGTCGATCGATCGACACATCGATCAATCGAGCCCCTGCCATCGATCGATCGACCCTTCCTGGCAGACTCATGTTTCCCTTTTAAATAGTGAATTCAATCTGAATGGGTAATAATCCTTAGACATCCTTATTAAAAATATTTTGGGTGCTAAAGAAGACCAGTAGGACTTATTAAAAATATGAAACCTTTAATGTAAGATGAGATTTACATTTTTTTGGAGATGTTCACATGTAAGGGACGACGTAATTATGCATTAAAGAAAGAGACGCGTAAGGTAGTTACGATGGAAAAATAGATGAGTACCTACTGAATTTTACACTTAGGAGAATAGAATCCATTAGTGTTACGTAGTAAGTTGGGATAATCCCTCGAATTAAAGTAAGTGGCGAACCGTTATACATGATAACTAATAACGAGATATAAGGATAAATATCATAATTATGGGTCGTGAGTATGTACATAAACTTGATATGGAAATAGTAGTGTATTTATATGATTGTGTTTATGCATATACTATATACGTGTAAAAATAATACCCGCGCTACATGCTACCAATGAGGTTACCACGCCGGGACAGTCTTATCTCGATGGGACCTTTATGGGGGATATTGACTCGTACCCTAGTAGATAGGAAACCTAGGTATATGCTATCAAATCGATAGTCACGGTCCTAAGAGATGTGAGGGTATGTGCTGACCTCTTGGACTTGGAAACTATGCTTCGCCTCAATATTGTTTGGGTTTGTGTTAATACAGTTCAGAGTGATTCCGAACTTGTATTTCCCTTAGTACGAGTGATACAGGGATTGGATAGCAGAGTATGCTCGCACCATAATTTTTATGTGGGGCGATGTTAGAATATATATATTATATGAGTATTTAATATATATATCAAATTCTGAAATTTAGGAATTTCCTACTGTGTTTATGGTAAGTAAGAAATGAATAATGATTTCAATAGGGAAATATGTGTTTTAAAAGTATGATATGATACTGGGAAACTTTATTAGCAAATAAAGGTTGAATGGGAACTTTGTTATTAAATGAAATCTACCTTTTAAACAGTTGAATTCGTCAGTTTAAATCTTACGAGTAACATATATTAAGATGAGTTAAATCGTTGGGAAGGTTAGTGCGATAGGTGTGCACATTAGAAGAGAGGTGAGAATTTCTCAAGGGAGTGTCCCACTAATATGTTGTTGCATTGGACTGTAAACATTTTTAATACTTGCTAAACAAATTTTAAATCATTTTCACAATCGGGCTCTGACCCGTTTCCATTTTCTTTTCTCTCTTGTATATATATGTATATATTATAGGTGCCCAGCCACAGGGGCGTCTTGCATAGGATCATTTGGAAGGAACACGCTGCATCTTAGGTGGGAGTTGCAGGCCTCTTTCTTAGACGACCTCATTCATTTGATTCTACTCTTAGCATTATTTATTCCAGTTGGGCATGTGTCGCCCTTTCCATTATTCAATTGTTTTATTGGATATTGTAATCCATTTATTTCCAGTATTTTCACTTTGGGATTTATTATTGTCAGGATGTTTTCATTTAAAGTATTAAATGTTAGATTCAATTAGTTGAATGTTTGATTATTTTGATTGTATGTTCCAGGATAGTTGTGGTGTGATTATTCAATTGTGAATGATGTAATGTTTTTAAATGTTGGTTTATATAAATAAAATTTGGAAAGTAATGTCTAAAAATGGTTTTGACACTTAGCTTAATTATTTAGGGTGTTTAAATTGGTAAAGTTATTTTTTACGACAGTGATGCTAAGAATGAACCAACCGTCACCTTGATTTTAATTTAATAAAGGATTGATCACCCGGTATTTAATTAGGCGGGGTGTTACAGGTGGTATCAGAGCATCAGGTTCTAGTGTCCATAGGATCTGTACGGCTAATTTCGCTTTCAGCTTAACATTTTTGTTATAGAGCCCTATTTTAGGATTGTTGTATTCTTGGTTTTATGATTACGTCTTCAGTTATTTAAGATTTGATAATAACTGTAGACTAATAAATTTCTTCACGTTTCAGATGCCTCCGAGACATGCACCAAAGGATAGGCGTGCCCAAGCCGAGCAGCCAGCAGCTCCGGCACAGGGAACGATGAATGCTAATGAGGTAGCCGCTGTTATTGCTCAGGTGATGAATGCCGCGCTAGCAGTAGTATAGCAGGCCCCACCCCAGATTCAGGCAGTGGCGCCAGTACCTCCACAACTTCCATCAGCATGGGAGCGGGTTAGGGATGCCTTTTAGAAGGCGCATCCCCCTGAGTTCTCAGGTAGTTCAGATATCATCATCGTCAGCCATTGGAAGAAGGATATCCAGAGGCATCTGCGTATGTATGAGTGAACGGACGTGCAAAAATAGTTGTTGGCTTCCTTTAAGCTAGTGGGGGCCTCTTTGCAGTGGTGGGAGTCCACCACCACCTTGGAGGAGAGGGATACTATCCCGATTCAGTTATTCTGGGAGCGGTTTGACCGCAAGTATTTTCCACCTACCGTGAAAACTGAGATGAGGCGGTAATTAATGAACTTGAAGTAGTAGAATTCTACCGTTGCTGAGTATGAGGAGGAGTTCACAATAATTCTCACTGTAGTGCCAGATGAGGCACCCCCGGAGGGTAAGAAGATATTGTTGTTTGTGGATGGGTTAGCTTAGAGGATCCGTCAGCACCTTATAGGAAATCTATCTCTGAGTACTTTCACTGATGTACTCAATGCTACTTTGCTACACTGACCGAACCACCACTTCCATCTACAGGGAAGTAAGCGGGCAGGAGAGTCCAGCCAGCAGGGAAGGACAGGGGGCAGTGGTGCTAGTGGAGCACCGACATCTCAGGGACAGACTCGTCAACATGAACAGAGTTCCCATCCGGGGGACCCTGCTAAGAGGTTCCGATTAGGTGATTTTCGGCTGGGATTTAAGGGATTTAGGCAGGGTCAGCAGGGCTAGCCTATTCAGTAGGGCCAGCAAGGCCAACACCGTCAGCAGCAGGGCCAACAGGGTCCACAGCATTTTCAGCAGGGCCAACAGGGCTAGTGGTGGGGCGGTAACGGCCAACAGGGCTGGGGTCAGCAGAGTCAGAGGGGGTGTAATTTCAGAATTTGATGTTTTGTGTGGGACAAGAATGGCCATAAGCTGCAGGATTTCCCAGAGGGTGATAGGGCCCCACAGCAGCAGGGTGCCCGTAATGAGCCACATAGGCCACTTTTTCCTACCGCCCTTCTAGAACCATCTCAGGTACCAGCCCTACCAGCCATTCCAGCCACTCCAGTGCAGCAGGGGCAGTTACAGTACGAATGTGTCTATAACGTCCACCAGGCAGCAACTCCACATGGACAACCCACAATTGAGGGTATGTTTTCTATCCATGGTACTATGGGTCGGGTTTTATTTGATATTGGGGCGACGCACTGTTTTATAGCTACTCATTTTGCGAAGGCCTTAGGGTTATTAGCCAGAGCAGAGAGCACTGCGACGTGTGTAGACTCACCACTGGGGAGTGGATCGCTAATTTTCTTTATATGCCGGGGAGTGGGGGTAGAGATTGGTAGCTTGGTATTACCAGCAGACATGTTAGTCATAGATATGCATGAGAATGACGTTATTATCGGTATGGATTGGCTCGTAGCTTACAGAGCCATGATAGATTGTTTCGGTGGGAGTATTGTCTTTGCCATTCCGGGGCAAGAAATGTTTGTAGTGGTGATGCCTCGCCCAGAGGGAGGCTCGACCGCTCATTTGTATTTCATAGAGGAGGATACCTCTAAGGAGGTTGTGATTCCCTTAGACTCGATCCCAGTTGTTCGTGAGTATTCCGATGTATTTCAGGAGATACCAGGCTAACCCCCCAGTCGTGAGATAATCTTTGTCACAGATTTATTATCGGATACTCGACCTATAGCGGACTCTCCATACCGTATGGCTCCGGCGAGATGCTAGAGTTACAAGATCAGATAGAGCATCTGTTAGGTCAGGGTTTCATTCGGAGGAGTACCTCACCTTGGGGCGCTCCAGTTTTGTTTGTGAAAAAGAGAGATGGTTCACTGAGGCTATGTGTGGACTACCGGGAGTTGAACAAGGTCACGATACGGAATAAGTATCCGTTGCCTCTTATCGATGATCTGTTTGACCAGCTGAGGGGAGCAACTATCTTTTTGAAGATAGACCTACAGTCAGGGTACCATTAGCTACGTATTACGGAGCAGGATGTTTCAAAGACTTCTTTCTTGATGAGATATGGGTCCTATGAGTTCAGAGTAAAGCCGTTTGGACTCACAAATGCTCCAGTTGTATTCATGGACTTAATGAATCGAGTGTTCAGAGAGTTCTTGGATTAGTTCATCATCGTTTTCATAGATGATATTCTGATATATTCACACTCCGAGGAGGAGCATGCCGAGCACTTGAGGCAGGTTCTTCAGACTTTACGAGAGAAGCAACTGTATGCTAAGTATGAGAAGTGCAGGTTCTTGTTGCGGGAAGTACAGTTCTTGGGGCATGTTATTTCTGAACAAGGGATAGTAGTTGACCCAAGTAAAGTGTCAGCGCTGAGAGAGTGGGGATATCCCATGACACCGACGGAAGTGCGTAGTTTCTTGGTATTAGCCGAATACTACAAGAGCTTCATTCGGGGATTATCCAAAATAGCGAGTCCATTGACGAACCTGACTCGAAAGGGAATACCATATATTTGGGATGATGCTTACGAATTGGCTTTCGACGAGCTAAAAGACAAGCTTACTTCAGCACCGGTCCTTGCTTTACCTAAGTCGGGTGTGGAGTACCTCGTTTACACCGATGCCTCTTTACGGGGACTTGGGGGAGTACATCAGCAGGAGGAGAAGGCTATAGCTTTTTCCTCCCACAAGCTTAAGCCGCATGAGAAGAATTACCCCACTCACGACCTAGAGTTAGCAGCAGTCATTTTTGCATTGAGGATATGGAGGAACTATTTATTGGGGGAGAAATTCCGCTTGTTCACAGACCACAAGTCACTGCAGTACCTATTCACTCAGCGAGAGCTGAATATGCTTCAGCGCAGGTGGCTAGAATTTGTCAAGGACTATCAGTTCGACATACAGTACCATCCGGGGAAGGCCAACATAGCTGCTGCTGCGTTGAGGCGTAGACTGGTAGAAGATATAGCGAACGTCTGGAAATCAAAGTGGAAGGAGTTGGGTCACCAGGATGCAGTAGCCCGTTCCTTCATATCTGTTATGACAGTGACACCCCAGATTATTATGCGGGTGATACAAGCACAGACCACAGACCCATTTTTTGCCAGGAGAAGATTGAACGACATTTTTAGCTGAGGGTGCTGAGTCCAATTATGTTAGTTCTGATGGGGGTTTGAGGTTTAATGGGAGATTGGTGGTTCCAGAAGGAGCAGAATTACGTCATGCAGTGATGACCCAGTCTCACGGGTCCCGATTTGCAGTACATCCTAGGGAGGAAAAGATTACAAGGATATAAGGAGGCAGTACTGGTAGAGTGGGATGAAAAAGGATATTGTTGAGTTCGTGTCCAAGTGTTCTACCTGCCAACTGGTAAAGGTGGACCATCACAAATCGTCAGGGTTGCTTCAGCCATTGCAAATACTCGTGTGGAAGTGGGAGAGTATTTCCATGGATTTTATTACAGGGTTGCTACATCACAACGGGGCCACGACTCCATCTGGGTGATTGTGGACCGTTTGACCAAGGTGGCTCATTTTCTGTCGGTCCGAACAGACTATACCACGGGTCAGTATGATCAGTTTTTCATTGCTGAGCTTGTCAGATTACATGAGGTGCCCCTGAATATTGTGTCAGATAGAGGTAAGATTTTCGTGTCACGTTTCTGGGAGAGCTTTCATGAGGCTATGGGTACAGAGTTGAGGTTGAGTTCAGCTTATCACCCACAGACAGATGGACAGACAGAGTGTACTAATTAGATGTTGGAGGATATGCTACGCATGTGTGTTCTTAATTTTAGAGGAGGTTGGGAGCCACATCTTCCACCGGTAGAGTTCACTTATAATAACTTTTATCTGTTCACGATTGTCATGGCTCCATTCGAGGCTTTGTATGGAAGGCCTTGTTGTTCCCCAACTTGTTGGCTAGAGGTGGGGGATAACAAGTTGCTCGGACCAGAGGTGATTCAGGAAACCTCCGCTAGGATTGAGATGATCAGGAGTCGCATTCGAGTAGCCCAAGACAGATAGAAAAGCTATGCGAATGCGAAACGGTTCTTCCTAGAGTTTAATGTGGGGGACCAAGGTAGTTCCACTCGTACGTGTCCAGTGGGAGCATCATAATGTGGATGAATCCACCTGGGAGCGCGAGGCATATATGCGTGAGAGATACCCACATTTATTCTTACTAGGTATGCCTTCTTTTTCGAATTTCGGGTCGAAATTCCGTTATTAGGGGTAATTATGTAATACCCCGTATTTGTATGCTTTCTAAATTTGGGGATTTATTAAATTTAATGTGAGTTCTTAATTTAATATAAATCCAGAAATTAATTATTTTAATAATTACTAATGTGACGAGAGTTAGAAATCATTGGAAACTTGTTGAATATTACTAATGAGTAAAGTAATATAATATTGGTTGTATGAAATGTCACGATTGAATAAAACGACTATTTTGGAAATTTAAGTCGGGACGCGCCTGTGTCGTGTCGGGACTAAATATTGATTAATAAAAGTGAATAAATTATAAGTCACTCATATGGTCGTTTTGAGTGCGCCAAAGTGTTCGGAAGGGTCGAAATAGTCAGAAAAGTGTACCCGGGACTTTAGTTTGGGTCTCGGGGCGTTTTTAGGCCTATTTAGCACCCCTGGAGGATATTTTGGACATTTTGCATTTTTGGGTAATTAAACCCACGAAATTTATTACGTTATATCAGCCATTAGGAATGGTCCCTTAGGTTAGGAGACTCAAAACCTTAGAACGGCCATTAGGGAGGAAGGTGGAAAGCTTTCCAAGCAATCCAAGGCCAAAAACTCATCCGATTGCACCGCCACCACCACCAACACGTAGATCGCGCGACGGGGAACGCAACCACACCAAATTCGTCCACAAATCAGAATTCTGAAATTTCAGGTAAGTGTTTATCCTGCTTATTTTTGTTAATACGTCACTCATGTTAGTCTAGGGGTGATTAGGATGAGTTTCATGGAAGAAAACCTATGTTGGAGATAGGAAAATTGCATGTAGTAATGATATGATTGAAAATCTGGAAATCCCCTTCATATGTAGAGGTTTAACCACGGATTTATGATGAATTAGGAGTAGAAATTCTGGAACAAGACTGATTAGAACAAAGTTAAATAAATTTCTAGGGTTCTTGAGATTGATATAAGTTTTGCCCTATTAATCCATGGATATTGATGAAAATTCGCATGCTTTATGTAGGAGATATTTAATTTGGGTTTATAATGTTTGTAGTACGAATTTCTGGGAGTTTGGGTGTTAAAAATTGGAATTTGGGTGATGTTGGATGATAGAACCCGTAACTGTTAATCTGCAGAATTCACGATACCTATTTGATCGATTGATCGAATCAAGAGTGTCGATCGATCGACGCATCAATCGATCGACACCCTGCCATCGATCGATCGACCCTTCCTAGAAGACTCACGTTTCCCTTTTAAATAGTGAATTCAATCTAAATGAGTAATAATCCTTGGACATCCTTATTAAAAATATTTTGGGTGATAAAGAAGACCAGTAGGACTTATTAAAAATATGAAACCTTTAATGTAAGACAAGATTTAGATTTTTTTGGAGATGTTCACATGAAAGCGACGACGGAATTATGCATTAAATGGAGAGACGCGTAAGGTTGTTACGTTGGAAAAATAGATGAGTACCTACTGAATTTTACACTTAGGAGAGTAGAATCCATGAGTGTTACGTAGTAAGTTGGGATAATCCCTCGAATTAAAGTAAGTGACGAACCGTAATACGTGATAACTAATAACGAGATATAAGGATAAATATCATAATTATGGGTCGTGAGTATGTACCTAAACTTGATATGGAAATAGTAGTGTATTTATATGACTGTGTCTATGCATATACTATATACGTGTAAAAATCATACCCGCGCTACTTGCTATCCCGGAGGTTACCACGCTGGGACAGTCTTATCTCGATGGGACCTTTATGGGGGATATTGACTCGTACTCTAGAAGATAGGAATCCTAGGTATAGGCTATCAAATCGATAGTCACGGTCCTAAGAGAAGTGAGGGTATGTGCTGACCTCTTGGACATGGAAACTATGCTTCACCTCAAAATTATTTATGTTTGTGTTAATACAGTTCAGAGTGATTCCGAACTTATATTTCCCTTAGTACGAGTGATACGGGGATTGCATAACAGAGTATGGTCGCACCATAATTTTTATGTGGAGTGCTGTTAGAATATATATATTATATGAGTATTTAATATATATATTAAATTCTAAAATTTAGGAATTTCCTACTGAGTTTATGGTAAGTAAGAAATGAATAATGATTTCAATTGAGAAATATGTGTTTTGAAAGTATGATATGATACTGGGAAACTTTATTAGCAAATAAAGGTTGAATGGGAACTTTGTTATTAAATGAAATCTACCTTTTAAACAGTTAAATTCGTCAGTTTAAATATTACGAGTAACATATATTAAGATTAATTAAATCGTTGGGAAGGTTAGTGCGATAGGTGTGCACATTAGAAGAGAGGTGAGAATTTCTCAAGGGACTGTCCCACTAATACGTTGTAGCATTGGCCTGTAAACATTTTAAATACTTGCTAAACAAATTTTAAATCATTTTCAATCTCGGGCTCTGACCCGTTTCCATTTTATTTTCTCTCTTGTATATATATGTATATATTACAGGTGCCCATCCACAGGGGCGTCTTGCATAGGATCCTTTGGAAGGAATGCGCTGCAGCTTCGGTGGGAGTTGCAGGCCTCTTGCTTAGACGACCTCATTCATTTGATTCTACTCTTACCATTATTTATTCCAGTTGGGCATGTGTCGTCCATTCCATTACTCAGTTGTTTTATTAGATATTGTAATCCATTTATTTCCAGTATTTGCACTTTGGGTTTTATTATTGTCAGGATGTTTTCCGTTAAAGTATTAAATGTTGGATTCAATTTGTTGAATGTTTGATTATTTGGATTGTATGTTCCAGGATAGTTGTGGTGTGATTATTAAATTGTGAATGATGTAATGTTTTTAAATTTTGGTTTATATAAATAAAATTTGGAAACTAATGTCTAAAAATGGTTTTGACACTTAGCTTAATTATTTAGGGTGTTTAAATTGGTAAAGTTATTTTTTACGACAGTGATGCAAAGAATGAACAAACCGTCACCTTGATTTTAATTTAATAAAGTACTGATCACCCGGTATTTAATTAGGCGGGGTGTCACAGGTGGTATCATAGCATCAGGTTATAGTGTCCATAGGATCTGTACGGCTTATTTCGCTTTCAGCTTAACATTTTGGTTATAGAGCCCAATTTTAGGATTGTTGTATTCCTTCTTTTACGATTACATCTTCAGCTATTTAAGATTTGATAATAACTGTAGACTAATATATTTCTTCATGTTTTAGATGCCTGCGAGACATGCACCGAAGGATAGGCGTGCCCAAGCCGAGCAACCAACAGCTTCGTCACAGGGAACGATGAATGCTAATGAGGTAGCCGCTATTATTGCTCAGGCGATGAATGCCGCACTAGCGGTAGTATAGAAGGCCCCACCCCATATTCAGGCAGTGGCGCCAGTACCTCCACAACTCCCATCAGCATGGGAGCGGGTTAGGGATGCCATTCAGAAGGCGCATCCCCCTGAGTTCTAGGGTAGTTCAGATATCATCATCGTCAGCCAATGGAATAAGGATATCCATAGGCATCTGTATATGTATGAGTGCACAGACCTGCAGAAATAGCCGTTGGCTTCATTTAAGCTAGTGGGGGCCTCTTTGCAGTGGTGGGAATCCACCACCACCTTGGAGGAGAGGTATACTATCCCGATTCAGTCATTCTAGGAGCGGTTTGACCGCAAGTATTTTCCACCTGTCGTGCAAACTGAGATGAGGGGGAAATTACTGAACTTGAAGCAGGAGAATTCTACTGTTGCTGAGTATGAAGAGGAGT
Organism: Sambucus nigra; assembly: GCA_949130495.1. Lineage (NCBI taxonomy): Eukaryota > Viridiplantae > Streptophyta > Magnoliopsida > Dipsacales > Adoxaceae > Sambucus > Sambucus nigra. Next base: position 302,360,747 of record OX422217.1, on the reverse strand, counting down.
TCACAAGACTTCTCACTATAGTGACAGATGAGGCACCCACTGAGGGTAAGAAGATACTATTGTTTATGGATAGGTTAGCTTGGAGAATCCGTCAGTACCTTATAGGGAATCCGTCTCTGAGTACCTACACGGATGTACTCAATGTTGCTTTGCTACACTACCAGGATCACCGCTTCCATCTACAGGGAAGTAAGCGAGCAGGAGATTCCAACTAGAACGGAAGGACATGGGGTTGTGGTGCTAGTGGAGCACCGACTTCTCAGGGACAGACTCATCAACATGAACATAATTACCATCAGGGGGACCTTGCCAAGCGGTTCGGATCAGGTGATTCCCGATAAGTATTTGGGGTATTTAGGCAGGTTCACTAGGGCCAGCCTAATCAGTAGGGCCAGCAAGGCCAACAGCGTCAGTAGCAGGGCCAACAGGGTTAACGACGTTGTCATCACGGCCAACAGGGCCGTGGTCAGCAGGGTCAGAGAGGAGGTAATTTTAGAGACCGATGTTTTTTGTGCGACAGGAATGTCCATAAGCTCCAGGATTGCCCAGAGGGTGATACGGCCCCACATCAGCAGGGTGCCCGTAATGAGCCACAGAGGCCACTTTTTCCAGCCGCCCTTCCAGCACCAGCTCAGGTACCAGCCCTACCAGCCATTCCAGCCGCTCTAGTGCAGCAAGGGCAGTTACAGTATGGACGTGTCTATAATGTCCACCAGGCAGCAACTCCACTGGCACCACCCGCGATTGAGGGTATGTTTCCTATCCATTGTACTATGGGTCGGGTTTTATTTAATACTGGGGCGACGCACTGTTTTATAGCTACTCATTTTGCGAAGGCCTTAGGGTTATTAGCCATAACAGACAGCACTGTGACGTGTCTAGACTCACCACTGGGGAGTGGATCGCTAATTTTCTTCATATGCCGGGGAGTGGAGGTAGAGATTGGTAGGTTGGTATTACCAGCAGACATGTTACTCTTAGATATGCATGAGCAGGACGTTATGATCGGTATGTATTGGCTCGCACCTTATAGAGCCATGATAGATTGTTTCCGTGGGAGTATTGTCTTTGCCATTCCGGGGCAAGAGATGTTTGTAGTGGCGATGCCTCCCCTAGAGGGAGGCTCGGCCACTCATTTGTATTACATAGAGGAGGATATCTTTAAGGAGGTTGTGATTCCCTTAGACTCGATCCCAGTTGTTCGTGAGTATTCCGATGTATTTCAGGAGATACCAGGCCTACCCCTCAGTCATGAGATAGACTTTATCATAGATTTATTACCGGATACTCGACCTATAATGCGCGATCCATACCGTATGGCTCCATAGGAGATGCGAGAGTTACGAGATCTGATAGAGCAACTGTTAGGTCAGGGTTTCATTCGATGGAGTACCTCACCTTGGGGCGCTCCAGTTTTGTTTGTGAAATAGAGAGATGGTTCACTAAGGCTATGTGTGGACTACCAGGAGCTGAACAAGGTAACGATACAGAACAAGTATCCGTTTCCTAGAATCGATGATCTGTTCGACCAACTGAGGGGAGGAACTTTCTTTTCAAAGATAGACCTGTGGTCAGGGTACCATCAGATACGTATTAGGGAGCAAGATGTTTCAAAGACTGCTTTCTTGACGAGATATGGGTCCTATGAGTTCAAAGTAATGCCATTTGGACTCACAAATGCTCCAGCCATATTCATGGACTTAATGAACCGAGTGTTCAGAGAGTTCTTGGATTAGTTCATTATCGTTTTCATAAATGACATTCTGATGTATTCACACTCCGAGGAGGAGCATGCCGAGCACTTGAGGCAGGTTCTTTAGACTTTATGAGAGCATCAACTTTATGCTAAGTACGAGAAGTGCGGCATCTGTTTGCGGGAAGTACAGTTCTTGGGGCATGTTGTTTCTGAATAAGGGATAATAGTTGACCCGAGTAAAGTGTCAGCGGTAAGATAGTGGGGACAGCCCACGACACCGATGGAAGTGCGTAGTTTCTTAGGATTAGCCGGATACTATAAGAGATTCATTCGAGGATTCTCCAAAATAGCGGGTCCATTATCGAAGGTTCATTAAGGACTTTATCACCATCGCTAGACCCTTAAGGAACCTACTTATGAAGGACAACCCATTTGAGTGGACAGAAGCATGACAAAGTGCTTCTGAAAAACTGAAAACCATGCTTGTGTTCCCTCCCATCTTGCAAGTTTCGGATTGGTCTTTACCATTCGAATTTATGTGTTATGATAGAGATTATGCGATAAGGGCTGTTTTGGGCCAAAGGAAAGACAAACAGGCTCATGTAATCTACTACACTATCCGGACTCTTACCAGAACACAACTCAATTACTCCACTATCGAGAAGGAGTTGCTAGCGACTGTCTTTGCTCTTGAAAAATTTCGGTCATACCTTATCGGTTCTTCCATTACTTGTTTCACCGACCACGCGGTATTGAAATACTTACTTGTAAAGAAAGATGCAAAGTCGTGCCTCATAAGGTAGATCCTACTCCTACAAGAGTTTAATCTCACCATAAAAGATAAGAAAGGAGTAGAAAATGACATTCCCGACCACTTATCACGACTTTCGTCCGACGTACCTAGTGATCCAACACCCATAGATGATTACTTTCTGGATGAGCAACTTTTTGTTACCTCTTCTTTGCCCTGGTCTGTGGATATAGTGAACTACCTTGTCACGGGAGTCGTCCCTCCCGACTGGACACCACAAGATAAGAAGAGGTTTATTACTTGGTCGCGCATGTTTTTCTATGACAATCCCTTCCTGTTTAAATATTAAGCCGACCAAATCATCAGACAATGCATACCGGATGACGAGATCCCAAGAGTCATCCAATTTTGTCATTTGGAAGCTTGTGTAGGCCAGTTTTCAACAAAAAAGATGGCCGCTAAAATTCTATAATGTGGCCTCTATTGGCCCGCAATATTCCACGATGTGAATGATGCTTTTAAATCTTGTATTAGGTGCCAACATATGGGATCTATTACCCGATGAGACATCATGCCTCTCACCCCCATACTAATTATTAAGATCTTTGACTATTGGGGTATTGACTTCATAGGCCCTTTCCCCCATCCTTTTGTTTCTTATACATCCTTGTCACGGTAGACTACGTTTCTAAATAGGTGGAAGCTATAGCTACCAAGACAAATGTCAACAAAGTGGAGATTAAGTTCCTACAGGAACACATACTTTCCCCCTTCGATGCTCCGAAACAGATAATTAGTGATAATGGCACGCACTTTTGCAATAGACCATTCGCGAAGATCATGAGAAAGTAGGGTGACGTTCACAAGGTTGGAAAGACTAATCACCCACAAATGAATGGGAAGGACGAACTAGCGAATCGGGAAATCAAGAAAATTCTTGAAAAGACCGTCAATCCTACCGAAAAAGATTGGTCACTTCGATCGAACGATTCACTAAGGGCCTATCACACCGCAAATAAAAATCCGCTCAGCATGTCCACATTCTGCTTTGTGTATGGAAAACCTTTCCATCTTCTCGTGGAATTAGAGCACAAGGCATAGTGGGAAATTAAGAAGTTAAATTATGCCATGGATAAGGCCGGTGAAGCTCGCAAGCTTCAGTTAAATGAGTTAGAGGAGATACGCAATGATGCATATGAGAACGCAAAAATTTCCAAAGAAATGATTAAACTCACTCACGATAACATCATTCGACGCAAAGAGTTTCTTCCGGATCAAAAAGTGCTTCTCTATAACTCTCGGCTTCATCTTTTTCTGGGAAAGTTACGGTCATGATGGTCTGGCTCGTTCGTTGTAAGGAATGTTTTCCCTCACGGAGCTGTTGAGTTAGACGATTTAAAGGGGGAAATACATTCAAAGTAAATGAACAACGCCTAAAGCCATATCTAGAGGCATGTGTGGAAGAATTCGACATCGTTTAGTTGTCAGAACCCATTTACGGGGTAGTGTGAGTTACTACAGTGAGGTCGTCCCACCCCCGATGCGTATGGGGTGAATTCTTGTGTATAGTAGTTGAGAGTCGTGTGAGTAGTGAGAGTACATAGGATTAGGTTACAATAAGTTGAAAGCATTCACGTGTTTCGGGAAATTGAGTCAAGTTGAGTTTAACATGAACATCGAGAGGCTTTTTGGGTCCAAAATGTTAGGGAGTGTGATGAGAATTGAAAACGTTTGGAGAAGAGCGATCGAAATTAAGTTCAGGGGGAACCCAACTCAAGGCTAGAAGGAGGATCGGTTCCTTTATTTCATATCCAGACCGATCCGAAAATTGAAGAGTTCGAAAATTAAAGGACTGAACCGGTCCGACCCCCAGGCGGATCGATCCGCTGTCTGCAAATTTTTTTTTCCTATTCCCTAGGAGCATCCCCTTCTCCCCAATCCCTTCCTTTCCCTCCCATTCGTTTGCCCATAACCAACCCTTTAATTTCCCTCCCAAATACACTCCCTCTTTCCCTTCAAACCCATTCCCTCCATTTCCCAAACCCTACCCACCCCTCACCTATAAATACCAACCCATATCCTTCACTTTTCTTCACACCTTCAGCAACATCACCCCTCTATTCTCCCTCCATAATTTTCCAGAAACCTCTCCCTGTTATCATGGCCCAACGACCTGCCCCCACTAAATACGACTCAACCGAGATCCTTCCCTCCGGTTATGGTGAATTCCATTCCCGCTAAGAGGAGCGGTGGTGCAATAGGTTCTTTAGTCCGGATCGCAAACGCCACAATGAGCGCGATGTCCAAAGGTCAGGTCTGCCTAATTCCGTCGGTGCCCTACGAGGCGGTTTGGGCAGTCGAGGTCCGATCTTTCTATGGCTCACTTGTTCGGACAGGCCAATTCGAATCTCAAGCATATGTTGACGGCATCGTTGTCCCTTTTTCGCTGGCCCTTCTTACGACCAAGTTTGCCGAATATGATGTTCCCGATGTCCAATTTTTCTCCTACCCAAGGAATATCTCCCCGGTCGCTAAAGAACTCATTATGGAGCGCATTGCCCCCGATGTTCCATGGAGGGGGCAAACTGTCAATATTGGCCATCTTAATGAGAAAGCATGCCTCACCTTCCAAATAGTGTGTGTCAACATTTTGTAAACATCCAATGACTCAGAGAAGCGTCCCCGTCAGGCCAGAATGACCTACCTCCTCTTCGATCCCAACACTTCCATCAACCTGGCGCGCACCCTCTACGTCAACATCATCGTCGCGTCCATGGATGTGAAAGGTGCAGCACCACTTCCTTACGCACGTTTGATCACCTCCATCCTCAAGGATACTGTTATTGAGGCACCGCTTGATCATACTCGCATCCCTGATACTTTTGTATAGGGAACCCGCATGCAAAGTGTCAACCAACTAGCCATCCTTCGGGTGAGGTGGGGAAGTGATGACGAGGACGATGCTGCCTCGAGTGAGGATGAGGAAGAGGAAGAAGAAGAAGAAGAAGAAGAAGAAGAAGAAGGTGCTGGTGTGGAGATGGGGGATGTAGGTGTGGATGAAGAATCGACGGATGAGGAAGATGACCCGAATTTTGAATGGGCAGGTAGCGACCTCACTAACCGTATGTTGACCCTTGAGACGAGATTTAGTAACTTTTTGACCGACTACCGTCGCGATACAAGCATGATGTTTCGTTTCCAAGCGGACATGTATCGACGCCAAGGGGATCCCAACGAGCCATTGCCATCTACTTCTATGACCCCTACGGCCCCGACGCGCCCAGCTCTTCCCAACCCCCGCCCGGCTGAGGCCTTGGTTGTTTGTGATAGTTTTTAATTATTTCCCTTGTCCACATGTTGTATGCTCTTTGCTATTTTTGCACCACAGTTCTGCTATATAAAAATCTGCATTTTCTCCATTTGTTTGTTTTATTTATCGCACTTCATATTTTGCCTTGTTTAGATTTTATTCCTTTTTGCTTGAGGACAATGCAAAAGTCTAAGTTAGGAGGGGTCATAAGTGCGTATTTCTAAAACTTCACAAATTTTCAAAAATGCCATAAATCTCAAAAAAATCATAAAATTTTAAAAATTCCAAAAATATTTTTTTCAAAATAAATAAAAATTGGAATTCAAAATTTTCAAAAATATCATTAAAAGTCGGATTGAAGTCTCAAGTTGTAAAAATTCAACATACACAAAGCCGCAATTGACCAAAGATGGAAATTGAGCGAAAATTGACGACTTAACGAATAAGTTTGGAGATTAACAAACCCCGTGAGATTCGAACCTTTCATCTTTGTGAAAATTGCAAATCAATCCAAGTTAATTGTTAACTCAAAGTTCTTTTCAGCATCCAAAAAGTCGTCGAAGATCTCAATCCTTTCATTTTGATCGGTTTTGATAAATGCGTGTGGTATTGCCTTGAAAAGCGCGCTACAAATCTATAAACTTAATTAATCTCGAGACGCATATGGTAACGCAATTAGTATGTTGGACAATGAAGTAGGCCATCGTTTATCACCGAAAAATATTAGTCATAAAAAGATGTGAAAAATTACCCCTTTTGTAACCCAAATTGAGCCGAATAATTTTTCCTTTCGTTTGACAACCCGAAAAACCCAAAAGGTTTGGAATTGCGAAAAGGGAATATTCAATAATGTCCGAAAAGTGCATAAAAAAGGGCAAGAAAACATAGATATGCTCAACAAAAATAGCGAGAAAAGAAAAGAAGTGAAAAACAGAAAAATAGGGAAAAATAAGGAAAAAAAAGCAATAGCCCGGAAAAAAGAACAAATGGACATCATATATGACTTTTCCAATTCCAACCTTCCCTGCCATTTTCATTCTACCCAATATACCTTAAAACCTGAAAAAGTACTAACCGAGTCCAAATTGCGAAATTGATTACCGCATGGAGAGCTAAGACACCAAAAGATAATAAAAAAAAGATTGAATCCGTGAATAAGAGGCAATGTTCCCATTTTGAAAAATAATATTCCGTTGATGAGATCCTATAACTATAAAATTTCAGTCTTTCTACTTGTGTGCGTGACTTTGCATCCAATATATTTACTCTTTATATCATGCATACCAAGATAATAGCCATAATCCGAGAGATTCATTTGTGAGAGTCTCCCGTGAGAACTTGAAATCAAAACGAATTTTCGAATAAGTAACGTAATGATCAATCAGTGGAAATTCGCGGTTAAATTTTCGTCTTCGCACACACGCACTATGATTTGAGACCCTTGAGCATGACTTGATGATGATTATTTTCTGGGAAAGTTTGAATTATACAGTTTTTGGTTATTTTGAAATTTCTTTGAGTCGAATTTTGTGGGTATATTCACAGCAAACCCTCACGAGACACAACTTGTCCTACTAGGGTAACCTAGGGGTTTAAAGGCCTGCTGCATACGCTAAATGCAATCTCTTACCCGTGAAAAAGGTATTCTATCCCAATAAAATGATTTTCAAGCGTTAATCCTTGCTAGGATTCTTTTACATTGCTCGAGATTCGCAAAGTTCTAAGTTAGGGGCCTTTAATTAGGCGTAAATTCTTCCTAATTTATCCCTCTAATTTAGTTACTTTTAGCACCTAGAACATCATAATCGATTTAACTTTATCTCATAATATTTCTACTGACTTATCCTAATGAGTACACCGAGTTTCTAGTATTTCATATTGATTTTACAGGTATTTGATGTCAATTAAAGAAAGAAAGAAACGGGAAGAATCGAAAAAAAAAGAAGGAAGGTCAAAAAGGAAAATTTATAATTTCCACCAGGAATTCGGATGAGGCATCTAAAGAGAAGTTGAATACATCAAGTTCATGATCACGTAATAAGAAACGATACATCAATTGGAGTCCCGGTGTGAATGTTATTAACAGTCGAAGTCTGAAAGAAAAAGTCAAAGGAAACCCCGGACCGATCCGGCCCAGATCGGTCCGCATTGCCAAATTCTAGAGAACCCCGGACCGAAGATGAATCGAAGCTGCAAGAAATTAAAAGAATCGATCCACTACGGATAGGTCCGATCAATAATTAAAAGAACCGATGCGGATTCCAGGCAAACCGAAATGCAGGAGGGCTGGATCGGTCCGACTGTCGAGTTTTAATTTTTTTTATCGTTCTCTAATTGAGAGTCCTAGTGCAGCTAAAAATCCTGAGTTTTGTAGAGTATTTACACCCATTTTATTATCATTCTTAGCAGGGAGAATTTATTTTAATTTTTCATTCATTCCAAAAAACCCTAGATTGTAGATAGCTTATTCTTTTAATTCCAAGATTGAAGATTGTTCAGATTTCAGTGATTACTAGTAATTGTAGTTAATGCTTTGGGTGCTTTTGTAAGATTAATGAGTTATTTTCTCTGTTTAATTTCCTGATTACATCATTATACCAATTTTCCTTAGTTTAATCATGACTTCCTGCAATTCCAAAATCATTTTCATTAAGTTCATCATGGTAGGCTAAACTTTTAAAGGTCGGGATGCATGAACTCAACCTGATGTGGTAGTTGTATGTACATAAAATTATTCCTCTAAATTTGATGGGGTGATTATGACCGTATTGCATAGAAACACAACAATTTTATATTTTTAGATCTCATTTTCTTTAGAGTAACTGGGATGCTTTAGAATGCAATTCGAGTGTAACTATTGAAATATCGATTTACTCGTCCTCTGATTAAGTATGATGTGGTCTTGAACCTCATATACGTAATGCTTGGGAGTACTAAATTACTGGTCTAATTAATCATTTAAATTTATGATTAGTTTTATACCATCAGTACACTAGGGTTGGGGGATTGTATTCCCATCCTGTTTTTCCCATCATATAGTTTAATGTTTTGAATCATTCTTCATTAGCATTTTAGGTAATTTATAACAGTTGCATTTCTTCATAATTTCATAATTGCATCTAGTTTAGTTATTCCACAAATCAAATCATCTTCCTTTTTCATTAGAGTCAGAGTTGGGATTCATTCATCTGTCTAACGTCGTCAGAACTCTGTTGTCCTATTTCCCCGTGGATACGATCCCGACTTACCGGGTTTATTACAAACACGATAGGCTTGTGCTTGATCCTAGAAGAGAACACATATTAGAGACACTTTCTGAGTCATGTCAGTAAGGAAGTGGGAAATGTGGGTAAAAACTACTAAAACCTCCATAAAATTTTCCGGCCTGAAATCATGTTCCAACGAAGTCTCGTTCGAACGAGAATTTCTAACGAAGTTCCATTGGCTTAAAATTGAACTCGTTAGAAATCTTGTTCGAAGTCTCGTTCGAACAACCATCTCGTTCGAACGATAATTTGAATTATATTCAAGTGGCCTATGGGGAAGCTTGTTGGCACCTTCGTTCGAACGACATTGTTGGTCGAATGACAAACTCGTTCGAACGAATCTATCGAATGAAAAATAAGAATGTGAAAATAAGAGATTTAGCCCAGAAACTTTATATATTTTTCATAAAATATTTAATAAAATCTTTCTGAAAAGTAAACAACAGTTTAAGCAAAAAAGGTTCACCCAATATAAATAGTTCCAAGCTCCTATATATATATGTAATGCATTCATACCTTGGGAGCATGGAACCACTATTGATGACATAGAAATGAGGCACTTAAACAAACTCGATAATGTGATGAAGATTTATAGACTTGGCCGCTACGTCTTCAACAAACACCTCATAGGCTTGAAGGATGATCAATTAACTATATCCTATGACTCAAACATTTTTATCCGAAATTGAGACAAAACAACAAAGGAATCAATTAGAAATTTGTGTCCTTACAGATTGGGTAGAAAATGGAAGTGTATGTGGATGACATGTTGATGTAGAGCCTCAAATTCGACACCCACGTGGCCGATCTTAAGCGTACTTTTGATACGATGGATTAATATAATAGTAAGATCAACCCCACCAAGTGTGTATTCAGTGCCGGAGCAGGCAAGTTATTAGGTTTCATTATGAATCAAAGGGGGATCGAGGCCAACCCCGAATAGATTAAAGCTTTGCTGAAGATGAAGACTTCCACAATAATAAAGGATGTACAAAGACTAACTCGCAGAGTAGCAACATTAAACAGTTTTGCGTCTAGAGCCACTGATAAATGCCTTCATTTATTTAAAATATTGAGAAAAGCTTTTGAATAGAATTATCAGTGTGATAAATCCTTCAAATATTTATAGTTCTATCTCGACTATCCACTCCTATTGTCCAGAGCAGTTTAGGGAGAAAAATTGTATATCTATTTAGCAGTGTCAGAATCAACCATTAGTGCCGCTATTTTAAGAGAAGAGGATGGAGTTGAAAAACTAGTGTACTTTAATAGTAAGGACCACCAAGGGCAGAGCAGAGGTACACCAGAATGGAGAAGTTATCCTATGCACTAACCCATGCATCGAGGAACATAAAGCCCTATTTCTAGGAACATACAATGGTGGCCCTCACCGAATCTTCTCTCAGACATGTCAATCAAAAGCCTTAGAAGTCAGGAAGACCGATGACTTAGGCAGTTTAATTGGGGGAGTTTGACATTATCCACGAGCCACGAACGACCATTAATGGGCAAGCCCTAGTTGACTTTTTAGTCGAGTTCACCTGTGACGAGGCCGACACTAAAGATGTGGAAGCTATAGGTTGTGATCAAGAAAATAGAGTGTGTCCTCCCCCGTCCAAGGCCAAGATGAATTCAGTAAGAAACAGAGTGTCTGAGAATAAGGTGGAATGGTATCTTATCAAGAATGTAACCCAGGAAGAGGGTAGTTTTTTGCCAAATGATAATTTAGGGAGCCTCTTTGTTGATGGATCTTCATGTGAGAATGGAAGCGGGATAGGATTGAATGGGTCAGCACTAGATGGGACCGATATTGAGTATGCATTGAGGTTTAACTTTGTAAGAGGGTAGTTTAGATAAGATGGAGGCGTAAACCCTTTTGAGTATAGTAATGAATAGTGAAATAGAAACACTAAATATTAACCATGGGACATTCAAACAATACTCAATGAAGATAAATCCAGTTTAAGATCACAGATCTCTCTTTTATAACTCAGAAGGTAATAATTAACCTTAAAAGTAACTTAGCTAGAGGCAGAGAGAAGTAGGCCCCCTAGATACACCTTAGCAGGAAACCAAACACACCAACTACCCTCAAGAATCTCTGTCAACTATTAAAGCTTCATAATAAATGGCAATGATGGATGAGTGAACTATCTGGTTTGCAGTAACTCTCTTTGATGAATATTATCTCTGGTAATAACTTCTGAACTCTCAAAAGATCATCCTCTCCTCAGAGGTGGTTGGGGTCCTTAAATAGCCTCCCACGCCACCCCCGAGGCAACTCTATAATTAATTCCTGTGAAATACATCCCTCATACTTTATGTCACAAACATTAAATACTTGATGCACTAGTTGTCTCCACATCATAAACATTAAATGCCAAGATATGCCTTTTGTCTAACCACTTTGTGTCAGGGGGTTGTTGTCACAGAGGTGGATCACCAACTATCTGACAACCCCAAATACCATGGTGGTTTACTCAAGTGGAGGTCTGACATTGCCTAGCTGGTTAGTGACATCAGATAAAGTGGATGTGAAATTAAGTAGAGATTTGTTTGGATAACAACTCAACACCCGATGGAACTCCATGATGCTTCGCCCGGGTTCCACAGTAAGGGTCCTTCGGTATTTTACCAAGTGTATCTAAGATGGTCGAACAAGCCCCAACGTTGCCTCACTTCTTAATCCTCCAAACCATGTACCTCTAAAGTTCCCACGACGAGTTCATTTGATAGAGCATGAAAGTTCTCACAGGCCCTGTCAAGCCTGATCTCTCGCGAGTACCGTTTAACCTCACACTAAAACTCATTATTATTCTCGGTACATCATTATGACCATTATAGCTTATAGTTAATATAAACAAAGATACAATATGACTAGCACAATAAGCTAAAGTATGAGTTGCCATGCTAAGCTACCTCGTTGAGTTGTCACGCTTCAGATGTCATGCTGAACTTCCTTGATTTCTTAATCCCAAACACTGTTGCTAATGGGGGAATTATCCCTAATCTCAGGATTACCTTCAAGCCCCCTCTAAATTTTCCCCTTCGTGGAGATATTTGTTGTTGGAACAAGAAATGTCTGCACGAAAACTTCTCAATCCGATAAACCTTCTCTATGAGTAAGAAAAAAAATCTGGCATCCTTTCCTTCGTTAGAACCACCAAGTTAGAATCTTCAGGAAAAGGTAAAATTCTCCCCGATGTACCTGAATCAAAGCGCTACTTCTTATTGGTGCTTTGACAAAGAGACATCGGCACTTTTTCCTTATACTGAGCTTCAACCGTTCTAACTTTACTATTTGAAATTCTCTTGAAAGGCCCGCTAACCTTCTTAAATACTCGTTCTGATTATTGGTAAGTGAAATTCTCCCTTGCAACGCTTTGCTATGTTCGAAAAACCATAAATTCTCACCGATGTAGTCGAGTCACCATTTAAACAACGTTTGGACTTGTGGCGAGGCGACATTGTTGCTTCTTGGAACTGTTGGGGCATCTTCTCAATTGGGAGTTATTGGATTTGTCTTCCAAAAATTCTGGTGACAAAACTCAAACTTGCTGAAGAAGGAAACCCTTTCTATTCCCCAGGCGTCGCTCTGTAAATGACGTGGTTCTATATTTTCAACTGTCAAGACACCTTTCGAAGTGCAACGTGTTCATTTGAAATGATTATAGGCGGCCTTGCATTTGTGGTGGTGGGAAACTCAATAAACGAATTCCTTAAAAGGTTTTAACCATATCTTTTTTCAAACCATTCTCTTTCCTTCATCCTCTTCAAGCTCCCATCTTCTTGAGAGAGAAAATTGTGTGAAACCCTCCATTATTGTCTAACTCTTTACCCAGTTTCTTCCCTCTCCCATCTTTATTTCCTCCACCTGTGGTTGTACTATGCCCTCCTTATTTTTAGACCTTCTTACCTGGATGTGACATTCATCTCCATTCTACTATGGCATCTTCAAGTGCTTCTAAGGTTTCCACCACCACTGCTCAGCCAGGCTCCCCCTCTGCCACTTCTGGCACCGTTGTTGTCCCTAGCGTCGCTACCCTGAATGTTGCTCGTCAAGAGCAACTACGCTTCTATCACCGGGATCCCATCTTTTGCGAAGATGATAAATTTTTTGATGCATGCAATAATTTCCATTTCTCATCCAAGTTTGACCCTTTAATGTTGGGCGATAAGGATATGGATTCATCAAAGTGGGGCTATCTTTCCCCAGAGGGGAGTCTGCGCTTTCATTTGGATCGTGGTGACTTCCCCTATTCTTATATTGACTTTAAAGCACCTGGGGGGTCGCCAACCCATTTCACTGCCTGATATACACATATGCAGAGTTCTTACGTTGCTGCCCGTGCAAAGGTTGGGCTTCATTGAGCCTACTTGTATGGGGAGTTCACCCTTTCCAAATGCAATGCGGCACTCCAAGTCCTAGTTTCCAGATGGAACATCACAACTCACACATTCTTTGCTACATGGGGAGAGTTCACCGTTACATTGGAGGGTATCTATGAGCTCCTTGGGTTTGAGCCAATGGGTGAGTTCACATATCATGATGAGGCCCTCGATGCTGAAGAGGCTGCTGATCAAGTTGAGCTGGATTGAATGTGTCGTAGTTGCACTGGTTCCTCTAACAAAGCCACATTTACTCCCCTCGACAGCTATTTTTTCGAAGCTTCGACCCCGAAGGATGTCAATTATGCAACAGGCCGAGGTAGAGGTACATTTTTGGATCTACCAGTCTACATACTTGTGTTTCTTTCACGCTTCTTCCTGACTGGAAAACCCAACGATCAACCCAGGAAGGACCTTATAAATATTTCCATTCACTTGGTCGGGGGTTTCAACCTTCTTCTGGCCGCCATTTCCTTAGGGTCCCTCTATACCTGGTTGGATCTAACCCATATCAACATGGCACGATCACTAGGTTGATATAACTTGGACAATTTTTCCAACACCATCACTTTGACGGGCTTCCTTTACACCCATTTTCCTAACATTTCCACCAAGTCTATTTCTCTGCTCATGAGTCAAGGTATCAAACCCCCACGCCTCATATGTTTCCATAAAAAACAAAGTCAAAAGGAGATAATGGCAGTTTTTGATCGTTTGGACTCCTTTTTTATGAGGCCATAAAGTGAGTATACATTTGCCCATAGTTAGGATTTCTTTCCTTCTGCAGCCTCAATGATCAAGTTTATCCCTGCTGTAGAAGATCCCTCACAGGTTCTAGTGCTTTTATTAACTCATCGGTTTCTTCCTTCATATACTGAATGGGGATACACCTCAGAACCCTACAACCCTGATAGTTGTAGCAGGCAGTTTGAGTTTGATCAGGGGCCCCCTTGACTTGTGTTTTAACACAACCACTCAAGGGCTACTTTCGCTGAAGCTCGAACCTTCTATACTGCAGCAGCGGTGCTTGGTGTGAATTCTACCATCGATGGGCGAGTCAACCTTCCTAGTGCCATTAGGGAGGGGGATGTATCCACCTATTATTCCACCGAGTTCTGTTTGGGATAGCTGAGAATGATTCAAGAGTATATTTAGTCCGCCCTAATATCTCCCAGTTTTTTATTTCTCTTTTTTTAAACTGGGTCTTAAGGGGAACTCCATACTTGGAGTTGAGTTTCCCTTAAGTAAAACCATTAAAGAATATCCCCATGAGCCACCCCCTCACTGCCCAATGATCCCTACTACTACCACGAAGCCCAAGGCCATTGAAACTCCCAAGCAAACTGCCCCTTTGACCGAAACTATAACAGGAAAAGGTCCTTCTCAGCTACCTGCTAAAAAGACCAACAAGTCCAAAGATAGGGTTTACTCGAAATCCAAGTCCCAAGCACAAGTATAAACTCCTTTGGAGGCATTCCCTATTGCCTCCATTCCCCCTGCCATGCCTACAGAAAAGGTTGAGGAGTTGAGAGGGCAAGCCCGGGCAGAGGTAGAATGAATAAACGTTGAGTTTCAATGACACGGTATCTTTGTTCCCCCTTCGGCTATCTTCCCCAAGATCGTGGTTGATCCAACGGCCAAG
Source organism: Sambucus nigra (assembly GCA_949130495.1). Classification (NCBI taxonomy): domain Eukaryota; kingdom Viridiplantae; phylum Streptophyta; class Magnoliopsida; order Dipsacales; family Adoxaceae; genus Sambucus; species Sambucus nigra. Next base: position 302,345,693 of record OX422217.1, on the reverse strand, counting down.
AGGAGAAAAAGTTTGAGGGTACCTCAAAGTGCTGATGCAATAGGCACAAGGAAGAAAACTCTGGGCACTAAGTCCCAGAAGAAACAGACAACCGAGATACCTCCATCCCTCGCTCTCGCTGTTTCTTCCTCCTCTCCACCTTCACCAGTGGTTATACCTTCTCGTTCTCCCTTCGGATCTCATGTATGTGTGTATGTTTTATTCTTGTTCCTTTTTCTTAAGGCAAGCTGCCTTTGCTTATTTCTTTGATAACTTTGGTGCAGGGAGTTGAAGAAAGGTCCAGTCCCCCAGGTTCCCCCGTGATCCGTTTCGTGGGGGCATTTTGGTGTCTCACAAGACGATACTACTCCTTCCCATTACCCTATGATAGATCTCACCTACTCTCGATGGTTGTCCTCCCAACAAGCTAAAGAAGCTGCTGCAGGGGCTGCTATAGTTGGATCTATAGAAATATCTATCCAATCAGAGGCAACTAATCCATCCTCTTCTGAATTACCATCCGAGCAAAAGGTCCCTCTGCCCATCATTGTGGTCGAGGAGAGTTCTCCTGAGGAACATTTCTTGTTAAGTCTCGCTTCTTTTCATTCTCCCATTACTTTGTTTATCATTCTGATATGATGGGATGTTTAATATTGAAGTGGCATCTCTGATAGCTAACATTCTCCTTCCCACTGCGTTAATGAGACCCGTGACTGCAGTTACCCTTTTTGGTGCCATAACAGGGTTAAGTTAGATGTATTCCTTCCCCTTATTTTTTCTTTGTATTTCCTTCTTGTGTCTAGCACTTGGTTTTGTACTTACAGTTTTCGCCAAGACTTACCCCACCCTTTGCTTTTAGTGGCCTTTTCCTTTCCCAGGCCAAGGCTGATGCTACTGATCCTCATGTTAGTTCTTTTGTACCCACCGACTTTGGGGCATTTCTTAAAGGTCGAATGTCTTCTTTTGATGATACGCCCGTGTTGGCCTTAGTACCTTTTATTGGCGAGGGATGTTTTCCTATCGTTGAGGCTTCTTCAGCCAAGGGCCCCGTTGAAGCTACTGAGGCAATGAGCTCGCCCCAACGATTTCTACTATTATGGCCCTCGTGGTGACTCCCGTTCTCGCTCCTACTACTGCTAAGGTAATTTGCTAATTTCTCTTCATTTCTCAGTTTCTCAAACTTCACCTCTGTTTGTGACTTAACAATGAAAACACTTGTTAAAGTTTTTCCCATAAACTCCACCTATATTGGTGACTTAACAACAAAAATGCTTGTTAAGATTTTTCATAAATTCCACTTATATCGGTGACTTAACAACAAAAACACTTGTTAACATTTTTCATAAACTCCACCTTTATTGGTGAATTAACAACAAAAACACTTGTCAAGTTTTTTCATAAACTCCACCTTTATCGGTGACTTAACAACGCAAACACTTGTTAAGTTTTTTCATAAACTCCCCCGATATCGGTGACTTAACAACGAAAATGATTGTTAAGATTTTTCATAAACATCACCTATATCGGAGACTTAACAACGAAATCACTTTTTAAGATTTTTCATAAACTCCACCTATATCGGTGACTTAACAACGAAAACACTTGTTAAGATTTTTCATAAACTCCACATATATTGGTGACATAAAAACAAGAACTGTTGTTAAGGTTTTTCATAAACTCCTTATTTCCTCTAACTATTTTCAGGTTGCTCAGGAGGGTTATCCACCAGTTCCTTTGCCCATTGCCTCGCCCCATCGGGAACCTATTATTTCATAAGATTATAGCAATAATGATCAAGGTTCCACGACCGATGATACCACTGAGAGCAAATCAGTCTATGAGCTTCCTCCGCCTGACCTGGCTCCTCACGCCTTTTCCCTGATGGGGCCTAAACGTTCTCCTAAAATGTTCGTCGACCATCATTTGGTAATTGAACAACTTATAAATCATCATCCTAAAATGTTCACGGTGGATTTCTTGCGTTCAAACATCTCCGTTATGAGTTACATGCTTCAGGGAACGGCTACCGTCACTACTGAAATTGCTAACAACCCGACCTCAAACGTTACCCGACCCCTCCCTAACCAATTTCTAGGTTATCTGAGGGAGTTGGGTTGCGATGGCTTCCATTTTGGCTGGCTCATCACGTATTTAAAGACCTTTAAGAGTCAACGACTAGAGAGCTAGAGGGAATTCCTGCAGAAATATCAGGACGAATAACGGAATGAGGAAGCTAAGTTGGCCGAGCTAGCACCTCTTCTTGGAGCTATTGACTAAGAGGTGGAGGGAATCAAAGAAGCTCTGCATTTGGCAAAATGGTTGGGGTCCTTAAATATCCCTCCACACTACCCCCGAGGCAACTCAGTCATTAATGCTTGTGAAAGACATCTCTCATACTTTATGTCACTAATATTAAATACTTGATGCACTAGTTGTCTCTACGTCATAAACATTAAATGCCAAGACATGCCTTTTGCCTAACCACTGTGTATCAGGGGGCTATTGCCACATAGGTGGCTCACCAATTGTCTGACAGTCCCAAATACCACAGTGGTTTACTCAAGTGAAGGTCTGACATTGCCTAACTGGTTAGTGACATCAGATAAAGTTGATGTGACATTAAGTTGAGGGTTGTTTTTCTCACAACTCAACGCTCGATGGAACTCTAAGCTGCTCCGCCCGAGGTTCCACATTAAGGATCCTTCGGTGTTTTACCAGGTGTTTCTAAGATGGTCGGATAAGGCCCAACGGTGCCTCACTTCTCAATACTCCAAACCAAGTCCCTCTAAAGTTCCCACGGCGAGGTCATTCTATAGAGCATGAAAGCTCTCCCAGGCCCTACCAAGCCTGGTCTCTCGCGAGTACCATTTGACCTCACACTAAATTCATTATTATTCTCATTACATCATTACAACCGTTATAGCTTATAGTCAATATAAACAAAGATACAATATGACTAGCACAAAAAGTTAAAATATTAGTTGCCATGCTAAGCTGCCTCGCTGAGTTACCACGCTTGAGCTGCCACGCTGAGCTGCCTCGATTTCTTCATCCCAAACATTGTTGCTAATGGGGGAATTATCCCTAAGCTCAGGATTACCTTCAAGACCCCTCTATAAACTTCAAAGCTTCCAATAATGAATTTGAGTATGAGGCCCTCTTAGTAGGTATCTCACTTGCCCGGGCACTCAATGTTGTCCAATTCCTTATTCATAGTGATTCCAGGTTGCTTGTTAATCAAATTTTTGTGGCATACGAGGCTAAGGATGGCAGAATGGCAAAGTACCTCGGATATGTTAAGACTTTGTTGAAGCATTTTACTGAACTCGAATTGAAGAGGATACCTTGGTTGGACAATGGCGGAGCCGATGCTCCGACAAGGTTAACTTCAGCTACCAGAACTGAAATCAGAAGAACGGTCTTGGTAGAGATTCTGCATCGGTCGACGATCGAGGGAGAAGAAACTAATATGGGTTTTTGTTTTAACGTGAGTACGGGAGCCTCCTCGATGGATTCCATAATTCACTACATCAGAGATTAGGATATGCCTGAATCCAAAGCTAATAAAATGAAGTTATGGAATAAAGCAACCAAGTTCGCCCTCATAGGAGACATCTTATACAACAAGGGGTTCCTTCTTTATTTACTTTGATGTGTCCACCCATCTAAGGTAGATTATATCTTAAGGGACGTGCATTAAGGTTCATGTTCTAGCCGTATTAGAGGAAGGTCGGTGCCTAAGAGGATCATTTGCCAGGGTTATTGGTGGCCGACGTATGCTAAGTAAGCAGCAGCATATGTCAAGATATGCAACAAATGGCGGAGGTTTTCCACCATACCCCATTAACCTCATTAGCCTATTACTTCTATGACACCTCCTTGGAGTTTTGTGGTATGGGGGATTGACCTGATAGGACCACTGTCAAAAGACATGAACAATTATCATTACTTCATAGAGGACGAAGCGATGATAACAATCATAGAGAAGAAATCCTTCCAGTTTATCTAGAAAAACATCATATGTAGGTACGTCCTACCTAATACCCCGATTTCTGATAATGGGACGCAGTTCAAGAACATATATCTAGAGAAATATTATGAACAAGTTTGCATTACGAATATTTTCTCCAATCTTGGACGACTTCGGGCTAATGGGTAGACAGAAGTAATGAACATAATGATCCTTAATGGAGTCAATAAGACATTGGAAGGTACCAAAGGGATATGGATCGAGGAGGTATATGATGTCATGCGGGCTTACAGGATGACGGAGATGACTCCTACTGGGGTAACTCCATTTATGTTGGCTTGTGGCTCAGAGGTAATAGCGCCGAGAGAGCTAAGTATCCCTACCCATAGGCTTCATCGTTAACATATATTTCATGAGCATCTTTCATTTCGTATTGTGTACATCCCCATATTTTCTTTTAGTGGCAGGTTAGCGCGGATTTTGGGGTGCTATGGAGATTGATTTTAGCGAGGATTATTTGGGAAAGATTTGTATTATTTTGATGTATAGAGCTTTGGAGATCTGTATTATATTTTCGAGTTAGTTGTTTTATTTTTTATTCGAGAGACTTGTTGTAAATGAAGACATTGAGATTAGTGGATTTATATTATTGTGGGTTTATTTAGATGCTCTATACCTTGTCACTTGTGGATTTGGATTTATTTTATCGCATTAGCGCTCCGTTCGCTCTCCCCGGGCGGGCGGGGTGTTACTAATACTAAAGGAAAAGAATAAATTATTCATGCCTGTGAAGATTCTGTTGAAAATCTGATTAGAAATCTAGATTTCTCTCGAAAAATAAATAAGGAAGTGTTCTTGAACAAACTTGATTAAACCCAAATAAGCCTTCAAATCTGGTGACAAAACCTTGATTATGTTGGAGGTTGATGATTACGGTTGAGTGGAAATATTTTTAGAAGTGTTCTCTAGTGAAAAACTTGAGAAAAAGTGATTATGAGAAGTCCCTCCATGAATTAGAGTCATTATATAGTCATTAAGAAACCTAATCCTAATAGAACTCTAATAAGATACAAACACTAAAAATTATATTCCGGACGATCGGACCGTTAAAATTTGATGAAAGATTACAGAGAATTAGCTGAAGATGAGAGGAAGCTATAAAAAAAATTCAGCTCGATCGGACCGTTCAATATTTTTAAATATTTTTTTTCTAGACAGTTTTATGTTTTGAGGACTCTTCTATATAATAAAAATTCAATTAAAACTCCATTTTAATTCTGATTCCAATTCCGTTTGAAAATTTCTTTTTCAAATATAAAAACCAACATTTTAAATTATAAAATTTATAAAATCCAAAATTTTATTTTTCTTCAATTAATACAATTAATTAATTAATTAAATTAATTATAAAAAATACGGGGTGTTACATACTTCCCCACTAGCAAAGAATTTCGTCTGCGAAATTAAACGAAGCACACACATCAAACGTAAATTACGCAAAGTAAACTAAGGCTCGCATATGCCTACCTGTATAATGCCATAATTGGGCGCCCATATACCCAATCCTACACGCACCTACCCCGCGAACAACAAAATAATATATATCGTATATATATATGCATAACTATGAAAATAATGGCGTGCTATGTGCTCTCGCAAATCACCACTCGATTCTATCTCCAATAATCTTTATAACACATAAATCCTCAAACCAAATCACATCACTGCATCGATACAAGATATACCCAAAATTTATACTAATGATCTTCCAAATAGATATCGTGTCCAAAAATCAACTCTAAGCATCCTCACATCAAGCTTACTAATTCTCAACTCGATACCTACAACGTCTTTACCACAAGACTCTACATCTCCAAGAAACACATCTAACATGTATGCTAGACAAACTACCTCTAGGAGAATAAATCAACAAAGAGGATCAAAGATCGGTAATGCGAAAGTTAAACGAACTCATAACTTACAAGACCTAAGACCTTGCTCTGATACCATCTATCACAACCCGCAAAATTCGACAGACGGGGTGGCCAGCCACCGCTGCCGAACTATGACATGCGTGAACTAAATGAATACCATTCTTAGCATGAGACATATATGAGACATAAATAAATCAGTCCATAAGATAAATAATTGAATCAATCTCAAATGATCATAACCAACTAAGCGATAAAAGATCCATCACATGCTAACTCCAAAAATCCATTCTCCAATAATGATTAAATAAAATCTAAAATATTCCCAAAAGAAATCCTCTAAACAATTTTGGAACAAAATGTCCCAATAAAACTCCAATGAAGTCTCATAATACGACTGGAAAAGAAAGTCTAACAAAACTATGTCATAAAATAAATAACTACAGCTGCACCTCCAAACGATAACTCCGATAAACTTATGTAGCTTCTTCAAATCAAATCCTGAAAAAGATTAGTCAATGCATGGGTCAGAGCCAAAGTCCTGAGCAAGTATACACTCTACTCTCCTTAAATAGGATCCTTGAATCTAGACAGTAGCATTATACGCAATAAATATCACAATAGAATATTTTAATTTAAACGAAATAATTAAACGCGATAAATATAAATCACTAAGTACCTGCAGAAATCCCCATTTATAATTGCAAACCAATTTGGTTTTAAATTCCCAAGTTCCACGATGTTATTTTATCAAATTAACCAGTTTTTATTATTGTTCTACTTTTTATTGAAGTGTCGCACTTCCCCTTGTCAATCGTCCTCAGACCCGTTTAAACTGTCGGCCCCGACACATGACAAGGTTCCACACATGACACGACATAAATCGTCCTCTGACCCATTTAAACTGTCGTCCTTGACACATTATGTCACCATAAATATTAATACACGTTTTTTATCTTAGGCATTAAATCTCCATTTCTTAATTTATAATCACCCCGCCCTTTTAATCGACGTGAGATCCTCAAAATAACCCTTAGTCCCATAACTAAGGGTCCCCAAGTTATCAATACATCCTAACCTATGTGTAGGAAGATTTTCTAACATAAATCACAACCTAGTCTCATACCTAGACTAGCGTAACGACGATAAAGTGATAAAAATCAGCCCACCCACGACATGATAAAACCGTGATAATCTACCCTCACTAGTCCCATACCTAGAAGGCGTAAATCATTAAAAAGCTACCCACTAGTCCCTTGCCTTGAAGGCATCCTAAAGTATAAGGAGAGAAAAAATACCCAATCGACCCATTGCCACAAAGATATTTAATAATACCAACAAGTCACACAAATATGCATAATAAATCAATGTTCCAAACTACGCATGATAGTCCAATTCAATGAAATCTTTAATTAAGTTATCACAACATCAAAAATACCCAAATAATCTCAATTAGTTAGTTTAAATTAATTATACCTATTTTTCATCATATATATCTCAAAAAACAAATTTTATTATCTCTACATGTATTACATGAGTTATACGCACCCAAAAATCATTTATTTTAAAGCTTGTTTTTTTTTCTACATGCAACCTACACCAATAAAATATAAAATCACTCATGAATCCTACGTACCCAAGGGTTATGAATATTATTCAGATTAAAAGATTTAATAAAAACAGCCCCATAATTACTGTCCACTTTTCCTAATTAAGTCACTACTTTATTTTAAGAAAACATGTAATTAAGTGTTTACGCGAAACTTAAAACGCATAATACTAAAGGAAAATAATAGAGTATTCATTCCTGTGAAGATTCTGCTCAAAATCTGATTAGAAATCTGGATTCCTCTAGAAGAATAAGCAAGGAAGTGTTCTTGAACAAACTTGATTAAACCCCAAATAAGCCTTCAAATCTGGTTACAAAACATTGATTATGTTGGAGGTAAATGACTATGGTTGAGAGGAAATATTTTTAGAAGTGTTCTGTGGTGAAAAAATTGAGAAAAAGTGATTATGAGAAGTCCCCTCCACGAATTAGAGTCATTATATAGTCATTAAGAAACCTAATTCTAATAGAACTCTAATAAGATACAAACACTAAAAATTATATTCCGGACGATCGGACCGTTGAAATTTGATGAAATTTTATAGAGAATTAACTGAAGATGAGAGGAAGCTAAAAAATAAATTCAGCTCGATCGGACCGTTCAATATTTTAATTTTTTTTTTCTAGAGAGTTTTATGGTCCGAGGACTCTTAGAGAGTTTTATGTTTTGAGGACTCTTCTATATAATAAATATTCAATTAAAACTCCATTTTAATTTCGATTTCAATTCCGTTTGAAAATTTATATTTCAAATATAAAAACTGATACGACGCAAATATTGCGTATTTCACCCATTAACCTACGCCTTATTAGCCCCCTTGGGTATCTTAATACCTATACTTATGCTCGTTAACCAGACAACCTCAGATTTCTATGTTAACATGTTTTACAGGGGTTAATTGAGTTTTTGTAGGTATTTGGATGCTTAGTATGAAGTTCGGACGCTTTCCGGAAATGTTTCGTCGACTTTTGCAGCTTCGGGGGCATTTTAGTAATTCCAGCATTCGGGTTTGAATCCCGAGCTCTTCACGGAAGTTGAATCCCTTTTATTTCTCTTCGCGTGGCCGCCGACGGTGCATGATTCCGAGTTGTATCGATGGAGTTATGGCATTTTTAGGATGGTTTTTACTTCAAATTCACACTCAAGGTCACATTCAAGGGAATTTTAGTCATTCCATATTTTGGTTTTTTAGCCTAATGTCTTCTTGGATGTTGTAGTCCTTTGAGTTATCTTCGTGTAGCCTCCGACCGTGCCTCATTCCGAGCTATAACGAAGAAATGGCGGCATTTTCCGTAAAACAGGACAAAGCTGCAGAATTCAGACCTGTAGGTTGTGAATCGATTCGGCCCAAAACCGAATCGATTCGGAATGCTGCAGAAATGCAGAAATGAACTTCCCCTATTTCCGAATCGATTCGGACCATTTCCGAATCGATTCGGCTACAGTAAAAGTCCGAAAATCTGTATTTTTAAGTTGGTTTTTGGTTGGGTATATAAGGGTAAACATTGTATTAAGTGAGGGAGAACGTTTTGAGGTTAGTTTTAGCTTAGGTTTTGTGGGTTTTGAGAGCTTGGCTTCATTTCTATTTTGGTTGACAACCATTTGTGTATGTAAGTTGAACTTTTCTTCACCCAATCCATTAATCTAGTTGTTCTTGCTTACTTTCTTGCTTTGTAGAGTAGATTTCATGCTTTATTAATTAGTTTACTTGTCTTATTTCTTGCTTTCCTAGTTTAATTAGTTGTAATTTAGTTTAATTCATGATGTACCCTTAGATAAATAGGGTCGGGATTGTGTTTCCTCAATTTTCGGGTTTGGACCTCGAAAGTTAGGGTTTCGTGCAAAATTGCATTTAATTGAAACCGCGTGTATTAAAGTTGGATTGTTATGCGTTTAACTTTATTTGTCACGCAACTTTAGTGTTTATAGCGACAATCTGAATTTAATCCGCGTGCGACCATTTTCAGTTAAATGTTTAATCTCGCAACTTTGGGTTAAATTCCTTCTTGTGTGATGTTTATGCTTAATTGTAAATGCTCGATTAATTGTTTTCGAACCTTAATTCTAATTAGTAGTTGTTTCGATCCGTTTGGTTGGATGCGATCCCGATCCTCGCTTTACTTTATTTAGCGTTAATTTATTCTTTTCTTTATTCATGATAACCACCCTTTCACCTTTTCGTTTATTTATTTTACACCCTTTTATTCCTGAAGTAATTAAAACAATTAAAATCTAAAATTCAATAACTCCCTGTGGATTCTCGATACCCGACTTACCGCTTTACTTGCTTGTCAAGTGTAGCTGTAGCTTAGGTTCTTTTGTATGTCGAGCGGGAACCGAAATCAACGATAGTGTCCTTACACGAACACTCGGTTTTTCCCCCCGATCAAAATGGCGCCGTTGCCGGGGAGTTTGTTTTAGATAGTAATTGTTTTATTATTCGTAGTATTTTTCCTTTTGTATTTGTATTCTTTGTTTTAACCTTTTTTGCAGGATTTGCATACTTTGAGCGCTAAGAAACTTTGATTCGCGGTTGCTCACTTTATTTCTTGGATTCTCCATCTTTCAACAACAAGGTAATCATGTCCTACTATTATAGTTATTACGGTTATTCTAACGATTCATACTTTGGGGATAGTTTTCAAGTTTTCCATTTTCAAGATTTTCTTGAAAATGAAAGACTTGAAAACATTTATCGGAATGAAAATCGTTATTGGGAGCTTGAGTTGGATTCATTATTCGAATCCAATGACGATTCTCATTTCATTACTTTCGAAGACGAGTTTCAACCAAATGAGGAGTCCGAGGCTCTTGAGCCGAGGAAGCCTACTTTGGAAGAGACTTTGCTTCTTTACTCCCAAGGTTTGGAAAGCCTAAATGATGCTGGAATGAGACTTGGTGCACTTTGCGATGAGATGAATTCTTATGCACAAAACAACAAGGAGGTGGAAACTTGTGTTTCACCTCAATTTTTCAAAGAATTTCTCATCGAGTGTGAATCTCTCTCCCCCGAAATTCAATTTCCTTCCGATGATGAGTCGATTGAGATTGAATTTGTTTCATCACCATATTCGTTTTCCGTGATCGAACCATTAGAATTACCGGTTGATTCCTATGAGTCGGCAGAAACTTTTAAAACTTCTACACTTTTTGCCGATGAGGAATCCTTGCCGGACTTGTTTTCGATGGATGTTATCCCCACGTGTGCACCATCTCCCATTCCATTTGAAAAATCTTTGGGAGATGAGTCAATTTTTCTTGGACCTCAAGTGTACCTTTCCCCCTTATTATCCAAATCCCCCATCGTCCGCCCAAAATTTCAAATTGGCGATGGTTCACTTTTTTCACCACCCACATGCCTTCCGTTGTTCAAACGGAATTCATATCTTTCGGGAGGCATGTTCGCTTTGGAGGGTCCACCGTTGATCTTTCAAAGTCAAATCGTTCTTATGGTGGACCCTCAACTATTTAGACTTCTAGTGTATAGTTAGTGTAGAGCCTAAATAGTAGGTTGTAAATAATTAGCTTTTTAATTTTCTTTCTTTCCTATTTTTCTTTCCTTTTTAATTTAGTCTAGTGTAATTAGTTAACTTTTTGTTATTTGTTTTTGCTATGCTCGGTACTAACTTTTTTTGTAGATTCCTTTGGACTTGCGCTTATGGAGATCGCTCCAATTTTGGGTAATATCGTTCTTTCCTCTCTTTGTGTTGTGTTCTTAATGCGCATTGAGGACAATGCAACATTTAAGTTAGGGGGTGTAGGATATTCTATCCATTTCTTTGTTTTGTCCATGGATTTGCTCACATTTAGTTACTAAGTATGCCTTTTTGTGAAAAATTTGAAAATTTTCAAAAATATTTTCTTTCTTTTTTCTCCTTTGTTGGGCATTTTGCCTTGTTTCCTGTGATAAATTTCAATAATTGCCCGATCCAATAGACAACTCAATGATGCATGTTCTCGATTTTAGAAGTTATTAGACTTTAGTCCTCAAATCATTGATATTGTGAATAACTTCATGAATTAAACTTTATCCCATGAGCATATGCACTTTCCTTGTTATATTGATTTGGTTTAAGATTTTTATAACTCGGTAATCTTTTGTTGCATTGTATATACTTACACCGAGTAAGCTTTGTACCTTTCGTCGTTTGTGAGTGTTATACACTATTCTTTTCTCTTTGAAAACGTTGAATTCGTCGGTAATCTCTCTAATCTTTCATTTGACCGTTCATTAATTGAGTTCATGCTTGAAATGTGTTACTTGATCATGATTTTCATATATTGTTTTGACTTGAGAATTGCGTAAACTTTAGGAAATGATCATAGGCAATCTTTGTTATACCACCCATATTAGCCTTGACCTCACCCATAGATGTTTCCCTAGTCAACCCCTTTGAGCCTAAATATTAGCCTTTCGTTTCATAACCCCATTCCATGACCAACTCCAAATTGGAGTTTTAAGCCATACATACACCTTACATACCTTTGTTTGGAATGTTACTTGGGATTGAATGCTGTTGTTGTATTGCGGTTGCAATTTTAAGCATATGAGAGTTTGATAAGCAAAGAAAAGTGATGTGAAAAAAGTGAAGAAAAAGAGAAAGCAAAAAGCAAAAGAAAACAAAAGAAAACATGAGAAAAAGAAGAAAAGAAAAGAAAGAGAAAGTTGTATATGTTGTGTATAGTGTTCAATAAGCTTTGATTACTCTCCCCGATGATATATCTAATGCTCGTTTGGAAGTTACTTTCCATTTTTGTTATTGCCTGCATCCTTCCCATTATCCCGAGTTTTCATTCCGAACACTTTGAATCCGTACATATATTCCTTCGTTTCGTACCTTAGCCATACCTACGTTACAACCCTATTCAAGTCCTATGTGATCTTAGGTTTATGTAATTCAAAAGTTTAAATAGTTTTGATAATCTGTGAAAATGCATTTCGCCTCTTTTAGTGTGCGGTATCCTTTCATTGAGATTGCAAGTTTTTCATTTCCTATATAGCGTTCCTCATTTGTGATATGTGCGCGGCCTACTTTCCATTTACATTTACTCTTTATGCCCGCATGTCCCGTGTATTACCTCCCTTTTCATAGTGAATTCATTTGTTGAGCGTAATGCCCGTGAGGATTGAATGTATGCTTGCTTTGATTAGTATCCGGTTTATATAAGTTTTTCACCAAATCACACTATGCATGTGCTTTCCCCCCTCCCACTTTTAAAGTTCCAATTCTATGAGGTGCATTCAACTTGTTAATAACAACGGACTTTAGCTTGAATTCATTCGATATGCTAATAATGCGTATGAAATCCTTTTCGCCATTATTGGGCTTGTCACATGTTTGATTGGGCATATTTTGAGGAAACTTTATGATGTTTGTGGGTTTCATCCCTGAAAACCCTCACGAGACGACACTCGTCCACTAGGGTGACCTAGGGGTTTAACGGCTTATTGCATACGCTAAATGCAATCGAATCGCCCGCGAAAGTGGCCTTGTCTTTTTATTACTTTTTCATCCCATTTTGTACTTGTATCCTACTTTTGGTCTGCATGTTGTTCTTGTAGTTTCTTATTTCATTGCTAGGGACTAGCAATGTGTAAGTTAGGGGGTGTGATACGACGCAAATATTGCGTATTTCACCCGTTAACCTACGCCTTATTAGCCCCCTTGGGTATATTAATACCTATACTTATGCTCGTTAACCAGACAACCTCGGATTTCTATGTTAACATGTTTTGCAGGGGTTAATTGAGTTTTTGTAGGTATTTGGATGCTTAGTATGAAGTTCGGACGCTTTCCGGAAATGTTTCGTCGACTTTTGCAGCTTCGGGGGCATTTTAGTAATTCCAGCATTCGGGTTTGAATCCCGAGCTCTTCACGGAAGTTGAATCCCTTTTATTTCTCTTCTCGTGGCCGCCGACGGTGCATGATTCCGAGTTGTATCGATGGAGTTATGGCATTTTTAGGATGGTTTTTACTTCAAATTCACACTCAAGGTCACATTCAAGGGCATTTTAGTCATTCCATATTTTGTTTTTTTAGCCTAATGTCTTCTTGGATGTTGTAGTCCTTTGAGTTATCTTCGTGTAGCCTCCGACCGTGCCTCATTCCGAGCTATAACGACGAAATGGCAGTATTTTCCGTAAAATAGGACAAAGCTGCAGAATTCAGACCTGTAGGTTGCGAATCGATTCGGCCCAAAACCGAATCGATTCGGAATGCTGCAGAAATGCAGAAATGAACTTCCCCTGTTTCCGAATCGATTCGGACCATTTCCGAATCGATTCGGCTACAGTAAAAGTCCGAAAATCTGTATTTTTAAGTTGGTTTTTGGTTGGGTATATAAGGGTAAACATTGTATTAAGTGAGGGAGAACGTTTTGAGGTTAGTTTTAGCTTAGGTTTTGTGGGTTTTGAGAGCTTGGCTTCATTTCTCTTTTGGTTGACAACCATTTGTGTATGTAAGTTGAACTTTTCTTCACCCAATCCATTAATCTAGTTGTTCTTGCTTACTTTCTTGCTTTGTAGAGTAGATTTCATGCTTTATTAATTAGTTTACTTGTCTTATTTCTTGCTTTCCTAGTTTAATTAGTTGTAATTTAGTTTAATTCATGACGTACCCTTAGATAAATAGGGTCGGGATTGTGTTTCCGCCATTTTCGGGTTTGGACCTCGAAAGTTAGGGTTTCGTGCAAAATCGCATTTAATTGAAACCGCGTGTATTAAAGTTGGATTGTTATGCGTTTAACTTTATTTGTCACGCAACTTTAGTGTTTATAGCGACAATCCGAATTTAATCCGCGTGCGACCATTTTCAGTTAAATGTTTAATCTCGCAACTTTGGGTTAAATTCCTTCTTGTGTGATGTTTATGCTTAATTGTAAATGCTCGATTAATTGTTTTCGAACCTTAATTCTAATTAGCAGTTGTTTCGATCCGTTTGGTTGGATGCGATCCCGATCCTCGCTTTACTTTATTTAGCGTTAACTTATTCTTTTCTTTATTCACGATAACCACCCTTTCACCTTTTCGTTTATTTATTTTACACCCTTTTATTCCTGAAGTAACTAAAACAATTAAAATCTAAAATTCAATCACTCCCTGTGGATTTACGATACCCGACTTACCGCTTTACTTGCCTGTCAAGTGTACCTGTAGTTTAGGTTCTTTTGCATGTCGAGCGGGAGCCGAAATCAACGATAGTGTCCCTACACGAACGCTCGGTTTTCCTCGCATCAAAAACCAACATTTTAAATTATAAAATTTATAAAATCCAAAATTTTATTTTTCTCCGATTATTCCAATTAATTAATTAATTAAATTAATTATCAAAAATACGGGGTGTTACAACCCCCTCTCGCAAGGGACAAAAGTTTGGTCAGTAGCCATGATCTTTGGTGATGTAGTGTGCAAAATTCATGATTCTTGATTAGTATATTATGAAGAGAGTATTTTATTTAGAAAGATGAGCACTATATTAATTGAAAAAAAAGTACAGGTATCATAAAAAGTAAATTTATCATGGAGCATGAAGATTACACTAAGAATGGAAATGTGAGAGTGAGTGATTTGTGACTACCTACAAGTGAGTGTGTGGTAGTGAACCTAAGAATGGATCAAGTACATGTGGGGTGTGACAAGTGTGAGTGATCATGGATATATACAAGTGTAATAAGTGGTGTTGTGTGCTAGTGAATCCTAAGCGTGGATATTCTAAGTTGTGTGTGCAACATCTGGTTGTAAGTGATCCCAAGTGCACGGAGTGATATAAATGAGGTGGAAATACAAAGGGAGTAATAGAGGAGAAAAAAGGAACATACAGGTAGATACATATGCACACAAGTAGAAAATGATAACACCAATGGAAACAAAGTCCATCCCTCTTATGATAAGTTTTACCAGCGGAGTTGCCACCCTGGCCCTCCCTTCCGTAGGAATGTTCCCAAAATACTTCACTCAACAAAGAATTTTCGCAATTAATTGAGGTTGGCTACATGAATTATATTTTTCCATTATATTCTATCCAGGTCAATATATTCGGTTAAACTACATGACATCATGTCCTTTTTTATAATCCCCATAAAGTCAATTTAGGCCTACCTTTACCCCTTGTGTTACTATCATTACTAACTAAATCACTCTTCCTTACTGGAGCCTCTACTGGTCTACGCTTGACATGTTTGAACCATCTAAGTCCATTTTCTCTCAATTTATCTTCAATAGGAACTAATTTTACTCTTTCATGAATTCTTTAGTTTTTAATTTTATCCTTTCGAGTTTTACCACAAATCGATCTTATCATTCGCATCGCCACCACACTAATTTTCTGCACATTTTATTTCATGGTTGCCCAACACTCTGTCCTGTGTAACATGGAAGGTCTAATTTTCATCCTATAAAATTTTACTTTTAACCTCGAAGGTATACCTCTATCACACAAAATGCTGATAGCACTCTCCACTTAACTTAGCCTTCTCAAATCCTATGAGTAGCATCATCACTAATATCTCCATCTTTTTGAATGATGACGACTAAATAACAAAAATTATCATTTATAGGTATCTCTTGATCCTCTAATTTCACCACATCTCCATTTGTACTCCTATTACTACTAAAATTTCACTCCACATATTATGTTCTAGTTCTGCTTATTTTAAATCCTCTTATTTATAGAGTTTCTCTCCATAATTCCAACCTAGCACTAATTTTGTCTTAGTCCCATTCACTAAAATAATATCATCTGCAAATAGCATACACTATGGAACCTCATCTTGTTTTTTTCCGGTTAACTCATCCATAACAAGATTAAATAGATAAGAACTTAATGTTGAACCTCGGTGTAGAGCTACAGTAATTGAAAATTCATTACTTTCTCTACCTGTTGTTCTTACTGTAGTCATGACTCCATCATATAAATATCCTTGATCACATCAATATAAGTGCGATTCACTCCTTTTTTATGCAGAACCAACCATATTATATATCTGAGTATCCTATCATCCGCCTTCTCTAAATCTACAAAAATCATATGAAGATGATTCTTTTTCTCCCTATACCTCTCCATTAATCTCATCAATAGATCTATTGCTTCCATTATTGATCTCCCAGGAATAAACCCAAATTGATTATCAGATAATGTTTTCTTCAATATCAATATATATTCAATCACTCACTCCTCAAGTTTCATTGTATGACTCATTAACTTAATACCACGATAATTTGAACAACTTTGTATGTCCCCTTTATTTTTATCAATAGGTACTAATACACTTTTTCTCCATTCATTGGGCATCCTATTAGTCATTAAAATTATACTAAATAATTTTGTAATCCATGATACTCCTTCCTACTCTAAGAACTTTCGAACCTCAATAGGGATAGCATCTGGTCATAAAGGTTCCCATGTTTTCATCTCTTTAGAGAAATCGTGACCTCTGTTGTCCTAATTCTGTAGAAAAATATATTTTCACGAGTCTCCATAAGTTCCTCTATATCTAATATTCTCTAATTATATCCATTTAATAACATCTCAAAGTACTTTTTCATCTTTCCATAATCTCATCATCTTTGACTAGGACTCTCAAATCGTCACTTTTAATACACTTAATGTTATTAAAATCCTTTGTCTTCTTGTTCCTAAGTTTAGCAAGATTACAAATACTTTTTCCACTTCTTGTGTTCCTAGTTTTGTATAAATATCATCATACGCTTTTAATTTAGCATCTATTACCACTTTCTTAACTTCCTTTTTAGCCCATTTACAATTCTCAAAATTTTCTTCATTTCTATCTGTTTTCCATGTTTTAAAGCATCCCTTTTTTATTTTTCCTATATTTTTTACTTTTTCATTCCACCACTAAGTTTCTTTAGACTATGGACCCTTGCCTTTTGATTCTCCAAGATTTTTTTTGATATTCTTCTAATGCATGTGGCCATATTATTCGACATGATGTTAGTCTCTTCTTTAGTATTCCATATTGCTTGATTTAATATTTTATCTTTAAATAGTTCTAATTTCTGTCCTTTTAAGTTCCACCACCTAGTTCGTGGGTTAATCTTCACTTTCTGCACTCATGATTGATTTTTAATACTTATATCCAACACCATTATCCTATGTTGTGAGGTTAAGATATGTACATATATAACCTTACAATCTTTACACATTAATCGATATCCTTTCCTAATAATGAAAAACTCAGTTTAGCTCTTATGCGTTCCAGTTTTGTAAGATATTAAGTGTTCAAGCCTCTTTTTAAAACATGTGTTTACTAGTACAAATTCATAAGCCATAGAAAAATCTAAGATAGACTCTCCCCTGTCATTCTTATCTCGAAAACCATATCATCCATGCACTATCTCATATCCTACACGATCTTCTCCTACACGGCCATTAAAATCCCCCTACATATATTTATTCACCTATGGGTAAGTCTTGAATTAGTTCAGTGATTTGTTACAAAAATTGTACTTTAGTGTGCTCATCTAATCCTACTCGGGGTGTAAGTACACTAACAATATTAATTATATTTTCACCTAATACAAATTTTACATGTATAAGTCTATCACCTTTTCTATTGACGGTTACGATATCATCTTTAAATTTCTTATCAACTATTATTCCAACTCCGTTCCTATTTCTATGTTTTCCTATATAATATATTTTAACCCTTATATTATTTATTTCTCTAGATTTCTCACATACCCATTTAGTTCTTCTAAACAAGTTTTTTTAACTTTTCTTCTTATTATGGTATCTACTAACTCCATCCATTTTCCTGTCATAGTCCATATGTTCCAAATGGCTAACTGAAGTGTAGTATCTTGGACTAGATTCTTTACCCGTGCACGTCCATATTGTTGCATGAACCCTTGCATATTTCTCGTCGCATCCTGGCACCGATGCCATGCCCATTTCCTATTTTGTGAGACACCCGGTGGTAGGCACAATTCCCTTTGCCTATTTTTCGAGACACTTAGTGACAGGCGCAACACATCACTTAAGAGGAATGACCTAGCATTAGCGCGTATATTCACAGGATTCATGTTCATAAGGATCTGATAAAATTTTACGCTGGTTGTTCTCTACCTAACGCAATCCCCCTCCTTTATCCATATTGGGACCCACAATGTTCAAAAATATAAGAAGTTAAGCGCGACATAGATGGAGTTGGAATGTTCCTAAAATGATATTTAAAAAATATGATGTATGCGTTTATCGAGATATTGATCATTATAATGAAAAAATAATATTTTTTTAGAGAAAATTAAAATATGAATCACAAAGTATGATATATATGAGTAATATATAAATAAAATAAAAGGGATGAAAATTTGAAAATACAAAATTTAAAATTGTAAAATCGGACTCGAGTCTTGAGTTTTAGACCAAGAAGCCTACATAAACTATAAAGGCATCAAAGCCCTTGTAGTTTGAATGCGGAATAAAAGTTAGGCTTATCCCACAGATTCGAATGAGAGTTTATTATATGTATATGTGTATAAAATATATTTTTAGTTTTGAGAGATTATGATGGAAAATCCAGTTGGAATTTATAGGGGTATCCCTCTTTTTCCTTGTTTTGGTTTTTTCAATAGAAAATAAAGTAGGTGAAATATAAGTAATAAAGGATGAGGCGTTAAATTGTATGAACTAAAGTAAAAAAAACTTTATTATAATTTATCTAACTAATGGGAAAATAAAGAATTTAGAAAGAGGACAATATTTGTACCGTCTTGGGAGAATTCATGCTTTATCTTGGTCGTTAATGTGGTCCCTTTAATGTTGGGATGAATGTTGAATGGGAGGGAAGGATATTTTGTTAAATTGGGTATGAAAATGATAGGAATGGAATATGGGAATGTATTTTGCACAAGGAAATTTTGCTAATTACAAGAGAATGTTTATGAGATCACTGATATTGACGAATCTGAGGTGTGTTGAGAGTGAGATCATGTCCTCCTTTTATAGGGTATCCCTTGCCCTACCAATCGACTGGTAACACTTGACACGATGAAGATTTGGAGGGAAATGGACCTTCTAATCGGCACTGTCATGCAAATTTTACTAGAAAAATGGTTGTAGAACACAATCCATAAATCCAAATCATGGACGGGTCATATCGTTATTTAGTTAGTTTATATACCTTCAAGAGTCCTTTAGTTCACTCCCAGATTTGGGAGTTGACTTTAGGTCGAACGGGTTTCGAAAGCTCTTATCAGTCCTTTAGACGGGAGATTGTCGAACGATACTGGATCGTTCGCCCAAAACATAAGTCATAGTTGTGCATAGGGGTGGAACATTGGAAAGGTTGTACGATTTAATTTTATGCTCCAAAGAGCTTCGCTCATTTTGGAGAGTTGACTTGGTCAACCAGGGCCCAAAAGCGATCAGTGCCCTTTCAAAGTAAAACAGATCGTTCATCCGTACCATAAGGTTGATTCACTCATTAATTAGACTATTGGAAAGGGTATTTAGTTACCTTTCAAGATTCATTCAGTTTGATTTGATCCGAAGAGTTGACCTTTGTCGAATAGAGCCTAGAGGTCCCGATGGCCTCTATATCATTTTTTAGGGAAAAACGAATCGTTTGTCCGAACGGTTATGCCATTTAGTGCATGGAGTGGAAGGATGGAAAGGTGTTTTAGTGTCCTTATAGGATTCATTGGAATTTTTCTCTGATGATGGAGTTGATTGGGGTCGAATCGGGGCCTGAGAGCACCCGTTGGCCTCCAAATCGACTATCGGTAGTATAATTGTTCGTTCTTCTGAATCATTTTGCTAATTAGTTCATGATGAAAGCTATTGGAAACTTGATTATGAGACCTTCGATGATTCATTGACCTTTCTCTTTGACGATGGAGTTGACTAGAGTCAAACGGGGCCCGAGAGAGCCTGATGGCCTCTAGATCGGTACTCGGAGTAGGACCTAGATTTAATAGTGATATGAGTAGGTGGTAGGGACCTAAAGTGACATTTAGGGGGTCCTAAAATGTGGTGCCTACATAATTATTTAATTTTTTGGTCCATTTGGCCTTTAACCTAAATTTTAATCTCAACGAATAAGAGCTCGATGCGTCATCCAATTCGTCGATACACATTGTGATAGTACATTAAAATGTGTAGAATATTTAAAATTTTCTCCACTTGTTTAAAATAATTGGACATCATTTGAACAAGATCCCCTCTTAGTCAAATTAGAATTTAAATGAGGTACAAATGAGGGAAAATCGTTGGCTTTAAAAGGATTAAGGAATCCACCTTGTTCAAATTAGAAACTACCCATCAATGGAATGATAATGCACCTCCTTTGAATGAGGGCATTCCAATGATATTGAAGAGGATGATGGAAAATTTTCAGCCTTTGGACTTTATAAGGCCATTGAAACCTTGATGGAACGACGTGAACTTTCTCGTTCGAATAATAATGCATTTCGTTTGAATGATGACCAAAAAATATGATATCACTTTGAGCCTTACAAATCTAGTTAAATTGCACCATGGACACTACATTACCCAAATTTGACAGAAGATCCATCTTCCCAACTACAAAGTACAAATGGGTCTTACAAATTTACCAAATCACATGAGTGCAATCAAATTGTGGGGCAAGTGTTATATACCTTATTGAAACCACGATCCAGGAGATATGAATTAAGCATCCCATACCAAGTTCGGAGAGATTTTTTCAATCCATAAAAGGCTTTTTTAAGAGAGAAGATATGGTCTTGGAATATTGGATTTTCAAAACCTTTTGGTTATTGCACAAACACCTCCTCGTCTTAAATGACATTAAGAAAGGAAATATTGAAAACCATTTGATACAAAATAAATTTTGGATGACATGTTATGAATAGTAAAAGGCGAACAAGCATTAGCCTAGCCACAAGAACAAATACCTCCTAAAAATCTACACCCACAATTTAAGCTATGATACTATTCTCATCAATTTTATTCTTTCAAATCGATTAGGTACCAATTCCTCCTTAAAATCTACACCTTCAATATTCTTATTTTATGCTTCTTTAATGTTATTGGGATCAATTTGGGAAATATAGAAGAAGTTTGTAACTTCATTATCTAATTAAGAACGGCTCTTGCACCTTGGTTTGGATCACCAAGAATGTTAGTGGGGTAAGGACACTTCCTACTCCAACATGGCGGATCTCCTTTGTTAAATTTGGGGTCCATAATATCAATATGAGAATTAACGTGCTTATCATTAGGAGATTGATCACCCTAACAAGAAATTTCATCATTTAAAAAAGTCATAGGCAAGTCTTCTTTAATACTGACATTTATCGATTCCATGATCTTGTATCTTTTAAGGTTGTAAATCGATAAGCTTAACTACATGATGAATCACCTAACAATATTCCCTCATCACTCAAATATTTGAAATTTCCAAAGTTATCTCTGTCCTAAAGAATATAGCAAGGACTCCCGGCGATATGAAAATTAGATTAGTTAGGCTTTTTCCTAGTCCACAATTCATATGGTGTTTTAGTATTATGTGGACGAATATAAATTGGGTTCACTATGTGATAAACTGTGTTCACCGCCTCAACCCAAAAGTGTTTAGGAACATTTCAACCAAGTAGCCCATATATTTCCATCTATTGAATTGTCTAATTTTTTCTATCAATAATGTTATTTTGTTTAGGTGTGTGAACTTCTGAAAATTCATGTTTGATGCCCTAATTATCACACAACTTTCCAAATTCGACATCAATGAATTCCATTCCATTATCACTTCTATTTCGATTAATAGTGATGATATGTTCTCTTTTTAAGACACGGAATTTTTTGTAAGAAACTCAATAGAATTCGATTTTCTCTAAGGAATCCTATAATATAATACCTAAAAAAATCATACAACATCCCTAGGATATACACATTAGATCCTAGACTTTAAGTACGCATTGGACCTATAAGATCCATGTGTTTCAATTTTAATACATGAGAGGTAGTAATATTACTTAAGTTCTTTTATGGGCTCTTGATTTTCTTTCCATGTTGTCATGTATGATGGACTAAAGAAGTTTGTTTTCCTAGAGATGGTAAGCATGAACTATGTCTTTGATCACAGGATGATAGAGACCATTATAGTTCCCATAACCTAGTATTTGGGGAAAAAGTTATTTAGGGGGAACCTAACACGGTTGTAGATAAATGAGGCTTTCAGAATAATACCTTAACAATTATTAAATGTCCTCACACCTTGGAAAATAATCATACTGGAATCATTGTACACACAACACTCCGTTTGGTTAAATTTAATATCAAGGTTTTCATCACATGATTAGCTAATGCTTATTAACTTTTCATTCAACCCATCAACATAAATGACATTGTCTAGATTTGGGAATTCGAATATCTCAATGCTTCCTCATCGCAAAATGCTAGACCAACTCCCATTACAAATGGTGACTTTACCTTCCTTATGATCCTCAAGCTTGGTAAAGAGCAATTCATTACGTGTCATATATGTAGAACAAACACTATCAAAATATAATTGGGTTGTATTATGAGCCTTTAGAGCAACATGAAGAACAAGATATTTAGTTTTATTTTCTTTCACACCCTAAGTAGGAGTAACGCAGAGGCATTGTCTTCCTCTTGCCCTTTTTGTTATTATTCTTGGCTTTCGATTTGAACGAGTTTCCTTAAGGAGTTGGCAGTTTTTAAAGCTCTTCCATTAACACTTTCGAGATGTGAATAAGAAATTCAACCCTCTTTTCAAGTTTGCCAAGTGGATATAGTTAGGTGCGAGACTGTGTGTGAGAATACTTCTCAAGCTTGTAGCAAAAATCTCTCAGATGTCCCATTCTTTTGCAATAAGGCAAACACATGGTTGCATGAATCTCGTCTTCGTAATTTACTTTTGAGGGTTACCATTTGGTGGATTAGCTTTAATAGGGCTTGTTGCAGAAACAATCTTAGCAATGAGCTTGGATTTAAACTTTAAATATTCACCCTCATCATAGCCATTGAGCTTTCTATTTTGATGGCCTATCTCCTTATAGAGGACTGGTTCGAGAAAAAACTTTCCCATTATCTTGGAGTTGTCCTCAAGATTGACGTTAACCTCACAACAATACTTGAGATATTTCTTAACAGTGACAATATCATCTTCAAGATTCTCATGAACTTCCAAAGAATCACAACGATCATCATTATGTCATATAACTTTGGATGGAAAGTCCTCTCTCACTTTTTTGACCAAACCAAGTTTCTAAGAAAAATAAAATTTATCCGCCTCAAGTTCACTCACCAGTGCCTCAATATCTTTTAAGGAAACAAACTCCTTTCCAAGAATTACCACCATGATATTCAATTTTTTATTCCTCTTTTAAATTTTCATGAACTCGATGTAGAGCTCTGAATAGTAAGCTTGGAGATCACCTTCATCACCTTCTCCATCACTGAAACTGTTATTTTTTTCATTATCTTGGGAAAAAATAGAACTAGAGTCAATATATTCATGAAGACTCTTGTCATCATTATATTATGACACACTAGAATTATTGGCATGACTAGTAGAAAATGCAGAAAAGTTATGTTGAAGACGAGAGATGTCACCTGAATCATGTGACCCAACGTCACTTCCACTTAAAATGGCATTGTAAACAACTTTATTTTTGCCCAATCGTTTAAATTTAGTTGGGAATTCAAATACGCTGTGACTGTGACCATCACACTCATAACATCTCTCAGAATCATTTTCTTAGCGTTATCATTTTTTTTAAACTCACGATCATTGGAATTCTTTCATGCTTTATTATATTTGTTTTCCCCAATTTTATGTTTATCATACCGTGAATTTTATTTGTTGAAGTTGAGAATTTTTTAAATATTTTTAGCGAATAAGGCCATGTCATTGGGATCAAGGTAAATTATTGAGACTCAGACGCCTCCTCCTTCCTAGATTTGAAGGAAATTTGGTTGCCTTTCTTCTTTGGGAGTTTAGGAAAAATGTCGAGCTCATAGGTTTGAAGGTCACCAACAATCTCTTCCTAGTTTCATAGCATCAATGTTTCTCAAAGAATTTAAGAAAATGATTTTTGGGTTAAACCTTTCTTTTAATGACCTTAATATTTTCTTTACCACTCGAGATTGGAGATTTTTTTTTCTCTCAAATTGAATGAAGAATTCACAATGTCATAGAAATGAGCATATATCTCATTAAACGTTTCATTAGAATTTGTAAAAATGGTTTCAAATTGGGTAGTTAAAATTTGGAGCTTTGAGGCTTTCACAACATTTGTTCATTAATGCGTAAGTAAGAGTGTGTCCCAAGGCTCCTCAGATGTTTCACGCATCATTATTCTATGAAAATCTTAGGTCAAACATCACTAAACAAAGCATTGAGACCATGAGAATAAAAGTTACATAGTTTATGTCCATCCTCACTATAACTCTCAATCGATTTAGGAACTGTGGCCTCTCTTACAATCATCGAGGGTTGAATCTACCCTCTTAATACTTTCCTTCCAACACATGCAATTTGATCCGTCAAATATAGCTAACATATTTATCGACTCCATAGAAAATATCCTACAATAATATGCATATATGACTTATAGACACCCACTTTTATACTAACTAAAAAAATGATTTATATTGTGGAATAATAAATCCAAGGTAACCCAATTAGTAAGAAGATAGTCTAAGACTTGCTATGCATGCAAGTCATGTTAATACAAATGTTAATATTGATTTACTTAAATTCTTGGTTGACATGTACGGTAAGTCTAGTAATAAATAACAAGCACAGTGACACAAAATGGTGATGTACCAGTAAAACTAAGCATAAAAAACCTCGAATTGTCAAACCTAGACAAATTTCACTATGGAGATGGTTTTTACACTAGACTCAAATGACATACAATAATTTAACCCTGAAGCCCATCTAGATGAATGTCTTCTACCTTCCTCTACAAAACTATGTAGTCCACAGTCAGTTTCGGAGCAAATACATGCCTCGAACTCCCCCAATAGCGCCTCTACCTCCCCGCCTCCCCCACACCGCACCGAACTCCCAGCAGCCATCACCATTCACTACAAAAAATAATAGCTTTTGAGACGGTGGCCTAAGAGTCCTAAAATATCATTTATCCGTCTCAAATACTTTTTGTGACGCTATTTGGGACGGCTAGGGGGGTCTTTTTGATAGGGGGTTATAAATACTTTTTGTGACGCCATAGCCGTCTCAAAAGAGTTTTTTGAAATAAGAACAGATCCGTCTCAAAAGGTCCTCATTTTATATGACCCTTTTGAGACGGCACAAGAGCTGTCACAAAAGATTGTTTTTGAAACGAAAATTAATCTGTCTCAAAAGATTACTATTTTAAAAAACCTTTTTGAGACGGCAACATAGCCGTCTTTAATATATTTTTGGGACAGTTTTATCCATCCCAAAACAGGTGAAGGGATCTTAAAATTTTTGCACCAATATTTTGTGGAGAATAAAATCTACCGCTAAAGTTTAATATAAAATTTAATTACATTTGAAACAACACAAACAACGAATAATCATAAAATGTAATACATAAGATGATTTTCAACCAACAGAACGAATCATTTTCATTCAACAATAAATAGAGTTCTTACAACCATCTCCAAATATTCATCAAAACAAGAATTATAACACTAAGTTCAAATATTTGACTTGACAACAAAAATACATTAATTTATTAATACTCCAAACACGAAATGCTTTTATCAAACTAATTCCGCAACACTGAAGCGTACGACCTCCAAAACCACTAATTAACATTTCCATGTTCTACAAAAATTGTCACCTGCACAAAAAAAAATATAGTTTCGATTATGTCAGAATTAATACCCCTCGTCAACAATACAATGTGCAAAATGAATCAGTATAGTATATTTTCATCATTAACAATATAAATATCCAACTATTATTATTTTTTTAAAAATTTGGCAGAGTCTCCTTTGTTTATTCATGAAAACCACAGGTAGCCAACCTGTTTTAAACATCAAAATTATTGATTCTAAGAATGATATACACCAACAGCAGAAAATTTTAACCACCACCATAATAAATTCTCAACACCATAACAAATTTTCCCCACCGCCATTGAAAATTTAACTTTAAACAAGAGAATTTTTCATTATATATATATAACTAATTATATGTATGAATTATATTGTATTACCTAGTCGGACTGAATCGTCGAGGTAGTGGAATCTTGCTGAAGGGTAAAACTTTGGAACAAACTTTGCATTTCACTTCGCATATCATTCTTCATCTGTAATAAAGCTTGTTGCTTGCGAATCTCTAACTCTTCAAGCTCCTGTAGATGTCGAGTCTCTCGATCTTCAGCTTCTTTCTTTAACTGGTTAATTTCTTCCAATAATAACTGAGATGAACATGCTTTTGTCGACGTTGGCCTAATACCTGCTCCCTTTAATAAAGCATACCCATGCCCTCCATATCCTACTACATCAGTAAAAATCTTGTTCCGCACTTCTGGGTCATTTTGTTGCTCTTCTGGTAGCTCATTTAGTCGTCTTTCAAGCATTTTCTACCAATTGAATTAATTTTATTATTAATGAACATAAAATAATTTTCAAGAACACAATTTATAACAAATATTAAATAAATCTTTCAATCATCTCTTACGAATTAATATTTATACATCCTGCTCTATCAAATGATCCATCTTCAACACTAAAAGCGGTATTATTTGGATCTCGAGTGGCTTTCCACATGCTAATATTGTTGATGGGCTCCCCCAGTTCTATCCTCAGAAAAAAACAATGTATGTATATTAATACTCTTATATTAAAAACAGAAATATTTATAATAATAAAAATTCCAACCTCCTTGGCTATTTTAGCATGTGGCTTTCGTCCTGTCCTTGAGTAAGCACATTCAACTTCACGGTTCTTAGTGTTTTGATCGGCAATATCCTAAATATTTGAATAAATAAAAATAAAAATTATGATACTAGTGAAGAAGAATGTATGTATAAAACTCTTAATAAATGTGATATTTATACCTTAATCTTCTTTAGACCCTAGTATTTCCCCAATTCAGGCCACTGATCTTTTTCGACTCGTTCAGGCGTATAACTCAACCGCTCTTCATCTGTTTGAAACTTTTTATAGTGATTCGCCTTCACTCGATGCTTCCATTGCTTCCACGCAAGTCCCATCCTTGCAAAGCAGATTTGTTTAAAACCTTCCGGTGCATTTGTGTTATTCTAAGAACAAAAAGAATAAATTAGTTAAAACTTGACAGCTAATGTACAACAGAACAAATAAATAAATCAAACTAATAAGTTACCTTCACTTCCTTCCAAATATTATCAAGTGCTTCCTCTTCCGCCTCTCTCCAATCCAACATTGTCAATGGAAATAAATTTCCACACCTTGCGTAATAACCTAAATGTGACATCAATTTACTTTCAAGTTTACAAACTGGCTGACAAAGTTCATTCCATTCCAATATCTTCTTTCTGTTATCATTCCATTCGAGCCAAGTCCTTGCCCCCTTTCTAACCCTTTTTTTACTAGTAAGGGTAGCCATTGTACCTGGAAAAAAAGTTGATAAATAATGTTTATACATCTTATTCAATATGAATATAAACATAATAGTAATACAAATGGAGATATACAAACACTGTGTAACATAGCATACCTGTGAGATCCTCACCATCTAAAGCGGATGGAGGATTGGCATTCCCAACTGAATTATCAATCTGCTCAATATTTGGGGAAAGTTGACGTGTAGGTGTTTGAAATAAAGAAACTTGAGCTCTTGAGTTGAGGTGTGTATTATGGTATGTTAATTCAATATTTGGTGAAAGTTGTGGTTGCATCTCTCTATTTCCATGGTCCCTTATGTTGTGTTGCACGGGAGTAATTTGAGATGTCCTCTCTAAATCATTTCTCACTGGAGTTGTGAGTGGTTGCTTCTCGAGTAGTATTTCCTCGCTTATGAGGTCGGACATAGTCAACTGACGACGACGACGACGCCTCAATGTCATGGATCTGTATATTTGCATTTATCATAGCAAGAAGTTACATTTCAGTTATATATCACATTTCAACATCGGTTATAAAATTAATCAAACATGAAACAAAATATAAAATGATCGATCATTACATTAAAATGATCGTGTTCATTTCAAAATCATTTCCAAGAATAAGAGGAGCAACTTAAACCCATTACTGATAAATACTTATTAATTTGAGTCATAGAGATCTTGATTTCATCCATTAGCATCATTATCATATACATCATTATCAATTAAGCTTATAACACATATGCTTTCGAGGAATCCATCTAACAATAAGCATCTTTCTTTGAATTGGTGGAAATGAAGTTTTGAAGCAGGAATCATTATCTGGAATAATCTTGTGTAAGTTTTTACACTTGAGCACATCTACCATTGAAAAATATCACATTGTTAATACCAGAGGGTCATAAGGAGAAGTCCCATAAAAAACCTATTTTATCTTTCTACAGCTCCCAACTTGTAATAGAAGGAAGGATCTAGTTAATAATACCTTAAACTGAGTAAGAATTTGCGTGAATTCACCAATTACTCGGTCTAAGTTTAATAAGAAATGACTGCACAGGAATCCCAAGTCACTTTTAAATTATTATCTTGATGTGTAATTTAGATGATACCTGATTAGTAAATGCCATTGAATTTGGATGATACCTAATTAGTAACTGATTTGGATGATACTGAATTTGGATGATATACAGATATACTAATTTTAAGTAACTGATATACTCATTTTTAGTAACTAATATACTCATTTTTAGTAACTAATATGCTAATTAGTAATTCATTTTTAGTAACTGATATCTACTATACGAATTTAGTTTGGATGATACCTGCTATAGGAATTTAGTAACTGATGTGTAATTTGGATGATACCCGATTAGTAAATGCTATTGAATTTGGATGATACCTCATTAGTTACTGATTTGGATTATACTAGATTTGGATGATGTACTGATATACTCATTTTTAATAATTGATATAATGATTAGTAACTGATATACTCATTTTTCGTAATTGATATACTCTTTTTTAGTAACTAATATACTAATTAGTAACTTATTCTTAGTAACTAATATATAAGTTTTGAAGCAGGAATCATTATATGGAATAATCTTGTGTAAGTTTTTACACTTGAGCACATCTACCATTGAAAAATATCACATTGTTAATACCAGAGGGTCATAAGGAGAAGTCCCATAAAAAACCTATTTTATCTTTCCACAGCTCCCAACTTGTAATAGAAGGAATGATCTAGTTAATAATACCTTAAACTGAGTAAGAATTTGCGTGAATTCACCAATTACTCGGTCTAAGTTTAATAAGAAATGACTGCACAGGAATCCCAAGTCACTTTTAAATTATTATCTTGATGTGTAATTTAGATGATACTTGATTAGTAAATGCCATTGAATTTGGATAATACCTGATTAGTAACTGATTTGGATGATACTGAATTTGGATGATATATAGATATACTAATTTTAAGTAACTGATATACTCATTTTTAGTAACTAATATACTCATTTTTAGTAACTAATATGCTAATTAGTAACTCATTTTTAGTAACTAATATCTACTATACAAATTTAGTTTGGATGATACCTGCTATAGGAATTTAGTAACTGATGTGTAATTTGGATGATACCTGATTAGTAAATGCTATTGAATTTGGATGATACCTCATTAGTTACTGATTTGGATTATACTAGATTTGGATGATATACTGATATACTCATTTTTAATAATTGGTATAATGATTAGTAACTGATATACTCATTTTTCGTAATTGATATACTCTTTTTTAGTAAGTAATATACTAATTAGTAACTTATTTTTTAGTAACTAATATACTAATTAGTAATCTCAAAGAAATGACTGCACAGGAATCCCAAGTCACTTTTAATCTAAATTACAACGCCTATGAAAGTAAAGAATCAAGATAATATTACCTATCGATTGAGCGGTGTAATGAGGAAAAAAAAGAAAAAAAAAACATGCGTATTATGGGTCCATCCCGGGAAAACCTTAAAGAGGAACTAAGGCATACTCAGTCAGATTGACAAGTTTTTCTTGAGCAAAACAAAGGCGCCTAGTGCATTGTTTTAAAAGGCGCCTATGCGTGTGCTTAGGCTCCAGATTCACCTAGGTACAATATCGACACCTTGCCTCACTCAGGCAAGGCTCCTTCAATAAGGCGCGCGCCTTGTCCGCCTAGGCTCCAGGATCCACACCTCGTTAAATTTTGTTGGAGTCCACATAACTCTATGAAAATGGTTGCACCCTCAGCAACCCAAACTCAGAAGCCTTCTGTCTACGTTCACTCAAGCTCTAGGATTTCTGGGCAAAGGCCATTTCACCAGCCACAGGCACCACCGATTCAACTCCCTGGCCCTAACCCACTAATGCAGTCTCAGGGCTTGACGAACACTTCAATGCCGATGCCTATGCCTATACCAATGGGAAATCCAGCACAAGTGCAACAGCCGGTATATGTTCCATGTCTTGAACCCCATCCGATGCAGTCTCAGGGGATTATTCACCAGGGCCAGGGCTTGGGTTTCTCATCTCAAATGGGCCCTCAGATGGGAAAAATGGGAATTGACATCACTCCACAGTTTCAGCAACAGCTGGCAGGGAAATTTGTCTGTCCCCGCAGCATAACTGTTAAGATTACTGATCCAAAGACTCATGAAGAGTTAAGACTCGACAAGATGGCTGACACACATATGGATGATGGGTCAACGGGCCCGAGGTCACATCCTAATATGTAATCTCAGTCCCAACCTATGCCATCGTATCAACCTGGTCATGGGATTAACTACTATTCTAATTCTTACAATCCCAATCCCCTATTTTTTCCATCTCAGAGTTCTCTTCCTCTAACTAGTCCCCAAATGGTAATCTCACCTTCGCGATAACCACTATAGTTAGTAAAAGATGTGTGTGCGCTCGCGAGCGCATGTGCTGGTGCTAATGATGTGCATACATTTTCCTCTTGTATACCAAAATCGTAATGAATGCTAATTTGTGTATGCAACGCCTATGAAAGTTAAGAATCAAGATAATATTACCTATCGATTGAGCGGTGTAATGAGGCAAACAAAGCAAAAAAAAAAAACATGCGTCTTATGGGGCCATCCCGGGAAAACCTTAAAGAGGAACTAAGGCATACTCGGTCAGATTGACAAGTTTTTCTTGAGAAAAACAAAGGCGCCTAGTGCATTGTTGTAAAAGGTGCCTATGCGTGTGCTTAGGCTCCAGATTCACCTAGGTACAATATCGACACCTTGCCTCACTCAGGCAAGGCTCCTTCAATAAGGTGCGCGCCTTGTCCGCCTAGGCTCCAGGATCCACACCTCGTTAAATTTTGTTGGATAACGCCCCCTATACAAGAATAAACCAATTAATAAGTTGATTTTACATATTTTTTAAAAGAATATGAAAGATTAGACGATTCTCCACCCTAAAACTCACCAAAGTAAGTCTTCATTCCTATTCAAATTTATATTTCTCTCTAGTCACTACTTAGGCAAGAGATGAGTCGTGGTAGATAAGTGTAAGTGACCTAAGTAGTGAATTATGTAATAGTTTTAGTCTTTAATTCTTCGAAACAAATGGCCAAGGGGAAGTGATAGATCATCGAGATTTTGTGAATTATGTCCATTAGTGCCCTCACATATTAATGATGAAAATTTCTTTATGAGCGTCCTGCCAATATATGTGTAGGAGTCCCTTGTTTGTAATTAAATAGAGTAATATTAACCTGCAAAAGTTTTTTTATTTTCCTTTCTTTTTTGTTTCCTCAAACAAGACGAAAGAGAATTTCCTTCTTTTCTCCTAAACTCTCAGATAAGGGGAAGTAAATCATTCATCCATTATTCCTTTTCGCTATAACCATAACTCCCAAACATAATGCTAGAGTCCACATAACTCTATGAAAATGGT
Source organism: Sambucus nigra (assembly GCA_949130495.1). NCBI lineage: Eukaryota > Viridiplantae > Streptophyta > Magnoliopsida > Dipsacales > Adoxaceae > Sambucus > Sambucus nigra. The sequence goes on along the minus strand of OX422217.1, from coordinate 302,313,215 downwards.
TGCACCCTCAGCAACCCAAACTCAGAAGCCTTCTGTCCACGTTCACTCAAGCTCTGGGATTTCTGGGCAAAGGCCATTTCACCAGCCACAGGCACCACCGGTTCAATTCCCTGGCCCTAACCCACAAATGCAGTCTCAGGGCTTGACGAACACTTCAATGCCGATGCCTATGCCTATACCAATGGGAAATCCAGCACAAGTGTAGCAGCCGGTATATGTTCTAGGTCTTCAAACCCATCCGATGCAGTTTCAGGGGATTATTCACCAGGGACAGGGCTTGGGTTTCTTATCTCCATAATTTTGTGAATTATGGCCTTGTTACTTTGGTGAGTTAATGGTCATTCTTTCTAAAGAGATTCTTCTAAGATGATATTGGATAGGACCATCGAGAGATGATACTTTTAGTCACTTTCACTTTCACTTTGATACGAAATTGGAAGCCTAGATAAACATGACTATGAGCAAATGGATGCGTAAAATAAATAGACTAAGCTTCAGCAAAAATCATGTCTTTTACATTTTTAATAATTTCAATTGCACGCAGTTGAGTTCCATTAAAAAACTATTACACAATATCACCATAGGAAAAGGCATGTGATCTTTAATACCTCACATATGCCAACTACTTAGGCATGTGAATCAAGGTCGCGATAACCATGACTCATTTATATAAGTGTAAGTGAGGTATTAAATATAACCATGACTAATCTAATACCTCGCATAGTTGGCATATGTGAGGTATTAAAGATCTGAATTTTTAACGAATCAAACCCAGATCTGAATCCCATAAAAAATTGATATTTATGCTGGCATCTAAACGTACCAGGTGTAAGGACACAGTTTCAGGTGGAAAATCACTGGTAGGCTCATATTATGCCAATTCTTCTCAATGAGACGGAAGGTAACCAAAATCATCGAGGACGAAGAAATGCAGGGACTCCTAAGAGGCTCTCTTGATAAAGCTCGAATATACGAGCATCATTATGTGCATGGGCATAGATCTGAGTGCGACTCATGAAACATAAATATAGTATAAATTTGCTCCTTCATTGAGTTGAATATCACCATAAGACTGCGCAAGCTACTTATGAAAAGGCCAGAACTGAGATTAAGGAGAAGTATGATCAATTTGTAGTGAACGTTCAACAACTATTAATTATAAAGCATATGATATAGCGAATTCAGTAATCACAAAGCAAATTCAGAAAACTAGCTAATTCAGAAAACTAACAAAATATATGTTCAGATATGCATCAAACTATCTGTTCAGTTATGCATTTGTTATAAGAAACACTACTCAGTTATGCATCAGTACAAAACCAAACTACAAATGCTCCAGTTCAAAAACAAAAATAACTAGTTTATAACTATATCTCCCTCAAGCATTGCCCCTCTAAATTTCATCTCCATGTTCGTCTGCATCTGCATCTGCATCTGCATCTTCGTGATCATTAGATTGAACAACACTAGTGTCAACTATTAATCCATATCCATCCCTCACCCACCGTAAGTTGTGATCTTCATTCAAATTTTTCATGACAAACGGCTCATCTCCATTAAGCAATAATTCTTCTCCAGTTTCTTGAACTGTCGTGTACCTATCAAATTGGTCTCTTGGTGTCATGGGAACAATAACATGCCAATCTGTATCGATAGGGTCCTGCACGTAAAATACTTGTTCTGCCTGGGATGCTAGTACGAAAGGATCGTTACTCTCTCGATCATCTTTATATTTCAAATGCTTGAAATTCACCAGCGTATAGTTAAACTCGTCAACTTTTGTACCCATGCGATTTTCAACCCAATCACACTTGAATAACACAAACTTTATGCCATTAAGATACTGAACTTCAATAATATCCGTTAGTTCCCCATGGTATGTAATATCACCCACAATGGGGTTTTTATCCTTCCGGCTAGAATAACTCATTTGTTCGGCTTTTATAAAAACTCCTCTATTTTGAGTTTTCTTTCCCTTATCAAGTCTCTTTGTTCGAAATCTAAAACCGCTAACAATATAAGTGTTGAATCTGACCGCATCCTTAAGAGGACCTAAAGACAAGAATTTTATTTCTTCGGATACTTGCACACCGTCACGTCCCAATTTATTAACCTATAGTATATTAAACTAAATGTTAATATAAAAGTATAGTATTTATTCATAATTCAACTATTAGTTATGATATTTTCGCTTACATAATCCTTAAACCATTTGTGGAACTCATCGTTGTGAAGATGATTAACACGATGCTTTTGTGAATCTTGAGGATACTTTGATAAAAGTTCCGCAAGATGCTTTCTACAAGTAAACATATAGCCATGTGTCAATTCCACAAAAAATATAAAAATGGTTTTCAAAAACACCAATTACTTATAATAAAACTTACTCAACAAATGGCGCTACTGCCTCAGTGTTGGTAAGAACGTGCCGATGAGCTTGCATATACATTACAAAATCAAGTTCAAATTGAACTTTTTTTCCCAATTGCATGACCATTTATATGCCCCCAGTCATCATTTCTAGCCGGTCGGTTAGACTTAGTTTCCACATCCACATACTGGGAACAAAAAGTCATGCATCCCTGAAGAATAACAGAGTTGGCAATCGAGGCCTCGGGATGAGCCCGATTACCAACGTAGCCTTTTAAAGTGTGGAGGTACCTTTCAATCAGATACATCCAACGGTAAAGGACACATCCAGCAATTAAGAGTTCGTCCGGCAAATGTATAGGCAAATGTTCCATCACATCAAAGAAACTCGGAGGGAATATCTTCTCAAGGCTACAAAGTGTAAGGGCCATCCGATCTTCAAACCTTTCCAAATCAGCTGCGATAACTGCTTTTGAGCACAGTATAACAAAGCAATTGCTCAATTCAATCAAGGCTTTGACAATATGAGTGGGCAATACCCTTCTCGCGGCTATTCGAAGTAATTGTTGCATTAAAATATGATTATCATGGCTCTTTAATCCCGAAATATTTCTTTCTTGCATGTTCACGCACCGTGAAATGTTCGAAGAGTAGCCATCAGGAACTTTAACATTCTGCAACACTTTTAAAAAAATCTCCTTCTCTTTATTACTCATCGTGTACTCTGCTGGGGGGGAGGTACTCTAGATTTGACCCTCGTGGTTGAGGATGTAGCTCTGATCTAATACCCAATTTTTTTAGATCTTTTCGAGCCTGTAAATTGTCTTTTGTCTTCCCTTTAGTACCCAACAATGTAAACAGGAAATTATCGCAGACATTTGTCTCAATATGCATGACATCAAGATTATGGCGAATAAGATTATCCTTCCAATATGGCAATTCAAAAAATATTCTCTTTTTTTTCCAACCAAATCTACATTTTCGAACTACCTGTTTACTTTTTTCTAACGCCTCTCTTTCCCTCCTTCTAAAGACATCTTCCATCTTATATTCACATTCAACATCAAGATCATTCAACTGTTGCAATACTTGTAAGCCCGAAAGTTTAAGTGGGGATGGACGTAATTCTACCCTCCCATTAAATGGTTCCTTCTGCCTACGAAGCCTATGGCGCTAGTCTAAGAATCGACGATGACCCCAATAACAGAACTTCTTACCCTTATCTAATCGCATTGACTGGTGGTCTTCGTTACAGCAAGGGCAAGCAAATGTACCTTTTGTGCTCCATCCCGATAACATCGCATAAGCGGGGAAATCGTTAATGGTCCACAACAACGATGCATGCAACTGAAAGAACTCCTTACTTGATGCATCGTAAGTGCGTACACCATCAACCCATAGCTCAATCAACTCATCAATCAATGGATGTAAAAATACATCAATCTTATCTCCGGGTCCTTTTGGTCCATCTATAAGAATAGACAAAATCAAGTTAGGTTGCTTCATGCACAACCACGGAGGTAAGTTGTAAATAATGAGGATAATTGGCCATGTGATGTGCTTAATGCTCATATTACCAAACGGATTAAATCCATCAGCAGCTAACCCAAGTCTAACATTACGAATCTCCCTCGCAAAAGAAGGGTTTTTCTCATTAAAAGTTTTCCAAGCAGGAGAGTCAGCGGGATGTCTCATTACACCATCGTCGATCCTTTCTTCAGCATGCCATTTCATTAAAGGAGCTGAATAGGATGACCAAAATAATTTATGCAATCTCGGTTTCAAAGGGAAGTATCTCATTTTCTTTACGGCTACCTTCGGACCATGGACACCATCAATACTTGAGTCCTCATCTTTATATCGAGAAGATCCGCATATGCCACACTTTTCAAGACCCTCGGTTTCATTACGAAACAACATACAGTTATTTGGGCATGCATCCTATGTCTCGTACTTGAATCCCAGGTCTTTTTTTAGCTTGTTGGCTTGGTAGTAAGACTTGGGAATTCTAGCATGCGAAAACATCCTCCCCAAAAATTTCAATAAAGCCGTGAGAGAACAATTTGTCCAACAATGAAGTTGCTTCATTTGCAAGAGTTCAACAACAAATGATAATTCGGTAATCCCAGGGGGACAATTTTCATAAAAGTCGCATTGAGCCTTTTTCATAAGAGTATAGTACTCTGGAACATCTCCGTCGGATTCAAAGACATCTTCGGTGTTATATTCCTCCTCACGCATATTGTCATGTGCGTGGGAAATACCTATTCCCTCTTGAACCATTGTAACCATGTTATCTCGAGCACTCAGTTCAACAGGTATATGTATATCATCAACTAACATATCATCCCCCGGAGTATTTATATTGCTGCTTACACCACCAAAAGTTTCTCCGTGAAAAATCCAAACCTTATATGTCTTGTCGAAACCATGCATCTCAAGGTGATCTCTCATAGTTTGTCGGGCGTGGTACACTCGATTTGCACATCTCTTACAGGGGCAATAGATTTTCGTTGTCTCAATGTTTTTATTAGCATATGCATAGATAAGAAACCCTTCAATACCATTAATGTATTCCTTTGAACACCGATTGCGAAAATCAATCCAACTCTTATCCATGGTTCCCATCTATGAATCTAAAAAAAAAAATGTCAGTAAATTTATATTTCATAATATAAAGATAAAGAGATTAATAATGTTTTCATAAGATGATGAAAAGCTAAAAAGATTAATAGTGGCAAACATGAATTCCTAAAAATATTAGCACATAAAAAGAGAACAAACTATAAAATAAGAACATAATTCATCACATCAATTTAAGTATTATTATGGCTAACTAAACCGAGCAATTCAAATTTGAAATATTGAAGTATTAATGCACGCATGATAATGGAAAGTATCAAACAAAAATTCACACAATCAACTAATTAACACCTACGTCACTAAACATTTACACATTAAAAAACTCACAAGGCACATACCCATTTTCATCCTCGTTTGAATCCGTATGCTCATTTTCTTCTTCACGTGGCACAAACTCGTCATCATCACCAATGCTTTTTTTTTTACTCTTTGAACCACTTTTTTTTATTTTTATCTTTGTTTTGAAGTGCCGAATACAATTCATGTATTCCCAATCCCTTCAATTTTGCTCTATTCTCTTCTATTCTCTTCCTCTTTTCTTTCTCGTACTCCTTCATTGTCACAAACTTTTTCTGAGAAAATATATGTAATTAAAGAAGGAATGAGACTCATACTACTTCTTTAACATGTTAATTTCATTTCTATACTTGCTCCCAAAGTAGTTGTAGAACTTTAATGACTCATTTGGTTCGAGGTTTGGAAAAGGAATTTAGAATTCCCCTCATCTAGAATTACAATGTTTGGTTGGAAATTTGGGAGGAACTTAGAATTACAGGAATTTATAATTCGAACAAAATTGGAATTCTCATTTCCCCTCTAAAATGGGGGAATCCTATATTCCCGGGCATTCTAGTTTACTTTTGTGGTGAGACAAAAATACCACCTCACTTAAACTCACACATACATTATCTCTCTCTTACACACACACACACTCTATCTCTCTCTTTCACACACACACACATATACACAGTCTCTCTCTCTCTCTCTCTCTCTCTCTCACACACACACACACACACACTCTCTCTCTTTCTCTCTCATACACATACACACACACTCTCTCTCTCTCACAACACACACACATAATCTCTTTCTCTATCACACACACACGCTCTCTCCATATACACACACTCTCTCTCTCACACACACACACTCTCTCTCTTTCTCTCACACTATCTCTCTCTCTCACACACACACACACACACACACACACACTCACCACACACTCGCGCGCACACACTCAAATCAAGTAGAAGGGTATTTTAATTAAATGATATTTATTCCTAATATGGGAAAATAATTTAGATGCCGAAAAAAAAAAGAATTCCCGTTCGAACCAAACAATGGAAAGGAATTCAAGATTCCAGGAACTTAGAATTCCTGGAATCAATAATTCCCATCCCTTTTCTAAACCTTGAACCAAACGATCCCTAATTCATTTTTATCCTTGCCTTTAGCTTTGTAGTAATAAGACCCAATATCATTTTACTTCATTCTTAGAAATACATAAAAAAAAAGATCTACCAATCATAACTTTACATCAAAAACCTAATCAATCGTTCTACAAACCTCAAATACATAAAAAAAAACATTAATGGTTTGGGAGAAGAATAATTTTAGGATCTTTGAATAATTGGTTCATGCATTTAAGAATTTCTTTAAAAATTAAATAAAAAATTATTATAGAATCATTGAGCCAACATGAACCATAATGCTATATAACATCAAACAAAATAAATAGCCTATTATAGATCTTCTTATTAGGTCACATTGAAAGCTACAAAAAAAAATTAAAATCAACAAATAAGCATCCACTCTTTATTTACATTTTATATAAGTATTATACATATGGTTATTTATTTACAGTTTTATGTATATGGCATCATTAATTATGTCTAAAGAATAATTTTTGATCACCCATTGTTACCATTGTGCAACAAACTATTTACAGTAGCATATTTTGAAGAAGAAACATAATAAATAAATTAATAACAATAATTTCTATGCTGTTTTCCTCAAAAAAAAAAGTAAAGATGAAAACTTACCATGAAAAGAAAATAACGGGAGAGATAACGCAGCTGGGGGAGGGAGAGAACGCAGCTGTGGTGGGTAGGGGGGGGGGGCGGAGTGCGCCTCTGTTGGCTGGAGAAGAAACAGGGGCGTGCGTGGGTGGGTGGGGGGGGGGGAGGGGGGTCGGAGCGCGCCTCTGTTGGCTGGAGAAGAAACGGGGGCGTGCGTGGGTGGGTGGGGGGGGGGGGGAGGGGAGCGGTTTGGGTTTGTAGGTGACGAAATTTGGGTTTTTTGTTTTTTTTGAGGTGGGAAGTTAGGTTAAAGTGTTAGAGCGGGAGATGAAAATAATTAGTGGTGGGAATTAATTTTTTTAGCCGTCTTATTTGGTTTATCTTTTGATACAGTAAGTATTTACCGTCTCATTTGCTTTACTTTATAAGACGGATATAATTAATCGTATAAAAAAGTGACCTTTTTTGAGACGGGTATAATTAACCGTATCAAAAAATGACCTTTTTTAGACGGATATAATTAGCAGTCCCAAAAAATAATAGTTTTTGAGACGGCTCATTATATCCGTATAAAAAAGTATGTTTTAAAGACTACATTTTGTCTGTCTCAAAAAATAGGGTCTTAAAAGAAACTTTTTTTGTAGTGATTGCCAACCCGCAAAGATATTATCTTCTATAGAAGCTAATATATAAGCTATATTAGATGTTATAGCTGCTTCTATAGCTGCTGAAATTAGCTTCCAAGTCTGCAGGATATGCCGAATTTTCGTTTGTGGTACCTCTGCCAAGTAGCTGAAGGCATTAAAGATGGGTTACATGCTTAACTTTTTTAGGATGTTTTAGCTAATCTAATATATCATTTCGTAGTTACAAAGTTGTGTATATACTATAAGGTAAATAAGTTTGCATCATAAAGTTGTGTATTATATTTTCAAATCAGTATTCTGTTCGATCTAATCTAACATATTCATGTGATTGAATCTACAGGTGCACTAAACACATTCAGACATGAAACCACGTTTTCTGATCTGATTGACTATTTTGATGGTGTTAACTTTGATCTCAAATACAACAACCAACTCAGACAGATCAGGACACTCGATTAAGAAACTGAAAAGTCGGTCAAAATCGTAGAGATCAAATACATGATCCTAACCATTTGGGGTAAGTTTTAGATTTTAGTAAATGTATCAAGATTTTGTCATTATATATTTGGTTTAATTTCAGATTTCTCATTCAAGATGTAGCTTCCTTTTCATTTCTTAACTGGGTTACTAGAGTTCTTATTTGTCGATTTTAGATTCTAATTAACTTGCATTTTCCTATTTCGCAAATCCAGCTATTTATGGGTTTCACTATCAAGGTATACTCTACTTTGCTTTTATTCTTATAAATATGTAGCTTAGAAGTGAATGCCGATAAGAAGGAATGGGAAATTCAATATGACAAGGTATGGGGTTGGTAGTATGATGTTGGTTTCTTTTAGATATCAAATAATATTGATGAAAAATGCTTAGGATGAATATTCTTTTCCTTGGATGAAGCTTAAGATGAAAAAAAGATTACTATCAATCTTCTTTTCCTTGGATGCAAAAAAGATTAGGATGAAAAAAATCTCATGTATGTTACTAATTGTATATTTACTTATGTGATTGTATCTTTGTTCGAGAAACCCAATAATTATGTTTATTATTGGTCAAATCGTACAGAAAACAGAGAGGGAGAGAGTGATAATGGTGAGAGGTGGGAAGAAGGATGGGAAGAAAATAGTAATAGAACCTAATTCAGAAGAAGATGAGTGCAAAAGACTTAAAAGAATTTCAATTTCCAAAAACATGCTCTCGGATGCTCCCGCAAAGGCCTGCTCAGTTTCTTTCACCCCATCCAAAATGGTGGTCAAACACCACGTCACGAACATTTTGAGGAAGTCCCACAGAAAAGAACCTTTCTTGGCCTTCTAGCTCCCATCTCCGAATTTTGGATTTTTTTTTATATTGTTGGATTTGTTTTTACCCATTAAACAGGGTGGATAGTCCAATAAACAAAGGAGACTATGCCCATTTTTTTAAAAAAATTGACACTATATTTATTTAAGATAGTGAATTTGATTGATGAATATTGTATATTTCATTTTATATGTGAATTTGTTTCATAAATTTAGACAATTTGGATGTTTTTAGACTATTTGTTATTTGTTAAGCAGGGTGGATTGTTTAATAAACAATGGAGACTATGCCCAATTTTTTAAAAAATTTGAAACTTTTTTTAAGGCACAACGTGAATTCGAAGGATGAATATTGTATATTTCGTATTATATGTGAATTTATTTGATGAATTTAAACTATTTGAATGTTATTGGACTATTTGTTATTTGTTAAGCATGGTGAATAGTCCTATAAATAAAGGATATTATGATCAATTGTTTAAAAATCACACTTTGAAAATTTTTGCGTTTAACTACTACGTACTTTGAAAAATTGTCGTCGTTTCACGATTATGTACTTTGGAAAAATTTGTTGTGCCTTCAGGCACGGGCATATGCTAATATATATATATATATATATATATATATATATATATATATATATATATATATATACTCATAAGTGTTTGATCTTACTTATGTGTAATAGTAAGAAGACTAGATAGTGTATATTTAAATAACGGTTAATATACGTATCTGTGATAGTAGTGAGACTAGATATTGTATATTTAAAACAATGCCTAATCTACTTAAGTGTAGTGTTAGAAAGGATAGATAATGCGAATCTAAAATCAAGGAAGTGACAGAACTGAACATAATGATAAAAATAATAACGTAAGTGTTATATTAATTATTATTTATTCGGTAACGTACTGTATGAGAAACTTAACCAAAGGCTTAATGATAATTAAGGGTAAACTATAGGGTTATGTATGGGCGGTACGTGTGAGCTGGACTGGTTAATATTTATTTAGAGGCTTGGGACCTAGTTAGTTTGTGTAGGTTGACTAGTTGGTCTTAGTTGAAGACGTTAGGTGCGCACTATAGATGAGTGGCACGGAACTCAAGAGAGTGTGTGCAACCTAACATGTGCATATAATAACTGTTTATTTAAACTTCAATTTGACTACTTGCTAAATATTTTAGAATGGTTTTACTTGGGATTTGACCCGTACTTGCCAAACTTTATCTAACCCTTTTATGTGTCTAGTCACCGTGATGCCAAACTTGATGATCTATTCCAGGGATGGGTAGCTGACGCACGTGTAGATGCTTGTACGATTTTGACTTATTTGCTTCGATTACTTCATTATTAAAATTGGATGTTGTCTAGTTATGTCATTTGGGCAAGTCACCCCTCTAGGTAGTTACTTTATTTAGTTTTTCAGACTTTGATTTTTTGGACTCAATCTGATTTCATTTAATGTTTAGTTGGATTTTTATATTGATATCAAATAGTTTATTTGGTACCTTTTTATTTTAGTATTTTATCTAGTGTTTAGTTCAGAGTATTTTACTGCATGAATTGTTTGGTTATTGTGATTATTTCCCTTGTTATTATTGTTTTATACGAAGATAAAATTTGGCATCGACTTTTTGAATAGTAGGTGGTTAGTTAAATTTTAAAAATGTTTTCAATAGTGACGCTAAGAATGAACTAGATGAGATTCGTGTTTTAATTAAGTGAAGGACTGATCACTCAATATTTAATTAGACGGGGCGTTACAGATAGTATAAGATAATGATGTCTTAGTATCCTGAGGATCAGTTCGGCTTTTTTACATTTCAGCTTAGCATTCTTTGATATATAGCCTTGCTCTGGGATTATTGTATTCCTCATTTCTAATGCATATCTACGATCTTATGCCTATTACTATGTATTTGATGGTGAACTTATACATATTTCAAATCTCATTTCAGATTCCGCCTAAGATAGGACGTCATGTTAGAGCACCAGCGAGAGATAAGGTGATAGAGGCTCAGTAGGAGCATGAGGTACCTCCGCCACAACCACCAACGAGAATGGTGACAACCACACAGGTGGTCGAGATCATGGCATAGATAGTTAGCGCGGAGATGACCGCAATAACACAACATTTTACATAGAATTATCCACAACCATTCATTGCACCCGATGTTTAGTCCCACGAGGGGCCATCCGAGTGGCAGAGAACAAAAAAAGAATTTCGGAAGGGTCACCCACATAAATTTCAGGGAATTCAGATGTAGTAGTGGCCAATCAGTGGAAGTAGGACATGCATCACCACCTAAGTATGACTGAGTGTAGTGACACTAAAAAATAGTTCTTCGCAACATTCTAGCTAATGGGGTAGCATTACAGTGGTGGGAGGTTTTGAACACCGCAGAGGAGAGAGATGTGATGAGCATAGGGGAGTTCTGGGTATGATTTAACTACAAGTATTTTACATCCTCTATTGAGACAGAGATGCGATGATAGTTTCTTAATGTGTCTCATGCCGATATGATCGTGGTAGGATACGAGGAAGATTTTACTCGACTAGAAAATTTTGTAAAAGACGACATAAACACTGAAGAGAAAAGAATGAGTATGTTCATGGACGAACGTGCCTGAAAGATGTGACAACAATTATAGGGTAATATAGCATTGGATACATATGGAGAGGTTATCAATGAAGCGCTACTTCATTACTAGGATTAGCAATTTCATATAAAGAATTGAAATAATGTGAGTCGGTCCGATCAGACTCAAAAGGTAGGTGGGGATGGTGCCAGTAGGGGAAAACAATAGCATGAGAAAGAACTTCAATAAGGGAACTAGGGCAAGTGGTTTAGGTCTAGTGGTTATCGATCTAAGAATGTTGGGTTCAGGCAGGGTCAGCAGGGCCCTCATCAACAGTAGCAACATTTTGTTCCTCAGGGATGCCAGGTCCAAGGAAATAATGGCGAAGGAGGGTAGCAAGGACATGATCAGTAGCAGGGAGGATTTCACGTGAAATGTTTCATTTGTGGAGAGACATGGCATATGGAGAAATATTTCCCTAAGTGAGAAAGGGGACAACTACATGATGAGGTTCTCGATCCACAACCATTTCAGTGGGTTATGGGCCAGTTCAGACACGAGGTTTACGATCAGTAGCCTGTTGACCAGACGATGCAACTAAAATTTGAAGGTAAATAGTATTTATTATCCTATGAGTATGGAGTAGATTTTTAAATGAGATGGGGGCATCTTACGTAAGAATTCACGAGTAAGTAGGATTTAGTGGGTACGTTGGCCGTAATAACCTTATTGTTCATATATATAATTGATTATAGTGGGGTAGCGGGGGTGTACATTAAGATGATGGTTACATTACGTGTTAGTTTATTGCTTTCGAGAATTATGAGAATAAAGTAGATAATTTTTCATGTTTTGACGGGCTAGCGAAAGTTTCAGAAATGATAGACTGTCATAGTAGGACTTTGGGTTTGCTGTTCTGGTTATGATTTATTTTTGCTAGGTATCACCTCAAAGAGTTTGAATAAAACTATATGTTATAAAGATTCAAATAAATTCGAAAATTCCAACTACAAACTTATTTAATTGGATTCAAATTTTAAATCAAATTAAATCAGCCTCTAGACATGCATCTGCGTTTGTGCGTGTGTGTCAAACCAATAAACACAAAGATGCTAACTCACAGATTTCAAGAAAAAATTCCCTCAGGAAAAAACCTTTTATTTCACTATAATTAAATCGAAATTTTCAATTACAATGAAATCTGCAATAACCTTTCCTCAACAAACCTAGATAGACGCGCATGGTAGAGTCAGCAATGGATCCCATGCAACAAACCTAAACGAACCGTAGTCCAATCTTCAGCAAAGATCCATACACAGTGAACCTCAATGACCTCAGTCTTTGTAGAGATGCACTCCACCAAGGTTGAACAATGGCAAAGTATGCTCTTGGGTTCCAAAGAAATTCACCTAAACATTTGGATTTTTGTGAATTGAAAAATAAGGGTTTAAAGCCTTAAATGAAGAAGCCAAAATTGTTCTTCCTCTTTGCACTGTTCGAAGGATTAAAAACCGAAAGGCTTCTTAATGAAATACGCCTCGTTTAATGTGTATTTATACAAAACCTTAAGACGACATATCACTCGAACGAGATCATATCTCATTTGAACGATGACATACGTTGATCAAACGAGCTTCGCGTAAGATGGCATGTTGTTTGAATGACATAGGTTGTCATTCGGATGAGCGTTTGAATACATATTTTTTCTTTTTCCATTCCTAGAAAATGCAACACCTTATTTTTGATGAAAAACTTAAAAACTCCGCTTCAACACATTGAAAATTTCTGATGAAAAATATCTAATATTCTAAGTGAAATGCTAATGAATAAAAACACAACCTTTACCAAATTCATCTCATAAAGGCTTGATTATTGAAGAGACTTGATATTCGGATCCGAATTTTTTGCATATGTGATCTTGAACATTCTTTGACGGTTATAGAAGTATACGACATACTTAATTGATAACGGACATTTATAAAATCATGTCCTTATAAATATCCCCTATGTCTATGCCGGTATAAAATAAAAAATTGGAATTATCAAATACAAAAATGCCTATACAAATCTAATACCCTCCAATGAACCCCAAAATGAAGAGGTACTAAACATGGAGGTCTCAAAACTATTCTTCAAAAATAATCAATATCAAATCTTCAAATCTTCAAGCTTTTCTCATCAGGGTGTGTAACATATGATCTTCCATTTTTGTACCTACACACATGAGACAAAGTAACTACATTCGTGATGCATCATGTTTTAAACGATATAACAATACATCAATCATCATAATCAAATCTCCCCCATAAGGCAAAAACTCCCATAATTCGTTCTCCCCCTTTTTATTTGACCAAAAGAGACATGGAAACGAATAAACAAGTCAAGCATGGAGTTGTAACGAAAAATAGGCAAAGCTTCCACAAACTATTTTTTATTTTTCAATTTTTTAATTTTTTTAAACAAAAAAAAAACAAAAATAATATTACAAAAATTAAACACCATGGATTTACACTAAGACAACCAAATCATGGATGTGAAATGAATGGGTGTGAACATAATTAATAGGAAAACCAACACAATCAAACATAACATATGTGCACGATGCATACATGTACTCTTAACGAAAGAATCTCACAATCGTCCTTAGGTGTTAAAAATTGTTGAATTTAAATGACATCGACTCAATCGATTAACACATCAAAGTCAAAAGCGATCCCCACACCAATAACGTCTAAAACTATGAATGCCTTTTCAAGACGCTGTCAGGACATGCAAACCCATTTTTCATTTCATTCCATTCAAACTCCCTCATAAATAATAATCATTATATTTTTCTTTTTTAGGTGGCCCTTTTTTGACATATTTATCGTTTTGTTGCATTTAAACTTTTTCGGGCTCTTTTAAACGATGGCTTTCACAACGAGTTAATTTTAAACTCTCGCATCCCTTTCCTGTGATTCACTAATCATATTTTGTTGCATTTAAATTCCTCATGGTAAACGATTCTTACATGTACTACTTCCATGGTCAAGTTTTATTGCATCTCATTCATTTTCAAGACACAATTGAGATGACAACACTCCGACCACTATGTGATAAACAAGTACAATAATCAAATAAATTCGTGCAAGTGTGCATTAAAGGAACTTATTAGTCAAACATGTCGGTATTAACAGCTAATCACATCTCAATGCCTCCAAATTTTGTAAATAAAAAAAATGAAATGATGTCACTTATCAAAACTCTATCAAACGGTCACAAGGATATGGAATGAAATTGTGACTGGGTCATCCTAAATGTCAATTCATATACGGTGTGATACGAAATACAAAACTCTTATTTAATTTTTCAAAAATGTTATCAAAAGAAATATTTTTGTATTTTTAAAAAATTTTCAAAACTAAAAACTAATACAAAACGTACACAAATCATAACACTAGCAAGAATATAACAAGAAGCACAACTAGTCTATGACAAATATGCGAACACAATCATCTATAAGATATATCAAGAGAAGATTCATGTTCAAGCAACCGAGAATCAACTTGTCTTACATCTAGTGCCTCTAAAAGTGATTTCCTAACCAAAATAGGTGTGCAATGGCACATGGGGGTTTTGGAAAACAAGGGAATACTAGACTTCAACTTCCTAGGACCTTTACGAAGATTGAAACAAAAACACCTAATGTGACCTTTCCTAACACAATGTGAACATGTGTAAGCGGGTGTAACGACACCTACGGGTTGACCTTTTTTAATGTCCTTAGGATTTATTGACCCTCTAAAACAAATAATGGTCTTTTCTTTAACACTTGAAACAAGAGAACACGGTGAGACACTACCATTGCTACTAATACTACTTGAGTCTGTCAAATTATTTGTCATCTCCAAAATGTTTTACTAAGGCAAACAATTAGACTCTTCCAATTTTAGGCACTCCTTCTTAAAATTTGCACACTTATCCTTAAGAGTCACCTCACATGCCACGAACTCATCGAGTAAAATATTTGTATCCACTTTAGCACAAAAACAAATCCTAGAATTTTTAAAGTTCTCCAATTCTTTTTCTAAAACGAGGACTCTATCATCACCCTCCTTTTTGGACAATTTTAAAACATTAAATTCATAGTCCAAAGAAACTAATTTCTCATGATAAAAATCTCTTTGATTTTTAACCGTTTGTAAAAGATCCATTGCAGATTTAAAACGACAATTTTCTTTTTCCCAAGAAATAATTATTTTGGCAAAACTCAAATTCAAACTATTTAAATAATCAAAATTCTGAATCGTGTCATCAAGAGGGGGCATCCGATTAAATAAGTGCTCCATCGAATAAATTGCAATCTTACTACTCCATCCTACCAAGTTATTACCTATATAGTAACATGCTCCTGACGTGCTTTTACTATCATTAGTACACCCAGCCCAGTCAGCATCAGTGTATCCAATTATAGTGCTTGGTGTGTCATTAGTGTACTAAAGTCCTAGATTCAGAGTGCATTTTACATATTTAATGATTCGTTTAACAGAATTCAAATGGCTCTCTTTAGGGTTATTTTGATAACGAGCACATACATACACAGTATATATAATATCAGGACGTGAGGCAGTAAGGTCTAGTAAGGTTCCTATCATACTACAATATAGAGTTGGATCTACGGATTTTCCAGTTTCGTCTTTAGATAGTTTTATCGTAGTACTCATGGGTGTTTTAGCATCTTTAGCACTCTCAAGGCAAAATTTCTTTACTATCTCTAAAGCGTACTTAGATTGAGAGACAAATAATCCTTCTAAATTTTGTTTGACTTGAAGACCTAAGAAAAATTACAACTCCCCCATAAGAGACATTTGAAACTCCTTATTCATAATTTCAGAGAAGGATTTTACTTCTATGGGAGAAGTTGATCCAAAGATAATATCGTTAACATAAACTTGAGCAATAATGATATGTTTGCCAAAATGTTTGACAAAAAGGGTTTGATCATTTCCACCTCTTTTGAAACATTTATCTAAGAGGAAGCTGGAAAAACGCTCATACTAGGCTCTAGGAACTTGTTTAAGGCCATATAAAGCCTTTTTAAGACGAAATACATGATTTGGATATTGAGGGTCAATGATCCCTTGAGGTTGTTCTACATTGGTCTCTTCAGTCAATATTCCATTAAGGAATGCAGACTTGACATCCATTTGCTAGAGTGTAAAATTCAAGTGGCAAGCTATAGCAAAGAGAAGACGAACAGATTCTAAACGAGTAATAGGAGCAAAGGTCTCATTAAAATCTATTCCTTCAATTTGAGAGTATCCTTGAGCAACTAATCTAGCTTTGTTTCTAATGATTATCCCACTTTCATCAGACTTATTTTTAAAAATCCAACGTGTGCCAATAACCTTTTTGTGATCCGGCCTAGGTACAAGATACCAAACATCATGAATGAAAAATTGAAAAAGTTCTTTCTGCATAGCAGAAATCCAGTGAGAGTCATTCAATGCCTCATTTACATTCTTTGGTTCCACTAGGGAAACAAAACATTCATAATGAGCATAATTTCTTAATTGAGATCTTGTATGCACTGGCTCACTAGGGTTACTAACAATGTTATTTATGGGATGATCTTTAGAAACCCAGTTAGGCACTTCGGGTATCTCAATTGGTAATGAATCATCTATTTCAGGAGAGTCACTTTCTAAAACATTTGTAGGCTCTTCCTCAATAGTTGATTCACCACTCTTACTCTCTACAGTAGTGTCACTCACTATTACATTTATGGATTCCATCAAGGTTTTAGTGTTAAGATTATACACTCGATAGGCTCTACTATTAGGCGAGTATCCTAAAAATATAGCTTTATCTCCCCGGCTCTCAAATTTTGACAAGTGTTCCCTATCTTTGCATATATAACAAGTACTACCAAAGGTTCTAAGGTACTTAAGATTGGGCTTTTTTTATACCAAAGTTCGTAAGGGGTTTGTTTAGAATTCTTTCTAAGATAGACCCTATTTATAATGTGACACGCATTACGAATAGATTCTACCCAAAAATATTTAGGCAAATTCTTGGCATGTAACATGACACGTGCCATCTCTTGAAGGGTACGATTCTTTCTCTCGGAGATTCCATTTTGTTGAGCAGTCTTAGGAGCACAAAACTCGTGTTTGTACCCATTATAGTCATAATACTCTATTATACCAGTGTCTTTGAATTCTCCACCTCTATCACTACGGATTCTATTTACTTTAGTGTCCTTCTCATTTTCAATCCGAAGAAGTATTTTTAAGAAAGTTTGAAAAGTGTTAGACTTTTCTTTTAAGAAGGTCACCCATGTAAATCTGGTGAAGTCATCAACCATAACTAGAATATAACTGTGTCCACAGAGATTAACAGTTTGGGAGGGACCCATTAGGTCCATATGGATGAGCTCCAAAGGATTAGAGGTAAGAATATCTTTAACTTTCTTGTGAGGCGCTTTAATAATTTTTCCTTCCTGACAAGGACCAGAGACACTGTTAGAAATATGTTTGATTTTTGGAACTCCTCTGACTATTTCTTGAGAGGTCAGTCTACTAAGATTATCGTAATTTATGTGACCCATTCTTTTATGCCATATCTCGTTGTCATCCATTCTAGCAACATTACAGATTTCAGAATTGTTCATGACAATATAACAATTGTCAGGAGTCATGAATCATGTAATTATGCATTTACCTTTTTCATTTAAAATTTTTCAATTGTTCTTTGAAAAGGTAACACTGTGATCTGAGTCACAAAATTGCGAGATACTAAGTAGATTGGACTTAAGACCTTTAACTAGGAGAACATTTTCGAGAACAGGAAGTCCATCTTCTTGGAGAGTTCCTTTGCCTATGATTTGATATGATACTCCATCACTAAAAATAACTTTTCCACCAGCAAAGATGGTTTTGTTCAAAAGTTTTGTATCATCCCCAGTCATGTGCTTAGAACATCCAGAGTCTAGATACCAACCAGATGATGTGTGTTCATCTTTTAAAGCAATAATAACTATATTACACTTCATCTGAGGCAATAGATCATCTTTTCTAACACATATTGCTCTAGTTTTCATTTTGCGCTTATTAGCTCTCAACTGATAAAATATGCGAGCATTTGATTTTTGTTGAAAAATGTTTTGCGGATGATTTTGAGATTTATGGAATATATGAGCATTTGGTTTAGGAAAGTTCTTAGGAATCCTTCTAGGAAATGTTCTTTTAGGTTTGGTCTTTCTCTTCCTATAATTAGAGTTTTTGTCTGGTTGTCTAGGAAGTACATAATTGTTGTGGGTCCTCCTAGAATAGTTAAAGTTTTGATAGATAGGAGGGTTATAGACAAGTTTAACTAGTCTCCTAGCATAGCAGCTATCAAAAGAGTGACCGTATATATCACAGTAAGAGCAATAAAGATTGCTCAAGGTTGGGGTATCCTTAGGAAAGTTTCTAAACAAAGGTTTTGAGGAATTTTGAGGTTGAACTCTATTCCTAGGTAGGACAGTCTTGAATGTAGACTCACTCTTCCTAATAGAGGGGCAGATGTATTTAGCCTTAGGTGAACTTTCATGTTTAGAGCAACTTGATTCTCCAATGTTAAAGTTTTGATGTTTTGATTCAAACTAAGTTTTTAGAGAATGAAAATCTGGGCAAGTTTCAATAGGTCTTTTACCTCCTGACACAAACTTGATAGATTCAAAAGATTTTTTTTGTGTCTTCAAATTGGGAAAAAATCCTATTCCAGTTCGATCATCAGAATTTGTTTTTGATTCAGCAACAAATTCATCAAAACAGTTTGAGTTATTTTCAAATTTGGTAAATTTTTTGAAAATAGTTGCTGTCTTTTCTTTAGTTTGTTCCAATTCTAACAATGTACCTTTGTATTTTTTCTCCAGATTTTCATTTGTTTCAGTCAAATCTCTGAGTTTTTGATCAAACATTTTAATTTCACTTTCATGATTTAAACATTGGGTAGTATACTCTTCAACATTCAGTTTGACCATCAGGCTTAGATCTTCTATTTTTTTAGTGAGATATTTCACAATCTTTTCTAGTCTAGTGCTTTTCTTGAGAGTTTTAGCATAGAGTGTGTGAATATATGTGAGGTCTTCATTGTTTGAGTCACTAAGTGTAGTGTGTGAAGTAACCCCTAGAGCTTCATTATTTGGAATCACACACCCATTGACATAATCATTATCGCTTTCCCTTTTACTCACACACCCCGAGGAAGAGATAGCAATATTCTCAGTAATCAAAGCATCTAAACTAGTAACAACATGATTCGAAACATCAGAAGTAGAATTACTAGATTCATCCTCACTAACAAACACGAGCATATCATCATTATAGATAATATTGGCAAAGAAAGACATGCAAGGGTCAAAAACTTCAGATGACTCAAGTTCCTCATTGTCAGAATCGCTTGAATCATCCCAACTCTTACAAATGTTGTCTCTAGTGTGTTTGTTTTGAGTGTTTAAGTTAACTCTATAGTCTTGTCAATGTGTCCTAGTTTACAACATCTAAAGCATTCAGTCTTCTTAAGGTATCTGTTAGGTCTAGTGTGAGAGTCCTTGTGATGTTTGTCATGACTTTTCTCATGAGGTCTGTGATTAAAGGGAGTTGGATAATTGGACTTTCCTTATTTATTTGCCATGTTGTTTCTAAATTTAATGATTTTCTTAAACTGTTTTGACATTAAGTCAATTTGATTGTCCAAACTCTCTATATCACATTCCTCATTAGAGTCATCATTGGAAGTGTTAAACTCAGGCTTAATCAATTTAGAAGAGAAGCTTAGATTGGAACTAGTCTGTTTCCTATGGGACTGGGTCAATTGTTTCTTAAATTCCATTTCCATTTCCACAGTTCTTAATTTACTACTGAGTAATTTAGGAGTGAGATTGATATCACACATTTCCTCAATAGCATATCTTTTATTATCAAATTTCTGTGGTAATAATCTTAGAATATTAGATACGATTTCTTGTCTGTCATATGTTATCCCATTAGCATGCAGTTTTATGACAATATCAGTTAGGTTCATATAGAAGTCATCAAATGTCTCAATCTCATACATAATTAAAGAGTTATAATGTTGAATGAGCATTTGAGTTTTAGCAGCCTTAACTCTAGTGTCACCTTCATGAGCAGTAACCAAAGTGTCCCAAGCTTCCTTAGAAGTGGTACAGGATGAGATTCTTTTGAACTCATGTTCATTTATGAACATAAATATGTCATTCTTTCCTTTGTTATTGTTGCGAGAATCTTGTTTCTCTTCTTGTGGAACTCACTTAACACTTTCTTAACCCTCTCATTACTTCCTTCAGTGGCTGGTTTTGTGAGAAAAATGTTACCATTTTCAACAATGTCCCAGACATCATCTCCCAGGGTTCCTTGAATGAAAGGAATCATCCTTACTTTGCAGTAATCAAAATTGGTTCCATCAAAGATAGGAGGTCTGGTCAAGGTACCAAATCTTTCATTTTTCTCGTCCATATTTGATTTTCGAAAAACAATTTCAGAAACACATGATATCTTTAAGAGAAGTTTACAAAGCTCTGATTCCAATTGAAATATGTTACTAAAGTCGTTTAATAAAATTAAACTATTTAAGTAACTCCTAACAGTTTTTTGAAGAAACTCTTTTATTAAAAACCAAAACTATTTGAACACAAGATGTGTTTAATAAAAGCATGTACGAGATCTGTTCAAGATTTGATCAATAGGTTTATAAAATAGTTTAAACAAACTTTAAACTTAGCACAACCAAGAATGAGATGAGGAGATGTATAAAGATTAAGAACAAGATTTTTTACGTGGTAAAACCTCACCCAACTGAGGAAACATCCACGACTCCCTCTACGGAGTAAAATAAAAAAATTCCACTATAAACAAATTTTAACAGTTACAAACTATATAACAAACATGCATTCAACTCAGACCTATATAAGTTTAGGAATGTACCCTCTGGTGTCCTTATAACTTCTCTGCAGTTCTGATTGTTGATGTTGTTCTCCCAGTTTGCTAACTTCCAATCTGTTCAAGCTCTTTACGTCGACTCTTTTTCTCAAGATCTTATTATCAACACTTTTAGTGTGGTAGAGTGAAAGTGTTTGTGGAGGTGCTCTCTAACACATGCATGCACACTCACACACTTATTAAGTACAAACAGCCCTAACAAATTACATATAAGCTATATGCTGTGATTTCTCTTTTTCTCTATTCTCATAAAACTTAACCTTATTTGACCTTTATAACAATCCCAGAATCCACGGCTATCTTGCTCAGAAGACGTATCCAGATCTTAATTAATCTCGGGTTTTGAAAAGATTTTTGAGATTGAAAATCACCAAGTTCTATTCCAAACTAGGTCAAAGATCTTGTTTCAAGAGAACTAGAAACTGAAAACGTTATTGTTGATATTAATGTTAAAAACATTTACAGAAAGCAAACCAACAATATATTTCTCAAGCTGAGAAATGAAATATGTAAACCTAGTGTAATGTAAGATGCAGTACTGAGATCTGAAATATCTATAAAGCAGAAAGTATATCTAAGACACAATGTTTAAGTTGGATATAAGACCTAAATAACAAAGAGGTTACAGCATCAAATCAGCTACCAACAACAGCTCTCAAACACTCAAACACACAAGGTGGTGTTTGGAATGTACAGGACTTTTGAAAGGGGTTTTTGGTTTGAAATGGATTTGATGATTTTGGGTTAGGGTTTCTAACTCTTTCTCTCTCTTCTGGTTTCTCTCTTCTCTCTCTTTTCTCTCTTTTCTCTCTCTACTCTCTTTTTTCTCTCTAAAGGATGAAATGGAAAAAGTCTCAGGAGGCTGAGTGAAAGGGTCCTTTTATAGGATGCTGAGAAGGTTCGAGATTATCGTTCAAAATGAAGGGTTCAGATTTAGTCAAGGTTGATTGACTTAGATTCAAGGGTTCACGATAAGCGGTGGTTAAAACTCATCTGATTGGTTCTTAAGGGGTTCACAGGGATCATGAAAGGGCGCATGCAGGTCATTGATAAAAACGATCCAAGGGTTGAAAAATAGGAGCTGGTTAACTATATATAAACAAACACACTAACCACCAATCATAAGGCAACAAGTCTTGGATAAATAGTAGAGATAAAACGTGCGTCCAAAATAATTAAGATCACACCCTGAAGTCTCTGCCCCTTTCGAATTATACCCAAGGAAACTTTAAGTCAATATAACCATCAATGTTAAATTGCAGATTGACCCCAAAAACCTTTTAAAAACAAGTTTTAATTAATTAAGAACTTATTTTAAAATGTTTATAAAATCCCAAAAAATATTTCAAAAGCAATATTAGGTATTTAAACACTCTCAACATATGTACACACAAATTTATGCAATATGACATGTATATGATCCATTATAATGTGTTCCAGAGTTGGTAATATGGTCTAGATCAATCAATCAAGAAGGAGAAATAGTAGTGCAAGCTCTGGGGTTCTTTGGATTCTAAATTTGACATATTTTTGTCACAATTTCCAAACTAGATGAACACTTATACAATATAGACTCAAGTGAGTAAAGAGTATAAGGTGCTTCAGAAATATCCTAATATTCTAAGTGAAATACGAAGGAATCAATGCAAAACCTTTACCAAATTCATTTCACGGAGGCTTGATTGTTGAAGATACTTGATATTCGGATTGGTATTTTTGCATATGCGATCTTGAACATTCATCGAACGTTGTAGTTGTATACGACATACTTAATTAATAACAGACATTCATAAAATCATGTCCTTACAAAGAGGGTTTAGGTTATATATGTGTGTATATGCTATAGTGTGTTTCATATTGAACTTATAAGAATATGTTTATATTACTACTTTAATCTCGAAGAGTAAGGACGTTTACTAACGTGATTCGAGGTAAATTGGCATATTATCGAGCGAAGAGATATAGCTCATGATTTATTCATGCTACGAAACTGATGATAGTAAGAGCATTGTGGTGTATGTTGTCTTTTGTAACTTGGTAGTGGAAGAGTTTTCTTTGTGTAAAGATATGGGGATTTATGGGTATATGTCATGTACTAAGGGCCTAACGAATCACAATGATAAAAAATGTTTAGGTAGTAGTGTATCGAGGGGTTTCCCATTTTAGATTTCACTTTGCGAGACATCACACGCATGAAAATTAGCGTAACTTCAGAAATGGGGAGATGCTTGGTCATTAGGACATGACTTTAGTACCTTAGTTATTGTGAATATATACAGTTATATCAGGGAACGATAAGGATGTCATAATTTGAGGCTAGTGGAGTCGGGTTACATTGGTGGTGTTATGCATGTGTATATGGTGTATGGGTTCCCTGCTTAGTTGAATTATTTTTAATATAATTCGTCATTAGTAGAGGTATAAATATATGTAGTGATCATAAGAGTACATGATTAAGGTAGTGTAGAAACCTTAATTACTAGTCTTAGCCGAATTTTAAAAACGGCATTCCTTTGTAAGGGGGAGAATGTAATACCACGTATTTATGAGTTTGTATGATTTAATTAAATTAGTGATTTAGTATTCATTTAAATAGGTGATTTTGAATTTATTTGATTTGGAGAAATTTTTTAATTTGGTGATTTAAAGTTTAAATTAATTCGATCTCTTTTAATTTCACGTGTGTCGTATTTTGAGGTGAAATGAGAGGATTTGCATAAAGTAACTCAGATGATGATTCAGAGGTCACAGTTGATTCCAAAAGAGTCGAAATAGTTTGAATAGTATACCCGGGTGTGTAGTTTGGGTCCCAAGGCGATCTAAGGCCAAACTGACACTGTTTAAGGGCATTTCGATCATTTAAGAACATAGGATTAGTGGAAGTTTATATCTTCCCATTAGAGTGAGGAGATATGGATAAGAAAAGACTTAAGGAGGAGAGGCCATATTAAAGGAAGGGTAGAAGAAATCCAAAGCTTCCTACACCAATTTTCACCTCGAACATGACAAAATAGAGATTAGAACGAAGGGAAAACAACCATATCATCATATCAACGAAATCAAACATTGAATTTTGAGGCAAGTTGTTATCTTACATTTTTTTTAATCCTGTTTTAATACCCATGTTTAATAGGGTTTGATTAATATGTTTTTGGAAGATTCAATATGAATTTGGGTGGGAGTAATCTATGAATCGAAGTAGGAATGTAGTTACATTTCTTTATGTTGGTGTCATAAAATTAGAGGGTTTGGGATGATTTATATTAAATAAATTAGGGTTCTTGATTAAAAGATACCAAGAATATGAGAAACTATGGTTTTTATGATTTGTGAAGATTAAATCTCGTATGATCCATTTTTATTGAGGATTTAACACTATAATTCGTTAGGAACCGTTAGAACAATCATGTTTGAGGTTTGGTTAAGTTTGGTTGAGAGTTAGGACATTTGCCTGAAGTTTTATGGGAGTAAAAATGGTGAAAAATGAAAGAACAGGACGAAGCAGACAAACTGCTACATTTCGAATCGATTCGGCCCATAGGCAAATCGATCGGTAGAAAAATTGATTTGTCCTCCTGGAAAATTGATTCATGTCCCCTCAAAAAACTAACTTTGCCTTTTTGTTTATATATGCCCATGAATTGAATTACGAGGAAATTTGGTGATAGTTTAGTAATTTTATGTAGAGTTAGGGGAGGTCAGTAGGCATGAGGTTACGATTCTATTTATATTTGTAAGGTCTAAGTTGGGATAATTAACCGACGATAGTAAATCGAGTGAATTATTCATTGACAAAATTAGGATTTGGATTACAGGAAGAGTAGACCATAATATAAGAATATAACCAGTAGGGTATAGTTGTAGTACCTACTGAATTAACATAAGGGGTAACTTTGGGACCTACGGGTAGATAATGATTCTCTAATCGATATAATCGAAAGTGTAAATGTGAATGAATTGTAAGGTGATAATTTGAGAGATAAATACTACGTACTTGTTATAATTATACATTGAGTGTATATTTACGATTTTATTATTATAGGTTGTGTGTGTACCTATATTGTATATACTTATGGTTAGGTTGTGTGTATGCCTATTATGTTCTTTTTTCTATGTTAATATACGTACGCTACGTGCTATCGTGAAGGTCTCACGTAGTGAGCGATCCCACCTTGACAATTCCAGTGAGGTCTGGATTTGTTCCCTAGAGCATTGTAATGATAATGAATAACTATATCAGACAAATAGTGATGTTGACAAGTCGTTTAGGTACGTTAGATATGTGCACAACCCCAAAGACTTAATGATATGTTCGTCTCCAATATGTGTGGTTTTATTGATGGCTCAAGGAGGCATTTTGAACCGATTGTCTATTATTAAATAAGAGAGATACTTAGACTAATACAAGAGTATACGATTGCGCATCGTCATGACCAATTCGGGAGATGCGACATTTGGTTAAGTTTGGTTGATAGTTGCGATGTTTGCATGAAGGATTATGGGAGTAAAAATGGTGGGAAATGCAAGAACTAAACGAAGGAGATGAACTGCTATATTTCGAATCGATTTTCCAGTAAGCCGAATTGATTCGGCTGCGGAAAAAATTCCAACTTTGGTGATAATTAAATAATTATGTGGAGAGTTAAGGGAGGTCAGTAGTCATGATGTTAAAATTCAGTTTATATTGGTAAGGGTTAAGTTGGGATAATTAACTGACGATAGTAAATCTAGTGAATTGTACACCAAGAAAATTAGGATTTGGATTACGGGAAGAGTAGACCATAATCTAATAATATAACCAATAAGGTATAATTGTCGTACCTACAAAATTAACATAAGGGGTAACCTTGGGCCCTACGGGTAGAGAATGATACTCGGATAGATATAATCGAAAGTTATAAATGTGAACGAATTGCACGACGATTATTCAAGAGATGAATACTAGGTGCGGGCTAAAATTATAGGTTTACTGAGTACCTATACGATTATATTATTATAGGTTGTGTCTGCATCTTTACTGAATATACATATGATAGCATAGTACGCGAGTGCGCATCATTACGACAAGTTCAGGAGATGCGGTATTTTATATATATATACACACTCATGAATGTTTGATCTTACCTATGTGTGATTGTAAGAAGACTACATAATGTATATTTAAACAATGGTTAATTTACTTATGTTTGATTGTAGCGAGACTAGATTGTGTATATCTAAAACAATGCCTAATGTACTTAAGTGTAAATAGTAGAAAGGATAGATAGTGCCAATATAAAGATAAAGTAAGTGTGAGGACTTAACACGAGGGTAATAATAATAACGTAAGATCAATATTAATTAATAGTTGTTCAGTAATGTACTCTATGGGCGGTACGCGTGAGCTAGACTGGTCTATAGTTTGTTAGAAGTTTGGAACCTAGTTAGTTTGGGTAGCTCGACTAGTTGGGCTTAGTATAAGATGTTAGGTGCACACTATAGATGAGTGGTACGAAATTCAAGAGAGTGTATGCAACCTAATATGTGTAACTACTAATTGTTGATTTCAAACTGTAATTTAAATACTTGATAAATATTTTCAAATGGTTTTATGTGGGATCTGACCTGTACTTGCCAAAAATTTAGAAACATTTTAGGTGCCCCGGCGACAGGGATGCCCAACTTGATGACCTATTCGAGGGTTGCGTAGTTGCAGCATGTGTGCATGCTTACAGGATTTGGACTTATTCGCTTCAATTACTTCATTCCTATAGTAGGATATAGTTCAGTTATTTCGTTTGGGCATGTCGTCCCTCCAGTTAGTTATTTTATTCATTTTATCATGCTATAAAGTTGTGGACTCATTTTGATTTCATTAGATGGTTAGTTGGATTTTTATATCTAGAACCGATACTTTATTCAGTGCCATTTTATTTCAGTTATTTATCTGGTGTTTACTTCAGATTATTTTACTGAATGGATGGTTTGGTTATTGTGATTATTTCACTTGTTCTTATAGTTTTATAAAAAGATAAAATTTGGCATCGACTTTTTGAATACAAGGTGGTTAGTTAAGTTTTAAAAATGTTTTCGACAATGATGCATACAATGAAGCGGATGAGATTCATTTTTTAATTGGATGAAGGGCTAATAACCTGATATTTAATTAAACGGGGTGTCACATAGAAGTCATTCAATTGAAAATGCATTTTCATTCAAACAAACTTCCAACGAGATGTGACTTGTTATACTAAGCCATCCTCATTTAAAGGAATTCGAAGTCTGTTTGAATGGGAATAGCATCTCGTTAGAAACTTGTTTGAACGAGATTTGCAACTCGTTAGAACGAGGTAGGATTCTCGCTAGAACAATATTAAAATAAATTGTTTATTTTAAAGCCTTTTCCAAATGAAAAGGAGCCTTTGAAAAATATCCGATTACAATGAAGAATTTTTTTATCATAAAACTCCATATACCGTTCTATCTCGAGAAATATGAATAGAATTCAAACATCTAGAATCCTCTGTAGTAGCTTGCATGTGTCGCTTCATAGGGTTGAGTATTAACATTTGACATTTCTATGACCTACATTTTTTGACCAATGGAATAACTCAATATACTAATAGAACTCAATTGGAAATTTGTTGTTGCATTCCTAACATTGATCTTTTTAAATTGCATGCACCATCAACATAGAGTTTTAATTTCTTTAGATGGTTGGGTGTTCTAGTAGTCATATGATCGGCGAGTTCCATTTAATTATGCAGATGCCCTTCCGCAAATTGACAAATTATGTCTACCAAAATTTATCCTTTTATAGTAGTTATAGTTGATAATGGATATCAAGCTTCCCTAATTCCATCAACCAATTGTAATATCATCCAAAGAGGCATGCCTTTATAAGTATTTCCTTTAATGGAAATTAAGTTATAACTATAATGGAGTGAGCCTCAAAGTAGTACTTCAACTTGAGTTAGGTGATCCCTAATGAGTATGATATCTTTCGAAAGGGATATATCTTTTTATAGTATCTACCAAAGTCTTACTGTCATAATATTTTAGTTCCTGGAGCCCCTTCGTCTCCTATACAAAATCTAAGATTACTTTGTGGTCACACAACGAGAGAAACAAGTAGGTTAAATCACAAAAATATGGGACCATGAGAAGATGAGGTAGGCTTAGGTAGATTTTGATTTCCTTAATTTCCTTTAAACATTCTTCATTCCAAATCTAGTTCATCTCCTTCCTCAACAGATGAGAAGGGCGACATTTTTCATAGGATTTAGAGATGAATAGATTGAGTACTACTCACATCATTGTAAGCTTTTGTATGTCCTTAAATTCATTTGGTAGTTGTATTTCGTGTATTTCTTTGACTTGTTTGAGATTTTTTTATATTCCTTTTTGATTGACCCGGTAACCCCAAAACTTGTCGATTTGGACTCTAGAGACTACTTGGTCGCATTGAGCTTCATTATGTAATATTTGAGGAACTCATATGTCTTCATAAAATATTCCAAGTGGTTGAGCTTATATCTGATCTTCATGAGCATGTAATATATATATATATATATATATATATATATATATATATATATATATATATCACTTAAATGGTCCATAAATAATGTGGTGATCAGACGCTGGTAGGTTATTCCTGCATTTTTAGTCCAAACAGCATGACTGTGTGGTAGTGGAGGCCAAAGTTTGTGATGAAAGATGTCTTATCCTAGTTGAAAATGAATATGGGGATTTTTTTATCTTCGGAATAAACATCTAGAAAGCTCGTTCATTCATGGCTAGATGTAGCATCAACTAACTAGTCAATATTCGGGAGTGGAAAGTTGTTCTTGGAAGATGTTTTTTTCAATGAAATCTATACAAACTGTGAACTTTCCTTTTCTCTTTCTGATTATGATTATGTTTGAGAGCCATTTAGGGAATTTAACTCCATCAATTTACGTTTCAGACCATGATCGGGTTTGAGAGACATTTAGGTAATTGAACTTCTTTGATGAGACTTGCCTCCAAAATTTTCCATACTACCTCTTCTATTTTGCTTGGTCTTTTGTGTGGTTTGCATAAACACCAGTACCACATAAAGTTGGTGGAACATCATTTGAAGATTGATTCTAGGCATATGATATGGATTGTAAACAAACACATCCCTGTTCTCTTTAAGAAAAAATAAAAACTCTTCCTTCTCATGATCGGTGAATTTTATTTTTCAGGTGAGAGTCATCAAACACAACTCTTTATAGGGTTGTTTGATTATATCTATGGGTACCACCCTTTTGTCGTCTACTAGATTCTTCCATACATTCGCAGCTATGCAATACCCACTCCTAATATTTTATTCTTTTCCATGTAATTTGTAACCATGTGAAGATATTAGGATTTGAATAATTAATATATAAAACTTTATCCATATATCCATTTTCTTTAATGGATTTAGTGTAAATTATTTGAACTTATTGGGGAAATTTAAGAACTTTAGAAGATCTTGGTGGTTCAAATGAACTTAAGGTAGTTTGAACAAGATCCTCATCTCGTTAAAATGAGAATACCACCTCAATCAAAGTAGGATTCTAACGAGAATAGACCGAGACCCTTCTAAACAACATGACACTCTCGTTACAAGGTCATTCGATGGGTTGTTAGAATAAGGATCCCTTCTCATTGGAACGGACTTTTTGGACTTGGTCAATTTTTCTTTCCCTTATGTGCAATCATGTTTTTAGCCCTTTATTTTATGACGGGTCAGCATCATGTGGCTTGATCAATCATATGGGTTTTTATTGGGTTTTTAAATGATTTTTTCAGAGGGATTATTGGGTTATAAGACGAATAAGGAGGAGGACGACTCCCTTATCTTTTTAGCTTATCTCCTTCTCTCTAAGGCTCCTAAAACAATTTCCCCTCTATTGAACCCTTGTTCCTCCATTGATAAACATTGGCACCACTCTTACACCATAAGAGACACCATATTACAAACCAATTTATTATTTTCAATCTTACTTCAAATTAGAAAGTGGTGGAAAAAGCTTATAGAGATGGTTTTTGAGATATTTTGAAAAAGCCTTGGAGTCTTGGAGATTAGGAGTTTTAGGAGGTTTCAAGTCACCAGTTTGTGTTCCTCCTCGTCTAAACCTAAGGAAATATTTTCCTCTCCCATGTTTTCAAGGTTTTTAACATATTAAATTGACGAATGCTAAAAGGAATTCAATGCCTAAAATCTAGTTATTTGATAAAATATTGTAGTCTTGGAAAAGTGAACTTTTAACAAGACAAAACCCTATAATGGGTCTTTTTATAAAAAAATATGGCATTTTACCTTAAAAAGGGAAGAAAGCATATGAATTAAATAAACCCATTATGTATAATGGTCTAAGTGCATTTTGAGGTATTTAGAGGCTTGAAATCATCTTTCATACATGGAGAATCAGGTAGTAAGGTAAATGATGATATCTTAGACATGTTTAAACATGCTAAGATGGGTTTTATGATTAATCGAATAAATGTAGAAAAATAATCCTAGAATTTGTTAAATATTTTTAAGATGAATATTAATAATATTTGGGGTCATACGAATAATAGGGCAAAGTTATGTACATTTGGTTAAACATGATCTTGATTGAGTAGTTATATTTTATGCAGCAAATCATATAATGATAGTATTATATTCGATATAAAATAATGTAAATGATGCTTTGAAAATAAGGTTGAGTTATATTACGAAATTAATAATATAAATGGTTTTCACAAAAAATATGAAAAAATGGGTAAAATCGGGATTTTGGGAAAAATGATGGTCTTAGTGGTTGGACGGCCTTTTAGACCTCGAGTTTTTCATGATAACCAAATAAAGTGAATCAACGAAACATTGATAAAATGGACAAATGACTAAATCATCGTATGAGAAAAATGATAAAAAGGTCGATTAATGTGGACATTAGATACAATAGTAACACACATTAAATTGGACTCAAATGACACCATAAAAATTAAAGTGGGATGATGCCCTTCGATGATAGACCAAAAATCACTGGCCAGGACATATGGTAGCATATCCCACTGTGTGGAGTCCGTAAAAGTTTGTAGTTATTGGACGATTCTATGAAAATATAATGAAACATAATTAACTTGGTTCTACTTGTAATTTAAAAAAGCTACATAAGAAAATGTCATAAGTGAGACTATAGAATAAAAATATGATTAATTACTCGTTGGGCTGGGTAAAAGGTGATTAAATATGTTAAGTGTGAGTGTGAGCTTATCGCTCGGGTGTATTTCATGATAGTTTCATAAATACTAGCTAAATAGTTAAACGTTCTTCGAAATTGATTAAAAATACATGATATATGTATAACATTTTATAAAAGAAGTATAGGTTAGTATTACCCACCATTATGTTCATTCTCTCACCCTCGATTTTATGATAAAATCCCTACCCACCCAAAGTACATGGAGTAGGGACACAATAAAGGATGTAACTAAGGCCCCGGAGGGCAAGCCACGTCGCTAGATGCCTTTTAATTTTATTTGAATGTTAAAATTAATTTTTTTAAACATTCGATACTTTAAATTTTTATTCGGGCCCATGGACATGGTGTGTAATAATACAAGGTGAAAGTATTTTATTTTTATATTTATTTGGCATTGTTGACTAAAATGGATTTTATTAAATAATACTTGCAAATTGACTAATTACTTAAAGCTAGCACTTCCTATTCCAAGATAAAGTCGACAATTTAGTTTGTAATTAATGAAGAAAATTAAACAATTTCTTTAATAAAGTAAAAGGACTTCCCCCCTCCCCCTTTGACTCTTGACTGGGTGCGGGTTGACCCTATGGGGACCCAAATTTGGGTTAAGGAATTTCAAATCGTATTAGAGTAATAGGATCCTCAAGTTGTGACAGACTGTTTACGCTCTCTTACTACATTTTCCTCTCATGTTTTTGCATATTTAATGCCTTAGTTAACGTTCAAATTGTATCACGGTGTATTAAACTCTCCATTGTTGTGTAGATGCCTCTTCGTGGGAAATTGCTAGCAGATCTAACACTAATGTGCCTAGGTTCATGGAGCAGGTTGTGATCCATCTCACCAACTCCCTCTTATAGTAGCAGCAGGAAAACCATAGTGGAACTATCGAGAGCTCCACCTCTACCTCTATCCTTGGGAGACTGGTCCTGAAGTAGCTGAGGAGTGGATTGACAAAGTTTCCAGGATAATAGATATCATGAATGTGATAGTAGATAAAAAGGTTAAAATTAATACATTCTAGCTCACGAAATAAGCGAAGAACTAGTGGAGCTCCCATTCTTCCAGCACCACTAAGACGATTGGATGGAACAGATTTAGGGATGCCTTCCTCGATAGATACTTTGCACAGGAATTCAAGTATTCCTACAAGGATGAGTTCACCCATTTAATTCAGGGTAATAGTTCAGTAAATTTGTGTTTGTCAAATTTCAAAAGTTTGTGCAAGTACATTCATGTGATTCAAAAGGATGAGGTAGAGAAAATGACGTTATTTGTCAAAGGCCTCAACTTGGGTATCCGTCGAATTTTAGAAGGTTTGGATCTACTTAATTTCATAACGACAGTGAACAAGGAAATACAGTTGGATAGGGATACAAAAGATAGAAAGGCTATCTAAAAGATAAAGAGGGAGCATAATGGGCACCAGCTAGGTGGGCATAAGAATCCATATATTGGTTATTGAGGCTTCTTCGCGAAGCTTAAATCATCCATGGGGGTTGGCTCTTGTTCAACACAGTGCACTAGAGACCTGTGCCCTATAGCCCCCACTGAGAGGACATATGTTGCTTACGGGTCTCTGGGTCATTTTAAAAAGGATTGCCCTGAGTTGACTTTAGCTAGTCAGCAAGCTGTAAATTTTATGCCGAGATTAATTTCCATTTATATAGGTCCTACTAAACAACAGTAGCAGTTCCCTCCAGGTTATCAATATCCCGCGAGGCACAACATGGACAATTCACATCCTAGGCAGGGTTAGGGTAGATGTAAGCACGTTCAGGTGCCCAGACTAGGAAATTCAAAACCTGGGGGAGATTATGCCACATCATAATAGGCAGAATATCCTAGTAAATCCTCGGTGATGGAAGGTATGATACTTTTGTACAATACATGGGTAAAGGCATTATTTGACTTTGGCGAGTTAGATTCCTTGATATTGAGGTTCCTTGCATTTAGTTTATTATTAAATATGGAATGGTTATTCCACATCATAACAAGATGCATCTCCAAGTAACCCCTCAGTGATGGAGGGTATGATTGTTTTGTATAATACATGGGCAAATTCATTGTTTGACTCTGGCGCATTGGATTCCTTCACATCGACTTTCCTTGCATTTAGTTTGGTATTAAAGGTGAAATAATTTCATCCTCCTATCATTATTGGGTTTTTAGTAGGTGGTGGTATAATTCTTGATAGGGTCTTCCATAGATGTATAATCATGGTTGGAGATTATGTCTTGGAGAATGATTTGATCCTCATGGTCAGCGATGGGTTTGAGGTGATACTTAGTATGGATTGGTTGTTATGTTTTTATGTTACCATTGAGTTCCATCGACGTAGTGTCCTAGTATCACTTTTAGACATGTCTCTCCATCATTTTAGTACTGAATGGGGGCATTAACTACCCTCGAAGTTTTTTTATAGTTCGAGAGAGGAAACGTTATTTTGGTTGTTTGAGCAACTTGGTGTCTAAGGAAGAGAGAGATGGTATTATTTTAGACTACCCTGATATGCGTAAGTGTGACCTCGTCTAAGATTGGTCTTAACCCAATCGACCTGATCTCACTTACTCCTCCAGTTGGACAGTCAAGAGTTTTCCTAGTGTAGTTTATCCTCAGCAGTCTCATCTGCATTCACTTCAATCATGCCGATTTTAACCTCGCTATCTTATCTCAGACTTGTAACACTCTGGAGAGCCGAGATTTAACTTCTACCCATATTCATAATTATCTATAGATAAGGTTCCTTATATTGGACTCTGTTAGGCTGGGACCAGTAGGGATGACATCTACTACACGTGTGACACAAAGTTCCAGCATTGTTAATCCACGTAGGCACATGGTTATAATAGATCTTCAGGAGTACGTGATGTAATATTTTAATATCATGATGTATGTTTGTCAAGGATAGGTGTTGGTTCTAATTAGTTACCTCACCATGTTCATGCTTATTACACGCTTGGGGGACCCCAAGGAAAAAAATACCTTTCATCTTCTTCCTTGGAGGAGATCAAATATTGAAACCCTAAGCTAATCTCTGCCTAGAGATATTGTAGAGATATAAATCTTAAGATTTGTATTCTTAAGGCTATTAGTGCCTCATTTTGTAGTGAAAACAACACCAAACACCTTGCACAATAGGAATAGGCTACCTCTGAAGAACTTATATCATTGTATTATATTCTTTGCCTCATCTCCTTCTGCTGCATTTAGTTTATTTTACTTTTATCTACATTTCATTTGATTATTAGCTGTAGATCCACAAGTTTAATAGGTGATATATATTGTATCATCATTTTGGCACCGTGATTGGGAAGATATTTCATATTATTACTCTCATATTTAGCTTAGAGTCTGCATGAGTCTCTGGTGGTGATCCAGCTCCACCATTGTTGGACCCGAATCACCATTGAAAGAGTTATGGTTGAGACCTTAAAGATTTTTTATCTCATCTTGTTTATCTATGCTCTCATCGGTGATATGGCTTTAGACCTTCCTCCAGGCACTAGCCCCAACTCCAGCTAAGCACCACCTCAGTCGAAAATGGCTGATGATGGGGCGACGTTGGGCTCACTCGTGGTCAGCCAAAAAAGATCCAAGAATAATTTATGGCATTAAGCCAAATCATGATGGCAAGGATTCCAGGTACATCGATGGATATCATCACTCTGACAGCCAGAGAGCTTATGGATTCGATGACAGGGGGACCACCCCCGGTGTAACACTCCAAGCATTCCTGACATCGATCTCCACTTAAAATACATTAGGCGTTACTAAATTAAATATCATTCTTAGCATGTGACAGATATGAGACATGTAAAAAATTTCATCCAAAAGAGAATTATCAAATTAAACCAATAAATAATCATCCAAGCAGTAATAAAATCCATCGCCATGCTAATCTCCAAAATAATCCATTAAAGTAACTAATAGAAACCACAGGCATGTTTGGAACCGAATGGCCTAATAGAATCCATAATGAAGCCTCATAATGTAAAGAGACAAAATAAAAGTAACCATGTACTAGTAAAGCGAGTATATAATATAAAGTTCCATCTACACCTAAAAAAATATGTCCAATAATTCCTATGCAGCTACTTATCACAAACTTGAAATATTTGTCAACATGATGGGTATGAGTCCACTGTAGGGATAGCATCTACTTCTCTCAAATAGAGTCCTTGAACCCAGACAATAGCATTATATCCAATAAACATGGTAGTATAATATTCTAAATTAACATGATATAATAATCGACGAGTAAAAATAAATTACTATCAAACAACTTCTAAGTCACCCCCGGACTCCAAGTCCATCTATTTAATTTTAACACACCCAATTATAATTTTTATATAACATTAGCATCAATCAAGGGACTCTCGCTTAAAGTCTTACATATTTTAGTTGTGGGACTAACGCTAAAAGTTTTACACCACACCCCCTCCCCTCACCGTGGACAGTTATCCCAGTTTATAGTCATCTCTCCACACATTCATGAGATTTCATGCACGACACGCCACTATATCCCATCAGCCTATTTAACTGTCCACACACACACATCGCTATAGCCAGTCGACCCGTTTAACTGTCAGCCATGCACATACTGGCGCAGTAAATATATTTTAATACCCGTCTATTATCTTAGGCATTAGTTCTTAATTTCTCAAGTTTTATTGTTTATCTAAAATTAGACCCACCCCTTTTAATCAACACACTATAAACTAAACAATATTTTCTCATCAAATCATTCAATTTTTTTATCAAATACGTGTTATCAAATTTATAAAATAGGAATTTTCTACCGCACAACATCCACAAATATTTCATGACTTAAGATCATAGAATTTATTAAATAGCATCCCTGCGTAAAAATCTACTTGCGAACATCTAAAAACTACATAACTCAAAACTCTAACCTAACATGGAAGGTTTTGATTCTACATTCATATTAGAAATTTTCATAGAAATTGTCCCAATTTGTCTTCAACTTTCCCTAATTAACATCTCTAATTTGTTTTAAGAAAACAAGTATATTTAGTGTGTAGGACATAATTACTATGCTTTATACTAAGGGAAAGAAATAGAGGTAACCATGTCTGAGATTATTTTGACGAACTCTGAACGGATGAACGTGTTTGCAGACACCACATTCTAGGACCTCCCTAAGTTTCTCCTTAGGTACCTAACACCTCCCCATTTCACTAAAAACCCTAGATCCCACTCTAAGTACTGATCAAGAGGCCATTGGGCGCTTTCGACCCCTGTTTAACTCCATTCCAATCTATTATCAAAGTGAAAGACCAATAAATCCTCGATGGGATCTGAATCGACTTTCAATGGTCCACCCCATGCCCGAATCGACATAACGCTTCGAAGAAATGGACCATTTTACTATCAAAAATCGATTTGAAAACCATCAGACCCTCCCACACCCCGATTTAACCCTAAAAAAATTTATTGTCAGAGTGAAATCTCTTTGAATCTTCAAAGTTCACTGAAACCCCTTTTCAACAGTCTGCCCCGTGCATGAAATGACATAAAAGTTTGAACGAATGATTAGTTTTCCCACAAAAATTGATCTGTAAGCCACCGGGCTATCTCGGGCTTCTTTCAACCAAACTCAACTCTTCAGTTCACATGATACTGAATGAATCTATAAAGGTCACAAAATACCCTTTCTAGTAGTCCACCAATGCCTGATTCTGACTTACGGTGCGAACGAATGATCTTACTCCAAGAGGTCACTAGGTGCTTTCGGGGCCTGTTTGACCAAGGTCAAATTTTCGAACGAAGAAAAACTCTTTGGAATATTAAAGTAAATCTCCTAACCTTTCCAATAGTCTATATCAGTGTGTGATTCTGACTTGCCATGCGGGTCCAGTTCCCTACCTATCGGTAGAGTTCCTAGGTACACGTGTCGGTGGGCAGGGCTAGGGAAATGCCAATGGAACCAACCCTCACCTTCTAAATAGTGAGCCTAACCTCACTCGAAGGACAAACTAGAGATCCATTAGCATTAGCGATCTCAACAACATTCTCTTGAAGTAAGCGAAGTTCCTCCACGTCAAGTTCCATTCAAGATTATATTCCCATCCTTGTCATACCCAATTTAACAAATCCAATTCTCTCTCATCCAACCTTCACCTTACATTCAAGGAAGTTCATCTAAGATCAATGATCAAGTTTCAAAGAAGGTCCAATTCCTTCATCCTCTCTTTAAATTTCTTTTTTTTTAATAAATTACCTTAGATTCATAATCTAATTCTTACTTTAATTTATACACGTTAATATCCATATTTTTATTAGTATAATGAACATACTTTATTTTCTACAAAAAACCTAAAACAAACAAAAAAGAGGGTTACCCTCATAAATTCCAAACGGGATTATCCATCATCGTTTTTCAAAACTAAAACACACTTTTCTAGACACACACCCATAATAAAATCCAGTTAAAATATATGGGATAAACCCCACCCACATGCCGCATTCGAACTACGTGGACTTTGTTGCATTTATAGGCTACGTAGGCATCTTGGATTAAAACCCGAGACTCGAGTCCAATTTTCCAATTTCCCAATTTCCTCAATTTTCTAATTTTTCCATTTCTCCAAATTCCCAAATTTCCCATTTCCGCACTTGTCATATTCTTACATTAATATACGTATTATGTTTGTCTGCGTTTCATCCAATAAATATTATCATGTCATCATAACGATAAATATCGCGATAAACGCATAAATCATATTTTCTATATATTATTTTGGGAACATTCCTATGGATGACCTCACTCTATCTCTTCCATGGTATGGGTTGGGTGATTTCGATCTCCAATATATATACACGCGCACACACTTCACGAAGAAATAAAGGAAAATAATAACACAATCCCATGAGAGACTGAAAGGGCGGGATGGGTGCCTAACACCTTCCTACTCCGTAACTTAGACCCCGGACCCTTCGAACTATTGGTTTTGTATGCATTGGCTTGTCTTTGATGCCGCTCTCTCATGGAAGCATCATGTTCTTTTGCCTGTTTTGTGCAAAATAGGTTCGAGACTCCATCTCTTTACATTTACCCTACATCGAAGATGGCTGAAGCGTTCTCAAGTAGGGAGGAAGACCTTTCGACCCCCTTCCTTCCTATTCCCCACCTTCGGGAGGCATGGGAGAGGAAGTGGCGCGCGATGTCGATCGGGATGGCCACAATCGGGACTCCGCTGGGGAATTTTTTATAAGAGGGATAGACTCTGTTTGTAGGGTTGTTTTATTTTCTTGTGTGCGTATGAACCTATCTGTATGTTCCCCTTTTCTCCACTATTATTTCTTGTACATATATACCTCGTGTTTGTATCACTACTCACTCACACACTTGTAGAAATTCGACTTTTACACATCACACCATGTGCACCTAGGATCACTTATATCCACATGTTGCACACACCATTTAGAAATCCATGCTTAGTTGTCACCAACACGCACCTCCACTTATCACACTTGTATATGTTTGTGCTCACTCACACTTATCACACGCCACTTGTAGTTGATCCATGCTTAGGTTCACTACCACGCACATTTGTAGATAATTACACACCTTTCACTTTCATATCTCCATAATTAGTATAAATTTACTTAATTGTACCTTCTTCCCTGTTTAGTATGATCAATAATGATACTCTGTCCATAAGAAACTAATCAAGAATTATGCATATTGCACCCTACATCATCAAAGAGCATTTTAATTGACCATTTTGTCCCACCAGAGCTCCGGGGCAGAGTTAGCCTAAGCGATATGATTCTTACCTATAATTGGCCAAGTACCTTCGACGTATATCGAATGGTTTCCCCTGTATCGTACCTCTTGACCGAAGTCATTACGGGAGGTATATCATAGGGAACTCATTCACGTATGTCGAGTATAGCAACTTCTCTCTCACACGTACTATCCCCATGAGGTATATAGTGAGGCAATTCATGTACCCTTATGAGTATCAAATGGCTTGTCCACACGTAGCGATTACCTCAAAAGCATGATGTATATCATGGAAGTTATGCCAAAGGGTGGAACACCTTCCAATTAACCCAACAACTGCATACCCGTGTATAGATGTCAAACCTAGGGAACTTATATTTGATTTTTCGATGTTTACCTAAAACTCTACCGAAATGACGGGTCGGCATGCCACCCAAATGTTTGCACAATTTTTAAAATGGGACCCTCCACATAAGCCTGGTAACAAGTCCAACCGAAGTTTTTACATAATTTTCAAACCCAATTTTTCCATGCTCTAGTCCCTTCCATCATTTCTTTTTGCATTTAGGTAAACCTAATAAGTGAGAACCTAATAAACATAATAATAATAATCACGTTGAGACCCGTCTCTCATCTTTTTTTTCTTTCTTTTTCCAAAAAAGTGTCCAAATACATTTTTCCTTTTTTATCAAAAATACAAAAAACATTTTCCTTCCTTATACCAAAAATGTTTTCCTCCTTTTACTCGAAAACATGTTTGTCCTCATCTTTCCCACAAATGTTAAAAACATTTTCCTTTCCCCCCCCAAAAAAACTCCAATTTTTATCCTCCTCTGGTCGATCACATACCCTTGGCCTGGCTCCCTATTGCCTTCGGTCTTCAGTCGAACTTCCCCAAATATCCATCAGTCTCCTCACTTCCTCTGAGTTCAAAATTCCTCTTTTTTCTATGGATAACACAAACCTAGTACCGAATGTGCAACCAGATTTGATGACAGTCCTAGCTCAACTCACTTCCAAGATTGACAACCTTCAAAATGAGGTTCATAATATGTAACTAAACCGTGTTCTTGTTACCGAAGATACCAAAGTCCTCTTACCTCGCATTATCGGGTCCCTCGCACCCGATCCTATCTAGGTTCCTGAGGAGTACGAACATGCTCCACATGTTCCTCGTGCTAATGGGACACCACCAGCCTAGCTTCTTATGCCGAATCTTGCCCAACTTACCCATGAGAATTGAACCAAAGAAGAAACAATTGAACAAGGTTAAGGAAGACCTAAATATGTTGACCAAGAAATTTGACGAAGTTAGACTCTCTGGAAACTTCATAGACTACACCCACATGTCTCCTTATCATAAATAAAGGTTAACGAAAAAGTTCGAGATGCCCAACATCGAGAAATTAGGGGGTAGCAGACCCCCAATCATTTATTTACGCCACTATCACCAAGTAATGACAATACTAGGGACCTCCGATGAAATAAAGGCCCAAATGTTCCAATAACCCTTGAATGATAACTCCCTCAATGGGTCTTATCTCGTGAGGAGTCCAGAATCTACAGTTGGGAAGATGTTGCCCGCGAGTTATTGTCATAGTACAAGTACAATAAATAATTAGAGGTTACCCACTGTGATTTAGAGTTTCTCAAGCATAATCCTGGGGAGTCAGTCAGTAACTTCGTAGAACGGTCGAGAGCGAAAGAAGCCAGAATGACCAACCGGCCTTCGAAAGAGGAGCAAGTCAGCATTGTGAAGAAGAACTTCTTTACCCATGTC
This sequence comes from Sambucus nigra, assembly GCA_949130495.1. NCBI lineage: Eukaryota > Viridiplantae > Streptophyta > Magnoliopsida > Dipsacales > Adoxaceae > Sambucus > Sambucus nigra. Next base: position 302,271,898 of record OX422217.1, on the reverse strand, counting down.
CAAGAAATGTTGGGAGGATAGTACTACCTTCATTTTGAGCCATCCGGGAAGAAGGAGTGGAAATCAAAGAAGGTCTTTCCAAGACATAAGTTGAACAAAAAAAAACATTTAGACAGTTCTATCCCAGAAAGTTTGAAAATCCCTCCAGTACCACTATTTTAACCATTAACAACATCTCTCAGCCTGTCACTTCATGGGAACCAGAAAGTTTCCCTAACCTAGTTCAGAAGGGATACACTAAGCTTTACTCTCCCCTCTTTAAAGTTTACTAGGCACTCTTGAGCCTTAATCTTGTAAAGCCCTTGAACCCTCATCCATTACAAAACCCACTTCCCAAAAAATTCAAACCAGATGGCCATTGTCACTTTTTCACCAAACTGTTGGTCATACCACTGAACAATGCTTCAACCTCCAAAATGTGATCCAAGGCCTGATTGACGGGGTAACATCACCCTACCAACAAATCCTAAACCAAACACTACCCACAATCCACTCGTGAATCACACAAATGCAATCTTCCGGGAAGACAACCCCGAATTTGACTCATCTACCTATATCATACCCAATAAATCACCAATCATACCCTTATACTCTCCTAAACCTCTCCAAACATGACCGTACTTTCTCCTACACCATACTAGCTTTATCGATCAAGACCTATCACTCCTTACCAGAGCATGCATCATTGTCCGCACCCATTCAGAAGTGTTGAACCAACTTTTAGACTTCGGTCTGAAATTACCCTCCCATATGACTGTTGACTGTCATAGATTATGTTTGTTGTGGTCATAAGCTTAAAAATGTGCCCAAGAGATAGACAATTTAGTTGTACTGATCAATGAAGTCAATTTAGATGATATGGTCCAGATCATAGTGGATTTATTCCGATAAGCAGGTGATATTTGCTGTATATCCGAGTTACTTGATGCTTTGAGACTACAAGGGCATATAGTACCTTTGCTTTTATATCTCCCTACCAAATGGGAGAATTTATACGAAGAAGTCATTAAAGTTGTGGAGTGTATTGACTTTTCATTGAAAGATAATGTCGTTGCTATCGGATGGGTGGACGAATTCAATGATTCAGAGAAAGGACCAGAAAATGCTAGTCAGATAGTCAACATATATGGGATGATATAAACTGAGGATCTAGTAGGAGAAATGAACAAGGTGGCTGAACAACCTAAGGTTGACGAGGAAACGAGGTTTCTATTCTATACCTCTTTTTTGAGCTGCATGACCAGATCAGGGAGGCATTACCAAGTCCTAAACCTACTCCCATCGGAAATCAATAAGGAAATGGTGTTGATAATATTCTTATGCCATATTTGACCCTCGAGGAAATCAAGATCCTCGATCAGTTAAAGAAATCCAAACTAATATCACTCTGTGGCGACTTTTATGTCTTCCTAACTACACCGAAATCCCACAGTTCCTTCTTCTACGACGTAAAAAGAAGCAGTGAATGTGTTCAGATCTCTAACCTATACTAGAATGCTATCATTATATAATGAAGGAATCCCCAAGATTAGTCCAAACTATAATTATGCTCGCAACGTCTTCACTAAAATCATGGGAATGACTGTCTTGCTATATCTTGTCGATAATGGATCATCTATAAATGTCTGCTCGTTAATGACCGTCAATTGTTTGGGACTAAAAGTTAGCGACCTTTCTCTAACCTCTGCCTTGGTACGGGTCTACCATAATACCCATCGAGAAGTGATGGGATCTTTAAATCTTGTAATAGGTGTTGGACCTATAAATCCGATTGTTGAATTCCATGTTATAAATATCCCAGCCTATTTCAATTTTCTTCTCGGATGACCATGGGTCCATAAAATTAAGGGTGTATCTTCTTCCCTTCATCAGAAACTAAAGTTCTTCACTAATGGGGAAGTCATAACCATTTTGGGCGATGATGATGATGCCTAGAATGCAAACACCAGTAATCAAGTACTAGAGATACAATATGGGATAAATGATATGCTTTTGTTAGGTTTCCTAGTTGAACCACTTTAAATTCTAGTAGAAGATGATTTAAAATGCAGGGTTTGCCCTAAGTAGACCCCCCCCCCCCATGGTATTGTTAATGTAATCCAGATGTTCAAGAACATGCATATCATGTCGGGACTAGGGATGGGATGATGATAGTAGGAGATACTTAAACCCATTGTGTTTAAGGAATCTTTTCCTCCTTGTGGCATAAGCTTTCAGTCATCAATAAACGAACTCAAAATGCTCCGTAAACCTCGACTAAAGAGAAGTCTAGAAAGGGCAAAAACTGTCTCGAGATATTCCTCGAACGGAAGATTCATCAGAAAGGGTGAATATTTCCTCTTATATGTCTTTCCTGAACCATGGAACGATCATGTGGACACGAAGATGGAACCTGGAATGGATATATGTTACCAAAATAGTTACTGGAGGGCCGGAAGTTCCCAGCATCAAGTACAACCACTCATTTAGAAGAACATAACTGATACCATAGATTCTGAGGGAAGTGACTCCGAGGATTATTTAAATTTACAGACACTGGGGTTGACACTTTGCATGATTGACTTAGGGCCTACATCATCGAGTCCATCCCGTCTTATCAAAGTTGTTGATGCACCTCTCCTCAATTGGCATGCGGTACCTATGCCACCTACTGATATTCAACCTACCCTTTATGTTTATCCCCTTCCTCCTTCCTTAATCGTCCCTCATTACTCTGGTGTAATCGAAACCTCATTCGATGAGGTACTTAATGTTGTTTTTTTCTTTCAATGAAATAAACAACAATTTTGAGTATCTTGTTGGACTTACATTAATTGACTTGATTCTAATCAAACTCTTGATGATAAGAATTTTGCAAATGAAAAATTCTTAATTGATCTAAATAAGTCCAATAACAAACAACATAACCACATTTAAGTTAATGAATATCAAATTGTTGTTATTAATCTCGGTTCTAGTAGCCAACTACATGAGATTAGGATAGGGGATATACTTGATGAGAAAGAGCGCACGTAACTCGAGGAATTACTAAAGGGTTTTGTGGATGTCTTTGCATGGACCTATGACGATATGACTAGTATTAACCCTGAGATAGCCGAGCATGGCATTCCTTCCCTCCACGAATGCTAATCAGTCAAGTAAAAATGGCAAAAACTCAGCACCGAATGGTCGCACAAAGTTAAAGAAGAAGATGTCAAATAATTGATCTTGGGTTTCATTCATGTGATCGACTATCCCACATGTGTAGAAAATATCGTACCTATGACAAAATCAGTAGAGAAGGTTAACATGTTCATCGACTATTGAGACTTGAACAAGGCCACACTAAAGGATGATTACCCGCTACCTAATATAGACATGATTGTGGATAACATGACTAGTGATTATCTCAAGTCATTCATTGATGGGTTTGACGGATATAGTCAAATCAATATGCACCTAGATCATCAAGACAAAACCACATTCATAACCCCTTGGGGAACCTTTTGCTACACCGTCATGAAATTTGGTCTAAAAATGTAGGGGTTGCGTATAAGAGGGCAGCCACAACCATCTTGCATGATTTGATACACAAGGAAGTCGCGGTCTATGTGGATGATATGATTATCAAGTCTAAGACTAGGGAAGGTCATTTTCTCTCTCTCTGGAAGTTCTTTGTATGACTACGACCATATCTGATGATACTTAACCCATAAAAATATGTCATTGGCATTACCAAAGCAAAACTCTTAGGATTCATGGTTAGTGATAAAGGGATAGAAGAAGATCCTGCCAAGATGAAAGCCATACTTAAAATGCCTCCACCCTGAATGGAGAAGTAAACTCGAGGATTCCTCAGGATATTAACATCCATCTGTGAGCCCATCTTCAAACTCCTCCAAAAGGATTCTACCAAAGTTTGGAAAGAAGTTTTCCAAGAAGGCTTTAATCGAATAAATTAATACCTAACCCGACTTTCGGTACACATACCACCGCAGCCTAGTCTTCCCCTACTCTTATACCTAATTGTGAAAGATACTGCATTTGGGTCTTTGTTAATCTAATACTTTAAAGAAACCCTTAAAGAATGAGCCATCAACTACGCTAGTAGGAAGTTGGATGGGTACGAAGTTAACTACGTAGCCTTGGAGAAATCATATGTTGCTCTTATCTGGATCACCCAAAATCTACTTCGCTACATGATCGCATTTCTAATAAAACTCGTATGCCAAATGGATCCCATCAAATACCTACTAGAGAAGCATGCCCTGTCTAGATGAATGGCCCATTGGTTGATAATTCTAGCCAAATTTGATATTGTATATATCATGTAAAAATAAATGAAAGGAAGAGACATCTCTAATTACCTTGCTGACTACCCTATGGAATAAGCCGATGTGTAGATTTCTGAGTTCCCATATGAGAATATCCTATGTACCTCCTAAGAAGACCTCTAATGGTAAATGTTCTTTGACGTCGTTACCAACAAGAAATGGTATGGCATTGGGATCATCCTAATTTCCCATAATGACTCTCACACTCCCATTTCCATAAAACTAGATTTTACATGCACCAACATTATGACTGAATACGAGGCATGCACGGTAGGCCTAAAAGTTTCCCTCAAGAATGGAATTTGATACTTCGATGTCTACGGGGATCCAACCCTCATCATCGATCAAGTACTTAAAAAATCAAAAGTCAAGGAAGAGAAACTCTTACTTTTCCATGTCGAGTTAGAAGAACGACCGATCCTATGCCCTTGCTGTATTGGCCTCTATGATTGACATGCCCAAAGGAATAACCATGGCCCCTTTCCTTGTCCAAAAGCAAGATAAACCCACCCACCACTACCACATTGATCTTATCATAAAAGAATACCTCGAGATAGCCAACTACTGGTACTATGATGTTTGTCTCCTCCTCAATCCTAATACATACCCCCAAGGTTCTAACAAGAAAGACCGAACAACCCTCCATAGACATACTGCCCAGTATTTTATCTATGATAAATCACTGTTCAATAGAAACTTCCTTGGAACCCAATTGTACTGCATCATGGGGGCAGACATTGAAAAAATGATGCAAAAATTCCACAACTGGGAATGCAAACCCCACATAAACGACCATATGCTTGCCAAGAAGATCATCTGACATGGTTACTACTAGACTACCATGGTTCAGGATTGCACAACCTACGATTTAAGATGCATCAAATGCTAGCATTTTTCCAACATACGAAACATGCCTCCGTGGGAATTGTACAACATGACTTCTCCTTGTCTGTTGTCCATATGGGGAACTGACATCAGAGGGAAAGTTACACCCAAAGAGTCTAATGTGCATGAATTCATCGTTGTTGCCATTAACTACTTCACTAAATGGGTGAAAGCTTAATCATGCATAGTTCTGAATGCCAAGAAGGTTGCTAAGTTCATCTGAAAAAACATCATCTGCTGATATGGGGTCTTGCATGAGCTGGTATCAGATAATGGGTTAGACTTCGAAGGAGAAGTTATAAAGGTGGTCGATGAGTATGGTATTCAGAGATATAAATCCTCTCCCTACTAACCTAAAACTAATGGAGCAGTTAAAGAAACCAATAAGATCCTCAAATCCATCATCAGTAAGGTAACCGAGTGTTACAGAGATTTGGCTGATAGGATCCCTTACACCCTCTAGGGCTACCACACCTTAGTTCGAACCTTTACTCGGGCTTCCCCTTAATCTATTGTTTACAACATGGAAGTAGTACTACTCGTAAATTTTGAAATCCCCTCATTGTACATTATGCTTGAAAGAAAAGTTAGCGAGGAAGACCGGCACCAAAGACATCTTAACGAGTTGTCACTCTTGGATGAAAAGGAGGATGAAAAATTTATATTACATACAAGGGTACCATCATCGCATAACATGATCATTCAATAAGAGAGTCAAGGACCATGGTGTTCGAGACGGATACTTAACCCTCAAAGAGATATTAGACCCCATCAAGGACCCCATAGGGAAATTCAAGGCCATTTGGAGCGGCCCCTACATTGTGAAGAAGATCCTACCAAGCGCCGCCGTTATGCTCACCAGTCTTGATGGAATAAAAATGGCGCTTCCAGTCAACATGGACCATATCAAGAAAATATACCCCTAGTTTAATATCTTGGCACACTACAATCATTGTCATCTCCCTTCAATTATTTAAAAAAAACAAAGAAAGAACAAAAAAACATTTCCTTCTACTCCGAACTACATAGGGCTTTATCCTCTAAAAAATCTTTTGCCTTCAAAAATGAATTTCAAAATAAAATTCAAAATCCCCAGAGGTACGTATGTAGTCCATACCCTTTACATGATCCCGACTCCCTTCTTTTTCACAAAATGTTTTTCTCTTCTTATCCTCGAGAATGATAGTCCATTTTAACGTATACTTGAACAAAAGGATTATGTATTCCTTAACGATTGGTATAGATAATTTAAATACAAAAATAATCAAAAGGCACAACTAGATTATGAAAAACTCCATTATTTCATTATTTGAAATTTTTGTACGATTACATCAGCAAAGGGATTCACAAGACTTCCATTGTTAGCCTACTCCTACCTTCCTAAAACCTAAATAAAACCAAGTACCACTACACCTAAAATAACCCTGAAATTATTCTCAAACACCCATTACAAAAGCTTCACACATCCTACCCGCAACTGCAAGAAGAACCAACCTCATCATCACCCATATCTTGGGGTCACCAAACTTCCCCTGCCTGAAGAGAGTGCCGCTGATGCTCCATTGAAGGATAATCCGAGACCGCCTTAGGGAAAACAATAACTCTTCCCTCCATGGTCTTAGATACAACAAATCACCTTTTCATAGTGTCCATGGCCAACATCACCGACATCCTGCGAATGTATAGATCACAGCACCACAGGAAGAGAAACCACTCCTCCTCTGACCAATAACCTGGCTGTCGAAGGTAAAATGTGGAGAAGTCCCACCAATAGCTCCCTAAAGGATCGTAAAAACTTGGGCATAGTCGCTGCAACAATAGGATTTGTCCCCAACATGGCAGAAAACTCTTTATAGGTCGAACAGATTTTGTCCAACCTAAAGCGAAAGACGTGGTCTTTGGGGTACCAAAACTCAACTGATGTCATCATCATAATCCACTCTATAAGTCAGTTGCACCACAAAGAGACTCTCCACATGTTTAAAGTGTCGTATTCAATGTTGTACAAGCACATCGCTTCCAAGGTAACTTGCAAACTCAACACTACTAGGGAGAGCCATATCAAAAATTAAGAGATAGTGAGCACATAAGAATGTAGATAAGAAGGAATGTGTAAGTGTGAAGAAAAACCTTCCTCAAACAAAGACAAGGAACCTTACATAAATTAGATAAAAACTTACCGATATGATGATATGCAGATCAAGGTTCGTGATGTTTGTCAACCCCCTATTTTGGGGAAATTCCCTGGGGTGACAAAAATCACAACACAAATAATAAAAGAAAACAATCACAAGAAAATAAAGAACAGTAAGTAATCATAATCATAACACAAGAGTATACGTGGTTTGCCAAATTTCCTACGTCCATGAAGAGCTCTATTATGTTTATTAAGTATCTCTCAAGAAGATCTTTGTTACATGCCCCTATGCCCTGGGCCAGGGGTTACAATATGTTATGACCATTAAAGCTTGTTGTAACTAACACGATAAGACAAGAATCCCTAGAATATCTGTCCCTGATTTTTAGGGATAAACTCGGTCTTATCTCATGTTTGATTTATAAACGAGGCTCATAATTTGTACCAGACACTTAATTAGCCTTTATGGGCTTGGTCATCTATGTAACACCCCACACACCCAAAAACGACACGTGACATGCTACTACGATAAAAACAAAACTAGTACCACCAAGAATGAGTATAGGGGATCTAAATTCCCACAATTAAAATGTAATAAAACCACAATTAATCTATTTCCACAATAAAGATTACAATAATGTCTCTCAAATATAAAATTCTCCAAGAAAAAATTACACACCTAATTATAATATCAAAATGAATCTTCCAATCCATGCTCTAAAATAATCTCCAAATAGTCCATAGCGTCCCAATCCATGATAACTTGCCAACGGAAAGAAAATACGGAGAATGATACAATGTGACAGGAATAGATGCTAAAAAATAATTAGCACAATGAATAAATCGTAACAATACGAATCGCATATACAAATCAAATGCAATAATCCAACATTATATCAATATTAATTTCTCAACAACACATTAACGAGTCACCAGGCCTCACCTCACCTCTCTTACACACTCTTAAGCACATTCGTATTTTGGACTGTTGGTGGGGCCCATTCTTCGTACCATATTAAAATCTCATGACACTATGATCAAATCACTATAATATATCCAAATGAATAAAATTTAGACTCCAACAATATTTTAGATTTCAAATGAATCACAATTCAATATGATTGCAATCGACACAAAAATCAAAACAGAATACTCTCGAGAGAATTTATGAGCATATTGTGTAAGTACCGTATCTCAAAACCATTACATGAATCATCACATATATTTCAGTGTCAAAATCTAATCACACCATCACGTTATTCTCACAAAAATAATCAAATCTCGTTCTATCCCAAACTCGAGAGAACACCAAATAATCCTTCTAATCTAAGGTTTAAATCTTTAATAAGTTTAGGGGTATGGTTTATAGATGAAAGGGAGTAATTTTGGATATGTCTTCTAGTTGAGAAGTTGATGAAAAAGTGATTTGAAAAGACAAGCCATGAATTTGTTGTGATATATAAAGGATTAAGAGTTGGATTAAGAAAATAATTCTAATTAGATACAAACACTAAAAAAAAATTCGGACGATCGGACCGTTGGAATTGGCTGAAATTCGAGGACGTAATAGATGAAAATGGGAAGAAGATGGACCAAAAAATTATGCGCGATCAGACTGTCCAATATTTTTAAATATTTTGTTTTCTAGAGAGTTTTGTGTTCTCAGGTTTCTTAGAGAGTTTTATATTTTGATGACTCTTATATCTAATAAAAATTCAATTAAAACTCCATTTTAATTCCGATTCCAATTATGTTTCAAAATTTATTTTTCAAATATAAAAACAAACATTTTGAATTATAAAATTAATAAAATCCAAAATTTTATTTTTCTCCGATTTCCAAAATTAATTTAAAAATTCCCATTTAAAAAATTCCAGGTTGTTACATACTTCCCCACTAACAAGGAATTTCTCCCTCGAAATTAAACGAAGCCTAACGCTCAAAACACATGCCACACCAATAATCTCCAAAAGTAAATCTCGTCTCTAAAATCAACTTTAAATACCTCACATCTAAACTCGCCGCCTAACACGACTTATCACCAAAAATTTATATCTCCCAAAAAACCTGTCTAATCGCATGCTAAATCCAAAACCCAAAGACCCGACGGTTGTCGTATACCTAAGCTCTATTACCATCTGTAACACTCCGCACGCCCAGAAAAGACACGCGGTGTGCTACTACGATAAAAACTAAACTACAACCATCTAGAATGAGTATAGAGAATCTAAATTCCCACAATTAAAATATAACAAAACCAAAATTCATCAATTTCCACAATAAAGATTACAATAACTTCTCTCAAATATAAAATTCTCCAACTAAAAATTACACCACTAATTTAAATATCAAAATGCATCTTCCAATCCATGCTCTAAATATAATCTCCAAATAGTCCATAGCGTCCCAATCCATGCTAACTTGCTAGCTAAAAGAAAATACGGGGAAGTACATAATATGACAAGAATAGATGCTCAAAAATATTTACCTAGATGAATAAATTGCAACAATACGAATCGCACATACAAATCAAATGCCATACTCCAAAAATATATCAATATTAATTTCTCAAAAATACATCAATGAGTCACCAGGCCTCACCTCACCGCGCCTATGCATTCTTAAGCACATCCAAATTTTGGACTATTAGCAGGGCCCATTCTTAGTGCCATATTAAAATCTCATGACACTATTCTCAAATCACAATAATATATCCTAATGAATCAAATTTAGACCAACAATTATTTCAAATTTCAAATTCATCACAATTCAGTATGAGTGCAATCGACACATAAATCAAAACAGAATACTTTCGAGAGAATGTAGGAGCATATTGTTTAAGTCTCGTACTGCAAAATCATTACATATATTTCACCATCAAAATATAATCACATTCTTCTCGCATAAATAATAAAATCCCGTTCTAGCCCAAACTCGAGAAAACACCAAATAAGCCTTCTAATCAAAGGTTGAAATCTTGAATATATTTGGGGCTATGGTTTGTAGATGAAAGGGAGTAATTTTGGAGATGTCTTCTGGTTGAGAAGTTGAAGAAAAAGTGATTTGAAAAGAGAAGCCACAAATTTGTTGTGATATATAAAGGATTAAGAGTTTGATTAAGAAAAGAGTTCTAATTAGATACAAACACTAAAAAAACATTTCGGAGATCGGACCGTTGGAATTGCCTGAAATTCGAGGACGTAATAGACGAAAATGGGAAGAAGTTTCACAAAAGAATTAAAGCTCGATCAGATGGTCGAATAGTTTAAAATATTTTGTCTATAGAGTTTTATGTTCTCAGGACTCTTAGAGAGTTTTATGTTTTGAGACTCTTCTATATAATAAAAATTCAATTAAAACTCCATTTTTATTCCGATTCCAATTCCGTTTCAAAATTTATTTTCAAATATAAAAACAAACATATTAAAATTTAAAATTTATAAAATATAAAATTTTATTTTTCTTTGATTTCCATTTAAAAAATTCCCATTTAAAAAATCCGGGTTGTTACAAGCTACTCTTGTGGGTAGTTTACATCATTAGGAGGGGTGTGGGTCGTCATTTTTTTGGATGTCAGAGCGAAAAATCTTCTTCGATTAATGTGAGCTATTATCAAGGTGTGTAAACTCAAATGTTGGATGAACTTGGTCATCACTTCCACTTCTTTGCTTCTCTTGCTTTCCAAGTTGTCTCTTTCTCTTCACCTTCCAAGCTGACTCTTGCTCTTTGTCTTCACAAATTCTCAGTTTGATTCTTACTTCGTAAGTCTTTAGTTCCCTTCTTTTCTCTTAATTTATTTTCGTTGTTGTTATTCACTCCACTCTAGCTAGGGTTTTCTAAATTTTTCCATGGCGATGATAGACAACAAATCTTTGCTTAAATTTAGAAATCCCTACAATATCACCGACTGGGTAGATATTTAGTGTTCCCTTGTCCCTCGCGACGTTTGTGATATTAAGGATTAACAGTGAATACTTGTCCTCCTATTATTAGAAGGGGTTTGACATTTCTCCCAAATAGTATGTTTTTAAAATTTTCACTACTTTGACATAGTTCCTTCTCAATGCTCTCCAAATGTTTGGAAGATTATTAATGGAGTACATTGAATAAATTAACTTTGTGGCGCCACTTTGGGGTTAGCTGAAATCTGCTACTATTATAATTTTTCTCACATAAGTGGGGGTCTCTTATATCTGAAAGGAAGGAGTCCAGATAGGGTATTGGTAGTAAATTTATCTGATTCCAACAAGGACTAATCATCTAAAGGGTTCGTTGCTAAAAACTAGAAATTTCCTTACCAAACTAAGGGCATAAGGGACAGGGGACCTCAGATCCTTAATTATGTAGAGGAGTACATAGGTTGTTACCAAACCTTTTCATTTATTGCTTGCTCGTTCACTTTAATGTGTTTCATTTCTAACGTTATCTTTTCTACCCCTTTTTCAGTAAGGCCTAAAAACTAAGAACCTACTCCTCGAGAGATCGGAGTTGCTGAGCTGATAAAGGCTTGGGGGAAAATTGGAAATTTCCTCACCAAACAAAGGGCATAAGGTACAGGGGAGCTCAGATCCCTACTTATGTGGAGGAGTACATAGGTTGTTACCAAACCTTTTCATTTATTACTTTCTCGCTCACTTTAATGTGTTTTGTTTATAATGTTCTTACTTCTATCCATTTTTCAGCAAGGGCTAAAAACTAAGAACCTACTCCTCGAGTGATTCGAGTTGCTGAGCTGATAAAGGCTTGGGGGATAAGGGACTCCATAGTTGAGGGTGAACACCCTTGGTCTGCTGATTTCTTATTGTAGTACAAGATTACTACCACCAGCTTTATAGCTCGTCCAGTAGATGCTATTCTCCACCTTGATATCCCAGAAGAAGTTGGATATCCTAAACCCATCAAACTAGATGAATAAGAAGGGAACAAGACAAATGTTGGTAGTGGTGACGGTGGCCGAGGTTGTAGAGGTGAGGTTGGATCTAGTGAAGAGGGATCTAGTGAAGAAGGATCCAGTATGGAAAGGTTCAGCGAAGAAGGAACCAGTAGAGGAGAGTCTTGTGTAAAAAATATATCTCCTATAAGAGGAAAGAATTTGATCCCAAATGATGATGATGATGCCATGTTGTTTAGAAGGATGAATTTTCAAAAGCAAAAACCTGGGGATTTTGCTGTTGGATCCAAAATAGTAGCCCATGAGAAGGAGGTAGAGAAGAAGAGGAAAAAAGAAAAAGAAGAAGAAGAAGAAGAAGAAGAAGAAGAAGAAGAATAAGGAGAAGAAGAAGATAAAAGAGAGAGAGGGAAAAAAAAGAGAATAAGAGAGAAAAATAAAAGAAGAGAGGAGATGAGGGGAGGATAGATAGAGAGAAGAGAAGAGAAGAGAAGATGAGAAAAGTAAAAAGGCACAGGCCTCACACGCCTCTTTGGTGCTTGTTGTTGTTCTAACTGAGGGAGAATCCGTGTCTGTGGTCCCTCACCTTACTCCACTAATGATTGAGAAAGTACTTCTCAGTGTAGACTTTGAGCGTTCATTGAGCATGGGTCCTGACCAGTTAGCCCTAAAATCGGCTCCACGGCTTGCTATGGTAAGGCTACTTCTCTTTTCTTTATCTTTCTGACTTTTATTTTCCTTTTACTCAATTTATTAACACGTGCCTTTCTTTGCAGTTTGTGTCCAATTACAATGTCCTGCTACGCAACCCAGATGATATGTCTAGAAGGATTACTGAGCTCGAAGAGGGTCTGAGGTCTTCCCAAGAGACCCTGAAGTCTTTACGATGAAGATTATATAGAAGCAAGATCTTCGTTCTCTCATGAGTAGGTCGATGCATCAAAGGAGGGGGAAGAGCTGTGAGAGGACTATGATCTAGTGGTTACAGTGAAGCTGCCTGCAACAGAGGGGAAAAAAGTGTCGGTAGAGGCAAATAGAGTACTGCCCAGAAGGTGGAGACGCTAGAGGCACAAGATATTAGGGAACCCCCAACACCAAGAAACACACCAACACCATCAGAATAAAGAAACGGTCCATCTATTCCACCTCTCGCCCATCACTATCATCAATTCTCCTTTGTAGCAATAACTCTCTCAAAATACACAAACCAAGAGAATACCCAGAGACCACACTCTCCACATCAACCAACGTCGTTGTCACCGCCTCGGGCGTCACCCTCAGAGTCCTATCCACCATAATTTTCACCCCATCACAAACTAGACCTAACAACTTCTTCACATCTAAGGGAGTCACTTTCATCTCCCCAAAAATAAAATGAAAGGTATGGGCGGTGTCCAAGCCCCTCTCCTCTAGATCATAGAGAACATCCATAGAATGAGGCATCTCATCCAAAGAAGATGCCAGTCTCCCAAAACTGGCGGATGACACCATTCAATGTACCATAGACGAAAGGTTCTCCCAAATGTCCCTAATACTCGTCGTCCCTCGGGCACACATAGTCGACATAGAAACATCAGACTTTTAAAAGAAAAAATAAAAACATTTGTCAAAATTCAAGAAATAAGGGTATATCGCTAAGAAAAAAGGGACGAGAATACCAAAGGTCATTAGTACTTACATACCCACCAGGGTTCACCACCCTAGAAGAGTGATGATGTGAATGCTCGCATTAGAGAGTCCAATAATCTTCCACTAGCTCGAATGAGTCAAAAGAGTTCTCGTTGCCCAAAGCAAGGGTCACCCTAGTCCTCCATTCCAAGACTTCCAAATCATTAACATCGAGCCACGCCATTTGTGTTGGTATACTTAATAACTCAACCATCTTTTGACTTTGGAACACTAGAAAAATTTGCATAAGGTAATTTCAGATGAAGGAAAGTCAGAAAGATGGGAAAAATGAGGAGAACCCGACCCTTTTCTATAGGAGGCCAAGGGGTTGATCAACATCTCCAAACCACCCACCGATAGATAATGTCCCTCCACCTTCTTGAGGTACCCTAAAAGACCGTTCCACTGTCGTTTGGCGCCCTTCCAGCCATGCCATTCAACAACCACTTTAAAATATCATACAGCAATTCCCCAAAAATGCCAGGAAATTCCAAAAAATTCCCAAAAGTATTATAAAATTCCCAAATAAATTATCACGAAGAAAAAAACATTTTCACCTCACACATCTCTATGGAAGAGCTCTTATATCCAAAGCGGAATTCGTGAAACCAATTTACTGTCTCCAAAGGAGACCACAAAACAAACAAATTCCTAGCTAAGAAAAATCCAATCCTCGGATCATTCCATATTCCCCGGTGAAATCTAAAACCATCCCCAGCAAAATCGCAAGATACATATCCTAGTAGATTCCCCCAAAATCCCCATAGAATGTTGCAACCTTAATCCCGTAGAATTGGTTTTGTGCCGCATAATTGGTCACTCCTACTCAAGCCCGGAGAATTCACATTGACCCAAAGAATTGGTCACTTTAACTTAAGCCCGGAGAATTGGCTTTAACCCGCAAAATTGTCCCCTTCTACTTAAGCCCTCATAATTGGCTTTGACCCACAAAATTGGTCACTTATATTTAAGCCCACTAAGTTAACTTTGACCCACATAATAGGTCACTTCTACTTAAGCCCGCAGAATTGTCTTCGACTTACATAATTTGTATCTTCTACTTAAGCCCTCAGAATTGGCTTCGACCCACAGATTTGGTTGCTTCAACTTAAGACTGCATAATTTGTTCTGGCCTGCCGAATTTGTAGCTTCTACATAAGCCCTCACTATTATCATTGGCCCGCAGAATTGGTCACCCCTACATAAGACCGTCGAATCACCTTTGACTCCCCAAATTAGTCCTCTCTATCTTAAGCTCGCAGAATTGGCCTTGACCTGCAGAATTGGTCACCCCTACTTAAGCCCGCAGAGTTTACTTTGACCCTCATAATTGGTCATCTCTATATTAAGCCCGCATAATTCCTTTGACATGCATAATTGGTGTTTGTCAATTTATAAAATATCGCAAGTGCACGGACTATTATAGAATAGCGAGTGTAAGTACGGGTCGAACCCATAGAGATTTGTGAATTTTTTGGTTGAAAATAATTGTAATTGTCCAACAAGACTAAATGGGATAGAGAATGATTTTGAACTATACTAAATAAAAGAAACATTGATAAATGAGGCTAACAAAACATATTTGTATACAATTAGGGAATAATTAGGATTCGAGGTCCATGTATCACGTAACTAATATTGCACACTAATTTAATGTTGTCATTACCTTTTTATAACCCAAATTAAACCGACCCTCGCCCCATTTAATTTGGAAAATCTGATGGTTATGATTAAAATATTTTTAACCTCTTTAATAGACGGTTAAAATCCATATCCCCTTAGAAAATACAAGTTTTAAAGTTCACAAATGTATTTAAGCATGGGATATCAAAACAATCAAACTGCAAGCATAATCCATAAAAAAATACTATTTTGAAATCTCAAAACTTGATTTGACAAAACAATTTTAATGATTTTAAAACACAGTCTCGTGTCGTTTCAAAATGAATACCCAATCTTCGATAACAATTAAAACAAATATGGAATAAAAAACAATCAAATTAACGTGACAATACTATCTAATTATGATAAACTCCACCCTAATCCTAATAGAATAATCAAGCTATCATAATGAAAGAGAAATTGCAAGAACGAGTAGAGATTTTCGTTAATAAATCAAACTGACAAATAGTTCTATCAAAACAATCTCCAATCCTCTAAAAATGACAAAGACTTGGCCCTGAAATTAAATACAATCCCTAAAAAATTACTCTCTCTAAAATTCTCTCCCAAAATAATGAGCCAAAGGTTGTTATTTATAGGCCTATGAATGAAGTGTTTGAGGTGGAGTGAAACTCTGTTTGATTGGTTATAGCTGAGCTGATAATTATCTCTTGGAGTCTTGAGAAGAGTTGGAGATAATTGGTAAGTTTTTTTTCGAAAATAATTATCCCCAATTCACGTCACTATTCACAACATTGTCTTTAATCGCATTTTTGGCCTCCAAAACTTCAAAATCTCATTTTCGTTCAAACTTGAAAGTTGTGAGTCTTGTCAAGAACTTTTCGAAAAGCTATGGCACGACCGGTATGGACACTCGAGCGATTTTAAAAAAACATTTACTATAGTTGTATCAACCGTGTCCTGTCGTGTTGTATTGCGAAATATCGTAATAATTTTTGCACGTCGACTCCTTTGTTGTCCAAACTTCCACGGTACCCATAAAAAGGCAAAATAAAAATAATTAATTCAAATTTAGAGTCATAAATATTTAAAAATTACAAAACTACCCCTCTTTGCAATTTAGCCCTCGAAATTCATAAATTGCTCGTTTTAATCCGGAATTCAACCAAATTTCAGAGAGAACTTTATTTTTCCTAGATGAACATTTAAAAATTATTCTCGTGCCCAAAAATTTTGGAAAATTATGATTTCACCCCTTCAGGTTACTAAAATTGTATTTTTAACTCAAATTTTATTCAAACTTGTATTTTTCATTTATTTTACGAAAATTACTTTAAAAGTTCATTATTTATAATACAATGGGTCCTACAAGGTCTAAATTTGGGCATAATTCATGCAAAGTAATGCACTCATCAAATACCCCCAAACCTAAACTTTTCTAATCCTTGAGTAAAAACCAAAATTTTAAAATCTAACTCATTTTTGTAGGAATCACGGATGCACTTAGGATATGCAACAAGTCGTTAAACCTCTAGGTTACCCTAGTGGACGAGTCTTTTTCTCGTGAGGGTTTGCAATGAATATACCCACAAAATTCAAAAACTTGACTCAATACAAAAGATTCAAAAGTAATATAATCAAGTTTGAATGCAAACTTCATTAATATAGTAGAACTTCACTTTTCAATCTCAACTTATCGTGTGTGTGTGCATAGCCAATTTATCCATCCATTTCAAAATATTTCATCATTAAATTTCTTATACGAAAGTTCATTTTGATTTCAAAATCCCACGGGATGCACTCACAATCGTACACTTCGAAATTGGTTATTTTCTCTCGGTACATGTGAATAAATGGGTAAGTTTAGATGATCAAATTTCACATATACATGATAAAAAACAGACTATTTTTTTTAATAATGGATGAATATGATCTGATGAACGAAAAATCGATTACTTTTTGAAAACATTGAATCACAATATAACTAACTTCACTTGAGATCGATTTGGACTTTCTTTTATTGTATTGTAGGTTCAGATTTGGCTAGAAATAATTTTTTTTCTTTCTTTCTTCCACCTTTTTTTCTCTTCTTTTCACAAATTATTTTTGCAACCTCCTTTTCTTTTGGCCTTTTTCCTACAGTAATTTTACCTTAACATTCTCAAAAAATGAGCATGGCTTCTTTTTATGGGCTTTAAACTCCTAGTTGTAGTTGGGTAGGATAATGGATTTTGAACACAAGGCTTATTTTCTTTTTGGCTCAAATGGGATTGCAATGTAATAATTTAAAAAGGATGTAGTTAGTCTAAATTTTTGGGTTTCAAATGATGGCCTAATCTCATTTCTCAAGTTTTGTTAAGTCTATTTATGTCACAAGATGACTTTCTAAGTCTTCTAGTGCTTAAGATTCAGATTTTTACCTTTTGTTTTCAGTAATCGAACAAAACAAATTTTTTTAGATCATGAATGAATTTATCACTGAAGTAAAGTTTAAGTTATTTTAACTCAAATTGATTGAAATATCTTGGAAACGATGAATGGCACAATATCGCACCACGTTAAAATCTCCATATTTATTCGTTAAGCATACTAACTTTCGCCTCAATATCCATTTTTGATCATATTGTATGGCTAATGTGTAAAAATTTCATAACTTGAGAGATCCATGAATTAATTATATATTAAGAAATTGTTTCAAAACACAATTATATTGAAAATATTTTTGAATTTTTTGAATTTTTTCTGATTTTTTTTTTCTCAAAAATATCATCCTTACCGCCAAGCCTAAATTATACATTGTCCTTAATGTATCCTCAAATAAAAATATGGATAAAGAAAATAAAGTAAAAAAGTGAAATAACGATCTTACCTATTAACTTCACTTTGCTACCAGCATCGAGAGTAATAAGTGTATGTTAACAAACACAAAAAAAAAATAATAAAGAGGAAAAAACTACACTAATAATATACAAACCCATGAAAATTACCATCATCACCATAAATTAATAATTGAAAGAGTTGTTGGCCATTCCAATTAATAAACTTTATAGCACAAAGTTCCAAAATATCATAAATTTGAGAGTATAACCGCACAACATAAATTTCAACCATAAATCCATGGTCATAATGGTGTTCACTGAAATCATCAATAATAAACACATTTGAATCACATGAATCATATGTTGATTCATCACATGGGGGTAGAAAATTACAATAATGATCTAAATATTTACTATCCATTTTTAGAAAATAGTCACGTAAAATTGAGAATGCATACTCCACTCCTAAATGTAAGACTTCACGAAAAGCCCGAGAGGAAGAGGTATCGTGGGACGATAAACTTTCTTTATAAAAAATGGGAGGACCGTCATAATTACTTGAAGTATCACTAAAATCGAATGATGAATCCTCAAATAAATTTTCCCACATATTAGAAGAATCAACATTTTTCTCAATCAAATTAGGAGAAAAATCTCGACATAAATCAACATCCAAATCATCAGAAGTATTAGATGTGTCAAGATTGTCACTTTTTTTCTCCTTACAAAAGTGTGTATCCCCATTTAATTCATGATTATTTTTCGAAATAGCATCATTATACCGTTTGTTGACCTCTTTTCCATTGGTACACTTTGGTCGAAAAATATTAATTACAGGGGTTGGATTCTCATCCATACATTCTTTAATTTTTAAGATAACTACTGACCCATCTGACTCAAATTGAAACACGTAGTTATCTAAATTTTTAGTATTTTGTAAAAACACGTCCACATGATCAATTGAGAAGTATGAGAAAGATGATGGGATAACAATATGAGAATTAGCCATAGTAATTTACAACGCATGACATTTTTTTTTATTTAGAATGCAAGAGAAATTATAATTGACTCAAAATCTAATTAGACATCCCATACTCTTTGACAAGGGAGAATTTAGAAGACGAACAACTACGGTTATCGCCTCAAATCCCTTTTTGTCCTCCAGGTAGGTGGTTGGTATGAAGACTCATTAAAAACTACCAATCCTAGACAAGGTAAAACGGAATCGATTTGATAAGTTCGCATTGGAGTAGATTTTAATTCAAGACTCGTTAAGAGTTTCGACCTTAAGTTAATTTATGCAACGTGCAAAATTAAGTGCAAAATTAAACCATGTAGTAGCACACAAAAATGTACATCTGGCATGGACTTTTTACGGTCACTTACTTATGTCGGGCCGAAGTTTAAGTCTACATTGATCGGGGGACTTTTTTTTCACTTTTGCCTTTTTTTTCGAATGCGCTTTTGAAAAAAAATGTAAAAGAAACTGCAACAAATGTGCCTTTCTTGCCTTTCTTGTTCTGTGCCTTTTTTTTCACTTTTGCCTTTCTTGTTCTGTGCAAAAATAGGCTAGCGAATCCATCTTTTTACATTTAGCCTAGACCGACGATGGTCGAAGCATTCTCAAGTAGGGAATGAGACCTTTCGATCCCCCCTTCCATCCCTATTCCCCCCTTCGAGAGGCAAAGGAGAGGAAGGGTGTAACAACCCGTCCTTTTGGAGACAATTAAATTCCATTATTAAGTATGAATTGGAATTTGGAGAATTTCTCGAAATAGTAATTTTTGAGAATTTCGAGGAATGAATGATTTTTTATAGGTGTTGTAATTACTTTTAGGACTATATAGGTCGCAATAATTTAATTATATGTCACCGTGGAGAAAGTGACCAAAAAGGTCAGATTTTAGTTGTAAAACCCGCATAAAGTTATTTTGGGTTAGAATAGTGATTTCCGGTCAAGTACCTCGGATGGAAATTTCGACTGTACCATGAGTCTCGGAATGTCCGAGATAGTCGGAAAAGAGTGTCCGATTGTCGAAATTGAGTTCCGGGTAATTTTAGAGTTAAACGGGCTCGTAATTGAGTAAACGAGTCGTTTTTCGATTTTAAGGGGTTAAACCCTTTTCTCTGTATATAAAGAGGGAGAGAGGGAGAAAAAGAGAAAGTGAAAAGAGAAAAGAAGGAATAAAGAGAGAGGAGGACATAAAATAGGAGAAGTGTGGGAAACTTCGGCCAAACTCCGCGGGATTCAGCTCGACGTCGTCGGATTTCATCCTCCAGGCAAGTGTTTACTTGCTTCATTTCATTTTGTGCATTCCTCTCATATCACAATTGGTATAAACATGATTTTAGGGTTAGAACCCTTAAAATAAATTTGGTAAAATTTGGATATGAGTTTACAAATTGATGTAATGTAAACTCTTAATGATTTCTAGTATTTAAAACCATGTTAATGGAGTATAGAATGAAATTGAAATGGGAGAAATGCCCAAACCTAGGTTTTATGGATTTTAGGGTTCAAATCCAAGAGATATGGGCTAATACCCAAAAATAATTGATGTGTTACTTGTAAAACATGGATTAGATGTTTATTGAGTTGTTGGATGAGCTTAGAAACAACAAAACTGGAGATTAATGTAGGTTTGGAAATTTTTTGAAGATATTGAATAGTGACTTGCGTGTTAACCGAATCGATTCGGCCCGGGTGAATCAATTAGGCTCTTGGTCAAAAAATGAAATTTGTAGATCTATTCGACGCGGTTGTGTGGGTGCCGACCACGTATTTTTCTGATTTTTTTTTTATTTATAGTGATTTTTCTACGGAAAGCTGTCCAATATTGAAATCATTAGTTGTAACATACTGGAGATAAATATTAGGGGTTCTCAAAAAGGATTTTTAGGACCTCTAAAGAATTTTAGGAGATATTAAAACTTTGGGTTTGTTGGAATAAATCTGAGTTATAATTTAAATGGTGAGTTTATTAAATTTTGGGTATTGGGTTATATATAAAAGCCTAAGCAGATTTGGGAATTTCGGACCAGCCGAATCGATTCGGACAAGCTGAATCGATTCGGTAAGAGACAGTTTGAAAGTATAACCATTTCGAATCGATTCGGACAAGGCGAATCAATTCGATGGCCAGTGAATCGATTTGGTGGCCAGCGAATCGATTCGGGCAGGCCGAATCGATTCGGTCCTGGCAAAATTTTGAGGTTTTCTCCTTTTAAGTTTAGGGATACTTAAATTGTGGTTTTGGAGATTATTATAGGAGTTTATACATGGAATATTAGGACTCCTAGATGATGATTTGAGGAGGATAATAAAACCTCAGATTAATTTAGAGTGTGATCCGGGGTATGGAGTTAATTAATGTTTTGGGATAAGAGACATTTGGGTTGATGTATAAGCCCTTAAGTAAAATTAAGGTATTTTGTTAGCCATAAAAGTAAGAGAATACTTTGCGTTTAATATCATGCATATATGAATGCATGATTATGATTCCTTGAGGGAATCTTTGGGATTAATGGTCATCGCTAAATGCACTTGGCATAGGGCCATTATATATATATCCTAGGAGGAATATATGGTATATGTATATACTATGTGATTAAAGTATATATATGATATGATGTAAATGATTTTGAAAATATAAAAATGAATATTTTCAAAATGGAAAGACAAATGATTTTCATAATTGATAAATTATGGATTACACACCTCCCTAAATCGCTATCATCAGGGAAGTTGCGTGCGTTATGGTGATGCCTCCTGGCTAATGAATGCAGGGTGGATATAGGCCTATAGGCCATATGGGCGATTATTGTTTACTGCGCTAGTTAGGGGATTCTGGGTGTGGTCTTGACTTGCCCGCAGACAATATGGCTACTTCCCGACGTTGGTAGGTTCTTAGGTTGTCTTATATAGATAGGCCCTGGAAGATGATAGCCATTTAGGTGTGCGTCTAGTGGGGAAACTCGGAGGGGCGGTCTTAGTTTTATTAAAGCAATTTATGATAATAAATTGGCTTTAATTTACAATGCCTGAGTATAAAAAGGGAAATGGGATAAAGGTTTGGCTTCGGTAACACTCCCGAATGGAAGAAGGGATGTGGAAGCATATGATTGATCAAAGCATTTTCTTGATAATGAAAATGGCTTTGGGTACATTTCCTGAGTATAAAAAGGCAAATAGGATGAGATAAAACGGAAAAGCATTTTTATGATAATAAAATTATCTTTTAAAAGTATATGATTTGTTAAAGCAATTCATGATAATGAATTGGCTTTTATATTTACATTTCCTGAGTATAAAAGGGGAAATGGGAAGTTTTGAGAAAATGAAAGTATTGATAAATACTTGATATATGAACCCTCATTCCGGGAGATAGATCCGGATGTTTATGGTAAAATGTATATATATATATGGATGAATCGAGTACCGAGGGTCTAATGCATCCCGACGATCGACCTTACCGCATAGTAGTGTATCGTGGGGGTTCTTTGTTTGGATTTCGCTTTGCGAGACACCCCACGCACGAATATGGCAATGTGTTGAGACTAGGGAGAAGTTTAATCCTTAGTGCTCTAATATTATAAATGCTAATGGTATATATATATATATATATATATATATATATATATATTTACATATATCTTTCTGTACAGAGGGACTGGCGGATCTCGACGATCGACCATGCCGCGTAGTAGTGTATCGGGGGGTTCCTTGTTTGGATTTCGCTTTGCGAGACACCCCACGCACGAACATGGCATAGCATTGAGAGTGGGGTGAAGTTTAGCCCTTAGTACTTGGACTATCTGGGGTAGATAGTGGTTGGGTGATAGACTAGTTTGGCAGGGTAGCGTGACTTGAAGGTTTTAGATAGTTGCGCTAGATGTGCACTTTTAGAAGAGAGGTGAGGGGTATCTCATGGGAGTGCGATACCAGTCTAAATATGAGAAAACCTTTTTCTAAACAAATAAAGCATTTATGCACTTGCAAAATATTTTCAAACTCCGGCTCCGACCCGTTTATCTACTTTTCCCTCTCTTGTTATATATTATATATATATAGGTGTCCAGACACAGGGACGCCTGGATGACACTTCCTTCGAGTCAGACGTCTGCTGCAGTAGCTGTGGATGCGTGCAGGTTTTTGATAGTCGCTTCCATTCTTGTACTCTAGATAGGAGGTACTGTATAAATATTCGGGCCAATGGTCCAATTGCATTTATTTATTCTTTGAGTTCAGCATTCGATATGGTTGTATATTTTTGACCGAGTGTTCGGTTATTTTATTTTATTTCAGTTTATTGTGTGGATGATTTATTTACAGTTGTTAAAAAGAGTAGTAAAGTTAAAATTTTGACACCGGCCTAATAGGTTATTAGTAATTAAAGGGATTTTCGACATTGATGCTAAGAATGACCCATATGAGACTCCTGATTTAATTTAATATTGGAGTGATCGCCCGGTATCTTATTAGGCGGGGTGTCACAGATGGTATCAGAGCATCAGGTTCTAGTGTCCTTAGAAATCTGTGTGGACGTACTACCCTTTCGGCGTTGCTCTCGATTTGTTATAGAGCCTCAGGATTAGGATTGTTGATTTCTTTTGTGATATTTCGTTCTCCTGCCATATTATAAGGTTATAGAAACCTTTTGCGCACTCGTTTGAGAATCGTGTATGGATCTTAGATGGCGGCAGGAGGTGGGGCTTAGTTGGAGCTTTAAGATTTAAGCTCGTAGTGGAGTTTCCTTGTAACGAAGAAGTTAAGAGGACTAGTAAGATGATAGTAAGGAGTAGGGTAAAGTGGTTAGTATGAGTTTTACCTCAAGGAAGAGGTATAAGTGGCGTAGCTAGATAAAGTAACGGTATTAGTTAGCCCTAGACTCGTGTGTGTAATTTGAGTTATGGCGGTCACGATAACATAATATCATGTATGTTTATGTGTTTTTCGCAATAGCGGAATTTTATTTTCCTTCATTCTCCATAAAGGCGGGTGTTGATATATTGTATACATATATATCTGCTTTGGGATACTCGTTCTATATGTTTATACGAGTATGGTATTATGGTGAGTATATAATGTTATTGGTATTTTTGGAGCGATAACAGGCTAAGAATGGCAAGTCTATTGTGTCCATGGTTCCTGGAGGGAACATGTTATTCTTGCGGTGTCTCACCTTGATATAGGTTGAGTTCACCTTATTTATTGAGGGATACCAAACTTTGATGAGCAGAGGTTTCATTATCGTGATTTGGGTATATGGCGACCTTATATATATGATTTAAGGCCGCAGGATTATTATTGAGCTGAAGATAAAGCTCTTTATTGTTTGCGCAAGGACTTAAAATATAGTGCGAGCGCAGGGTGGTATGACTCTTAGTTAGAGATAGGAGTTCAGACCACCTTTTTGTTGGATTAGGGGATAGGGATATCCCGATTTCATGTTGAAGTAACGGAACTCCATAACCATTGAAGTCAAGGGTTAATGTGTGGAGGGGTTCCTTGTTTGGATTTCGCTTTGCGAGACACTCCACACATGGCTCTTAATGGCGTCGGGAGTGGAGAGCTGTTATAGGATGCAAGGATGTTGGTTTTGTGGAAAGGTCTTATAGTGTGGATGAACCA
Source organism: Sambucus nigra (assembly GCA_949130495.1). NCBI lineage: Eukaryota > Viridiplantae > Streptophyta > Magnoliopsida > Dipsacales > Adoxaceae > Sambucus > Sambucus nigra. The sequence goes on along the minus strand of OX422217.1, from coordinate 302,246,934 downwards.
CTATAGGCTATGAGCCACGCGATATTGACATACTTATGGAAATATTGTGCTATGGAAAAGCACTAAAGTGGTCCCCTCGCCACAAGTGGTTGGATGAGGTTGGACTTAGAGAAATTGGTTTGAGGATAATAACCAGCCTTAATGAAAAGGTAGATTTTGAGAAGATACATTTTGGGTATTATGTTCGTGACACTTTCTACAGAAAGTGGGTACTTTGATTGGCTAGGTTTCCTTCCGTATGGGCGGAAGGATAAGATAGTAGAAATGCATTCGTAGGTTAGCGTAGGTAGGACTTAGGACGTCCCGCTGGTGTGCCTTGGGTCGCTATATCTCGATGACCGACAACGCGGGGGAGTAGTGTAACGGGAGGGTTCCTTGTTTGGATTTCGCCTGGGCGAGACGTCCCACGCATGAAGCCAAGCAAACATCGGAAGTTGAAAGAGTCCTTGGGTACTAGTAATATATTTAGAATACTCATTTCGCTTAGTTAGGGTAACGCAAAGATCGTAGCATTTATAAGAATGTAGGTTCGATAGAGTTAGTGGCACCGAGGTCAGGAGGATTGAAAATTTTGCAGGTCGGGAGGACCCATAGATGAGTATTACACCGAGGAAAGGAGACCCTTACTGGGAGAAAGTGTTGCGTGTCTCACGTTCAATATAGTTGTGCAGATGTGGCCATGTTAGAAAGGTGTATGGTCACCTTAGTAAGTCGGTTTATATACTTCCTGAAATAGAATGGGCGTAGTATATAAAGTTGAAATTTATGCCGAGAGGCATTATAGATGATGGGTGCAATGTGACGTTATCAGACTCACTTTACGACCGTGGTAGTTGTATGGTACATAGTTGGGAACCATTGGGTTAGTGTCATTCCCTTGAGGTATTAGGATTTTGAGTGATCCTATGTTTAACGGTGTAGGTTGTATCTGAATTTCGAGGACGAAATTACGTTGTAAGGGGGGGAGTATGTAACAACCCGTCCTTTTGGAGACAATTAAATTCCATTATTAAGTATAAATTTGAATTTGGAGAATTTCTCGAAATAGTAATTTTTGAGATTTTGGAGGAATGAATGATTTTTGATAGGTGTTGTAATTACTTTTGGGACTATATAGGTCGCAATAATTTAATTATATGTCGTCGTGGAGAAAGTGACCAAAAAGGTCAGATTTTAGTTGGAAAACCCGCATAAAGTTATTTTGGGTTAGAATAGTGATTTGCGGTCAAGTACCTCAGATGGAAATTTCGACTGCACCATGAGTCTCGGAATGTCCGAGATAGTCCAAAAAGAGTGTCCGATTGTCGAAATTGAGTTCCGGGTAATTTTAGAGTTAAACGGGCTCGTAATTGAGTAAACGAGTCGTTTTTGGGTTTTAAGGGGTTAAACCCTTTTCTCTATATATAAAGAGGGAGAAAAAGAGAAAGAGAAAAGAGAAAAGAAGTAAGAAAGAGAGAGAGGAGGAGAGAAAGGAGGAGAAGAGGGGGAAACTCCGGCCAAACTCCGCGGGATTCAGCTCGAGGTCATCGGATTTCATCCTCCAGGTAAGTGTTTACTTGCTTTATTTCATTTTGTGCATTCCTCTCATATCACAGTTGGTATAAACATGATTTTAGGGTTAGAAAACTTAAAATAAATTTGGTAAAATTTGGATATGAGTTTACAAATTGATGTAATGTAAACTCTTAATGATTTCTAGTATTTAAAACCATGTTAATGGAGTATAGAATGAAATTGAAATGGGAGAAATGCCCAAAGCTAGGTTTTATGATTTTACGGTTCAAATCTAAGAGATATGGGTTAATACCCAAAAATAATTGATGTGTTAGTTGTAAAACATGGATTAGATGTTTATTGAGTTGTTGGATGAGCTTAGAAACAACAAAAATGGAGAATAATGGAGGTTTGGAAAATTTTTGAAGATAATGAATACTGACTTGCGTGTTAACCGAATCGATTTGGCTAAGGCGAATCGATTCGGCTCTTGGTCAAAAAATGAAATTTGTATATCTCTTCGACTAGGTCGCGTGGGCGCCGACCGCGTATTTTTTTGATTTTTTTTTTATTTATAGTGATTTTTCTACGGAAAGCTATCCGAGATTGAAATCATTAGTTGTAACTTACTGGAGATAAATATTAGGGGTTCTCAAGAAGGATTTTTAGGACCTCTAAATAATTTGAGGAGATATTAAAACTTTGGGTTTGTTGGAATATATCCGAGTTATAATTTAAATGGTGAGTTTATTAAATTTTGGGTATTGGGTTATATATAAAACCCTAAGCAGATTTGGGAATTTCGGACCAGCCGAATCGATTCGGACAGACCGAATCGATTCGGTAAGAGATAGTTTGAAACTAGAATCATTTCGAATCGATTTGGACAGGGCGAATCGATTCGGTGGCCAGCGAATCGATTCGGGCAGGCCTAATCGATTCGGTCCTGGCAAAATTTTGAGGTTTTCTCCTTTTAAATTTAGGGATACTTAAATTGTGGTTTTGGAGATTATTATAGGAGTTTCTACATGGAATATTAGGACTCCTAGATGATGATTTGAGGAGGATAAGAAAACCTCGGATTAATTTAGAGTGTGATCCGGGGTATGGAGTTAATTAATGTTTTGGGATAAGAGACATTCGGGTTGATGTATAAGTCCTTAAATGAAATTAAGGTATTTTGTTAGCTATAAAAGTAAGAGAATACTTTGGGTTTAATATCATACATATATGAATGCATGATTATGATTCCTTGTGGGAATCTTTGGGATTAATGGTCATCGCTAGATGTACTTGGCATAGGGCCATTATATATATATTCTACGAGGAATATATGGCATATGTATATACTATGTGATTAAAGTATATATATGATATGATGTAAATGATTTTGAAAATATAAAAATGAATATTTTCAAATGGAAAGATAAATGATTTTTACATAATTGATAAATTATGGATTACACACCTCCCTAAATCGCTATCATAAGGGAAGTTGCGTGCGTTATGGTGATGCCCCCTGCCTAATGAATGCAGGGTGGCTATAGTCCTATAGGACATATGGGTGATTATTGTTTACGGCGCTAGTTAGGGGATTCTGGGTGTGGTCTTGACTTTCCCGTAGGAAATATGGCCGTTTCCCGACATTGGTAGGTTCCCAGGTTGTCTTGTATAGATAGGCCCCGGAAGATGATAGCCATTTAGGGGAGCGTCCAATGGGGAAACCAGGAGGGGCGGTCTTAGTTTTATTAAAGCAATTTATGATAATAAATTGGCTTTAATTTACATTTCCTTAGTATAAAAATGGAAATGGGATAAAGGTTTGGCTTCGGTAACACTCCCGGATGGAAGAAGGGATGTGGAAGCATATGATTGATCAAAGCATTTTCATGATAATGAAAATGGCTTTGGGTACATTTCCTGAGTATAAAAAGGGAAATGGGATGAGATAAAATGGAAAAGCATTTTTATGATAATAAAATTATCTTTTAAAAGTATATGATTTGTTAAAGCAATTCATGATAATGAATTGGCTTTTATATTTACATTTCCTGAGTATAAAAGGGGAAATGGGAAGTTTTGAGAAAATGAAAGTATTGATAAATACTTGATATATGAACACTCATTCCGGGAGATAGATCCGGATGTTTATGGTAAAATGTATATATATATATGGATGAATCGAGTACCGAGGGTCTAATGGATCCCGACGATCGACCTTGCCGCATAGTAGTGTATCGGGGGGGTTCCTTGTTTGGATTTCGCTTTGCGAGACACCCCACGCACGAATATGCAAATGTGTTGAGACTGGGGAGAAGTTTAATCCTTAGTGCTCTAATATTATAAATGCTTATGGTATATATATATATATCTTTCTGTACTGGGGGACTGGCGGATCTCGACGATCGACCGTACCGCGTAGTAGTGTATCGGGGGGTTCCTTGTTTGGATTTCGCTTTGCGAGATACCCCACGCACGAACATGGCATAGCGTTGAGATTGGGGTGAATTTTAGCCCTTAGTACTTGGACTATCTGGGGTAGATAGTGGTTGGGTGATAGAATAGTTTAGCAGGGTAGCGTGACTTGAAGGTTTTAGATAGTTGCGCTAGATGTGCACTTTTAGAAGAGAGGTGAGGGGTATCTCATGGGAGTGCGATACCAATCTAAATATGCGAAAACCTTTTTCTAAACAAATAAAGCAGTTATGCACTTGCAAAATATTTTCAAACTCGGGCTCTGACCCGTTTATCTACTTTTCCCTCTCTTGTTATATATTATATATATATACGTGTCCAGACACAGGGACGCCTGGATGACACTTCCTTCGAGTCAAACGTCTGCTGCAGCAGCTGTGGATGCGTGCAGGTTTTTGATAGCCGCTTCCATTCATGTACTCTAGATAGGAGGTACTGTATAAATATTCGGGCCAATGGTTCAATTGCATTTATGTATTCTTTGAGTTCAGCATTCGATATGGTTGTATATTTTTGACCGAGTGTTCAGTTATTTTATTTTATTTCAGTTTCATTTCCGCAAAATTGTGTGGATGATTTATTTACAGTTGTTAAAAAGAGCAGTAAAGTTAAAATTTTGACACCGGCCTAATAGGTTATTAGTAATTAAATGGATTTTCGACAGTGATGCTAAGAATGATCCATATGATACTCCTGATTTAATTTAATATTGGAGTGATCGCCCGGTATCTTATTAGGCGGGCTGTAACAAAGGGATGCACAATCTCAATCGGGATGGCGATAGGGTTCCTTGAAAAAAGATGACAAGAATCCTTTCTTGGACTATCTTGAGAAAGTTTGATTTTGGTTTTCGAAACATGGACTGAAAACTTTGCTTAAATGGGGCTAGGGTTTGGAGGTAGAAGGATATGTAATAGATGAGATGCTAATGCTTTTAGGGTTGAGAATAACGAGTTTTAAAAGTCCTAACCCCGAAATATTAACATATAAATAGTTGGAGGAATTGAAGATAAACCAAACTCTTTAGAAGAAAAAAGTAGCGACACATATGCCTCTCGCCGAATCATTTCGATTTCCTCGCCTAACCGATTCGACCCTTGAAATGGCCCAAGAACGCCTAACAATATGCATATATAAAATAATAATCCAATTTTTACACCGATTTCGATTCCGATTAAAATACTACTTTCCAAAAATATAAACCAACATATTTAATTACTAAAATAATTAATTCCAAAAAAATTATTTTTCCTAATTCGAAACAAATTTAATTGAAGAACGATTTAAATTTATGTGGTGTTAAATGCCTCTCCAGTAGCATAGGAATTCCGTCCTCAAAATTGGACGAAGTGTAAACGTGAAACATAAAGTAAGGCTCACATATTCCTACCCATAAATACTGCGATTAGGCGCCCATACACCAAATCCGACCAGTGCTTACCCCACAACAAAAAATTCAATATATATATCCCATAGATATACAAGTATCGAAGAAAATAATATGTATCATTATACTATTCACATCGTGGCTCGTGCATCTCCTGCCCCTCTAGAGGCTCTCGAGTAGGAAGCGTATAGAACCTACCCATTAAGGTCACTATCGGCGCTGCCATTACTCGAACTCCCTGTAGAGCTAGCATTGCTGGTGCTGGAGGCACTTGGCCTTTATAGACCTGTGCATCGTGACCATGATAGTCTTGCGCCTTTGGACACCTAGAAGCTTGGTGTCCAATTTATCCACAACAAAAACATGGTCTCCTAAAAGTTCCATACTTCCGGTTGGGTGATCATTCACCTGATTGTACTTCCCCCACCCCTGCCCCTGAGGGCCTTTTGGGGTAGTATTGCCATGTTTCTCCTAACCTATCCTCTACCTCTTCCATGCTTAGTCATCGTGACCATTGTTCTCATCTCATTGATCATTTGGATCTAGTCTTTTCCCCAATTTCTTTTGATAATTTACCTACTCTTGCCACAATAACATGGCCACGTCCACCACCAAGACTACATAGTATAGGCCGAATTCCCCAACTCCGTCTGCCGAATAAAACAATAAAATAACTTAATAAATCATTCCATCTTCTTTGCCTCAGTATTGACCTCCTCAGGTACAAACATAGATAAAATTTTGAATTCTTTCTCGTATTCGACAACTGATTTTAGTCCCAACTCCAAGTCCTAAAATTCTCTTTTCCTCACACCCCTAATGGCATACGAAAAATAATTATCATTAAATTTGATAAAAAATAACCATAATTCAAACGATACCTATCCGTCGATGTGGTGATGCTCTCCCACCAATGTAAAGCATATCATGTTAGCTTGAAAGTATCCAACACCTATTTCTTCACATTATTGTAGTCCACCATCCTCAAATGTCTATCCATGTCTCTCCTCCTCTAATGATCAACTATTGGGTCACACCCCCCTAAAAAGGTAGGAGGATTGCACTTTTGGAAACTGCATCTCACCCTATCCCAAGACGAAGAGGTTGTACCCTACTGCAGTGTCTTTAAATCCACCCACCTGTCTCCCAATTACGATACCAGGCACCAAGGACTCACGCACTATCACCGCCAAATCCTCGGCATCTAACACAAACTACCCCTCCCTCTCTTAACCCGTGGAACTAGAAATGGAACCCTCTCTCCTATCTCCACCACTCCTAGTTTTTATCATCAAATAATACAGAAACGAAACAACATTAGACTCGTAATCACTACGAATACAAATGATCAAAAGGAATCAAAGACAAACAACGCGAATGACAAAATAGACTCACAACTTACGATACCTAAGACCACGCTCTGACACCATCTGTAACACCTCGTGCATTCTTAGCTTCGTTCGCTACCCAGACAACGTCGGGTGTTGATAAATTAAAAATCACTCTTAGCATGTGAGATATATGAGACATATAAAAAAAATTATTAACAAGGGAATAACAAAATTAAACTAATAAATAATCATCCAAGCAATAATAAAATCCATCAATATGCTAATCTCCAAAATAATTAAACTCCAAATGAAATAATCCAATAAAGTAACTGACGAAAACCCTAGACAACTTTGGAACGAAATGGCCTAACAAAATCCATAATGAAGTATTATAATGTAAAGAGACTGAATAAAAGTAAACCTCTACTAGTAAACCAAGTAAATAAAATAAAAACTCCAGTTGCACCTCCAAAATGATCTTCAATTACTCTTATGAGGATACTCCATCACAATCCTAAAATATTAATCAATGCAGTGGATCAGAGCCCACCGCATGGATACCAGCTACTTCTCTCAAATAGGGTCCTTGAACCGAGACAATAGAATTATACACAATAAACACGACAGTAGAATATTTTAAATTAAATCTGACATAATAATCAATGATAAAAATAAATTACTATCTAACCACTTCTAAGTCACCCCCGAAGTCCAAGTCCATATATTTAATTTTAACACAACTAACCGTCTAAATTAATTCAATTAACACCATTATTATTTTTCTCCATCATTAATATCAGTCGCGGGACTCCTGCTTAAAGTCTTACATGTTTTAGTTGCGGTACTCCCATTAAAATTTTAACACCACACTAATTTCCCTCATTATGGCTAGTGAGTTCGATTTACTATCAGCTCTGCACACACTCATGACGTTCCACGCATGACCCGTTACTATAGCCCGTCATCACGTTTAATTGTTAGCCCGCTCCTACTCATTATGAAAAAATACCCACATCACTATAGCCAGTCAGCGTGTTTAACTGTTAGTCGTGAACATACTCGCGCCACGAATATATTATCTTAGGCATTAATTCTCAGTTTCTCCAACTTTCTCATTTTTTTCAAATTTGGCCGACCCTTTTTAATCGAAATAAAATCCTCAAACATCCTTAGTCCTATACCTAAAGGTCTCTAAGCCAAAAGTATTTTCTAACTAATCATTAGGGGAGTAAACTAACTACCAAACACCAGTTAGCCTCAGTCCTAGGCTCACTAAACCACGTAACAACGTAAAAATCAGACCCACCCTAGAGTATCTATCCGTAAAGTGTCACCACTATCTAGTGCCATACCTAGAAAGGGACAACGACCCAAAGTCCTAATAACGTGTCTAGTACCTGGAAAGTAACTTTAATAAAGGTGAGAGCCCTACCTATATCATAACCCAATCTTCCCCCGGTGTCGAATGCATTAAAATAGATAAGCGGCATAAGTCTAAATTTCAATTCATCACAATAATATTTCCAATTTAATATGCACATCACTATTAAATCAATTAATGTTCGTTTAATCATAATATTAATTAAACAATACTTTTTCATCAAATAATTCAACATGAAACATCATACAATGTATTAAATCACATCCCTACGTAAAAATGTACATGTGAACATCTTAAAGTCTACGGAAACCAAATCTCTCACCTAACATTCAAGGGTTTGAGTCTTCATTCATTTTAAAAAATTTCATCAAAATAATCCCGGTTTGTCTTCCACTTTCCCTAATTAATATCTCTAATTTGTTTTAAGAAAACACCTATATTTAGTGTGTATGCCATAATTACTACGCATAATACTAAAGGAAATAAAGAGATCTAACCATTCCTGATATTAATTTGATGAAATCTAAACCTTGCAAAAAGATGACAAAAATCCTCTTGGACTCTCTTGAAAAATTCTGATTTTGGCATTGAAAACATGGACTAAAAACTTTGTTTAAGTGGGGCTAGGGTTTGGAGGTAGAAGTGGATGTAAAGATGAGAGTTTATTTCATTTAGGGTTGAGAATAATGAGTTTTAAATGTCATAACCCCGAAATATTAACATATAAATAGTTGGAGGAATTTAAGTTAAACGAAACTCTATAAAAGAACAATGCAACGACGTATCTGCCTCTCACTGAATCGATTCAGATTCCCGTTCGAATTAATTTTGTCCTAGGAATGTCCCAAGAATGCCTAACAATATGTATATATTAATTACTATTCCAATTTTACCCCGATTTCCATTCCGATTATAATACAACTTCCCAAAAATAAAAATTAACATATTTAATTTCTAAATAATTAATTCCCCAAAATATAGTGTTTCCAATTCTAAATAAATTTAATTGAATTCCAATTTAAATTTATGAGGTGTTACACCTATCCCTAAAAAAGGAGGCGCAATGCCACCAACGATGGAGAGACGTGTTCGACCACAAGCAACTTTTCCTAGGAAGACAAGTGTAAGAGGAAGAATAATTTGATACACCACATCGAGATGTACAAATAAATAACCAACATTTATTCAATCTCGAACGGGATGAGGTGTTGGTCCTTCTTTAGCACCCTCACGGGCGTAACCCGTATGTGATATACATCTCTACCCAATAAGTCAATTGATAACATCAAATAGTTAGCTAAGAGATTCATTTATAACTTTTGTTTCGACATGAAACTCTCGAAGAAAGTGACTCAACGATTGTATGTGAAACAAGGTAAAAATGAGACACTCAAAGACTATAATTCTCAGATCAACAAAGAAAAAATTAAATTTCAGAATTATGAGGAAAATATTTCTATTACAGCCCTTATGAGGGGGCTATAGAAAAGAAAGCTACTCTCGAAGATGGATGAGGATCCTGCAAAATCCACGGAAAAACTTCTGGCCATGGTTAGGAGAGTCCTGAACTTTGAGAAGGTCGTGGGGACAAATGGATAAGATGAGAAAGAAGCAAATGGGAGCCAGTCCCAGAAGACAAAAGGGAAGGATGTAAAGAAAAGGTCAACTTATGATAAGTTTTCCAGTTACACTCAATAAATAGTGAGTGATAACTAGAAAAATTTGCGTCTCCAATTTGTATTTTTGTCGTTGTGCAATTTCTCTTTCTATAAAAAATCTTCACAAACGTATAAAAGTAGAACAAAACTATAATATAGCGGTAAGTGAGGTATCAATCCATATCTAAGGACGAAACACAAAATTGGAGAGGACATATATTGATTCATTTGCATTTTATTATTATTTTTCTATTTTTGCTATTTAACTTTTTTATGGATTTTTGAAGGGATTTTTTTATAACTAACTAACTATACTAATTTTTATAACTACTAATTAAGAAGTAAAAGCTAATTTAAGAAAAGTGAGATAAACAAAATTGTTCAAACAAGTAAACTAACAAAATTGGACTCATGAAGGCTTCAAAATTTCATCCCATAAATGGGAGATTAAACCTCAATAATCATCATCCAAAAAAATAAAAATAAACTATACAAAAACAAGGATGTGAGGATTCAACTAAAAGTAATCAAGAGGAGGAGATTAAACCCATTTAAGCATTGAATTGAAATGGAATTTTAAATTATACATAAAAAATCTCTCAATCATAATCCCTCATAATTGTATTTATTGAATCTAAAATAAAAACTACAAAGAAAAATTAACAATGGATGAATTCATAATGGACAATTAAATAATAAAAGAGATTTTCTAAAAATGTAAAACCTAACATTATAAAATTGTACATTAGACCTCTTCCGAAGAAATAAATTCTAGATCATTACTTTATGTTGAGATAATTGCTAAAAATGCAAAATATCAACATTAAGGAATGGATTGGAATTTACTTCCCATAAGGGATGAATTCAACTACATCAATCTATTTTGAAATAATTCCTAAAAATGAAAAAATTCATTATAGAGGTGTGGGGTTGAATTTATCCTATATATAAATTTCACTGCACACCTCTATATTGAGATATTTGCTAAAAATGCAAATACTCAACATAGAGGGGTGTAGAGAAATTTATCACAAAAAGATTAAAAACTAAATTTGAGATTCCTCAAAATGGCACCAAGTCTTCAATTTATATGGTGCACATGGAGGCTAGCGGTAAATGTGGAAATAGGTTAGGGGGGGGGAACATGTGGTTATGGTGTAGGAGGTAAAATCTGATTTGGGATAAATGTGCATTTGGTTGCATATGGGATCGTGTGGGTTGTGAGGTTAGAGGGGTAATTTTGGAAAAGGATTAAAAAAATGGGTATTATGGGTAATGGGGACAAAAGGCGTTTATTAAACATGTGGGTCATGTTTTTGCTTGGTCTTTGTTAAGACTTGGACAAAAGCAGGTGATAAATCATGGCATTTGGTGGAAACGGGCTTGGAGGTAAATGGGTTGCAAGGTATGGTTTGGGTTGTGGATGGGATCGGGTTCATGGTGTTATGGTGGTCGCAATTCTGGGTTAAGGCATGTGAACATGGGTAGGTATAGGATACCGGAGTTAGGCGTCATCGCCGTTCGCCGACGATGGGGTTTGGATTTGGATCGGTTTCGGTAGGTGGAGTTCATATTCGGTTCGGGTGGGTCTTTGTAGTGAGGTGGGTTTATGGTGGTGAGAGGATGAGAGAGAGAGAGAGGAAATAATGGGTTTGTGGTTGATGGGGATATTTTTGTTAATGGAATTGATGAGTTATGGTGGAGTTGGTTATGGGGGAAAATAGGAAAGTGAAAATGGGTGTTGCAAGGTTGAAGAAGAAGTAGGGGTAATTGGGTGTGTGTGAGGTGTGAGGTGTAGGGAATTAGAGTGTGAGGGTGAGGGGATAGTTGGGTGTATGGGAGTATATGATAGATGGGTGTGAGTGTGAGGTTGAGTTTTGTGTGTATGAGTGTGTATGGAAGTAGGGTGTATGTGTGTGTGTTAGTTTGTGACCCTTAAAAAAATATAGACTAAGTAACTAAAAAAAACAAATAAAATCTAAAAAAACAATCCTAATGTATAAAGACTGAAATAAAAATTAAGACTAAAAAGAAATAGAAATAAAAATCTATTAAACTAAAACTAAAATCCTAAAAAGTAAAATAAAACTAAAATAAATGAATTCCTAAAAAATCTAATCCTAATAAAAACTAAAAAAATAATTAGAATAAAAATAAAATAAATATACACTAATAAAAATAAAATTGAAAAATATAAAATAAATTCTAGAAATACTAAATAAATCTAAAAAAAACCCTAAAAATAAAAATGACTCAAACTAAAAATATGAAAAGGCACAAAATAAACACACACGAGCTTCAGGGTAGGTTTGGGACAAGTTTAGGCTCGAGTGAGGTTACGGGGTAAGGTAATTAGCTCTATTTGATACACATTTGCTTTAATTTAAGAATTTGAACTCCGCAAACGACAATAAACCTGCACAATAAACATTTACGCGCATAAGATCATTATTGTCGAGAATTAGCAACTAAAAAATGTCTATTCAGGGTAAAAAAATGTACACTTTTGGGTGCTTATCAATGATTCCTGACCTAATCCTAAATGAAATCACAGATGATAGAAAACATCAGTGGAGAAAAAATCTCAAGCCCCGGACTCACAAGAGGGAATAAAGCAAATGATGTGATTTCTATCGGATCATGAGAACACAACCAAGAAGTTCTTCGCTTCGAAAAGACGAGATATAAAAGATGCTAAAGAAAGGAATTTTTTTGAAGAATATAGATCGAAGTCGTGCCAAGGATGATGAGGAGAAGAAGAATAGTACGACAAAAGATGAAAGGCTGAGATGATAAGCTCTGGCCGACAGTAAATATAATGAATCAGATAGTTGAGAAGATGCCACAAATCTCCCACCAAATATCTGAGAGACCAAGGGTAGGATGCACTTGATATCATTTGATGTCAAGATAACATGTGGAAGTTTAGCTGGGGGAGGCACGAAAATAGATGACCACAAAGCTAAAGTAAACCAAGTAAACTGAGCACCCAAGAGACTAGATGTTAACTCGACTATCGCAGAGCCAAAACTGGGTAAACTAAAGAAAGAAGACTTGAAAACCTTAGTGGTAGGGTTTTTGTGAATGTATTTTAAGGGAAACTTGTCCCCCATGACGATCATTTAGCTGTTAGCACTAGAGTTCATGGGTAGGACATGTCACACCTTCTATTTAATGGCGGCATCTTAACCGATGTTATGTTTTGGGAATACTTAAAGGGAATGAAACTCAACAATAAGAAGTTGGTCACGTGTCATCAATTAAGATGACCATGTGTGACCTTGTCTTAGGATGAGGGACGTAAGGTCTCACAACCGAGATCTCAAGGGACCCCACCAAGGTCAATTTGAAGACTCGTCCATAGTAGCATCATCCTGGTCATCCACAAACTCGATCATTCAATAGGCCAAGAAGTTAGGAAAGTATTTTGTCAATAAGGACATCTCTCGTCCTCTTCACCAACTGACACTAGGGAATGACCTATATAACTCACCTCATCCTGACGCCATCGACCGAGGCCACACTTGTAGCTTATCAACGTAAAGTCATGCAGTGCATCAGCAGCCTGGTACTCGGCCAGGCTAATACCTTTGTATTCAATATTTATACTACGGGCAGTAGAAGGTTCCAAGGTGGCATGTCCCGGATGGATAATTTTATTACAAGATTGTCCCATCACGTGAGGGAATATTGCATCATCATTAGTTACATGTGTTATGGATAGTTGTCATAATCCTGTTGGGAAAATTCATTATCACATGCGTAATGTATGCTTAGGGGGTGGATAGCACCATTTAAGAACTATAAATACTTGTCGTCTACCTCATGTAAAGGGGGACATATAAGAAACTCTTCTAAAACTCTGTAAAATTGACTATAAGGCAGTGAAATCTTATTTGCATGTATACATGGCCATTACAACTCATATTTAGTGGATTTCACACACTCACAAAGTGGACGTAGACCCTTCAAAGGCTAACCACTTTTATTTGGTGTCTTCTTCCGCTTTGCCTCATCTCTTCTTACAGTTATATCACTTATTTTCTTCCATTGTTATACATGTTTGAGATCACTATTAGTTTGACCTAGTTATCTCATTTTTGGTATCATCAGTCTGGTGTCGTCCGTGGGAACGAGGATTATCATCTCTTCCCTTCTCTAGATTATACTCATCGGAGTCTCTAGTGCTGAACCAGTCATCCCCTCTTATGGAGCTGTTTCACCATTGAAATAGATCTTGTTAAGTTTCAATGCTTATACTCTCTAGTTTAAATCTCACCCATCAAGTTTGAAGAATGGCATTAGAATTTCGTTCACTAGCTGGTGGTCCTAGATTTAGCCATGAGCCTCCTCAGTCAAAGATGGCAGAGGTAGCGAAGGAGTTGATGTCATTTATGACTAGTCAATAGACGATAATGGAGGAGTTGGCTACCTTTAGCCAAAATGTATTGGTGAGACCCGTTGAAGTTTTATCGGAGATGATTACTCCGACAACCATGGAGCAACATCCAGACACCAGGGTACCACCCTAGGAACCATGCAAGGAGTCACCACATCTTCAATGGCAGAAAGGCATTGCTGACCCTAGGCGTTTATGCTTAGGGAGGCAATATTAACAATTCTCGGGGGATAGGTATGATTAATATGAGGCTGAAGACGCTCAGGCTCACAGCTGGGAACCATATGAAATATAAGGAAACATTGTATGCCCCATTCAAGTTAGACGAGGACAAAACAAGCGTCCTTGTCAGGACGATCAACTAAGTGGCTCAGCCTTCAATTGGCTAAGCAGAGGGACAGCCTTTGAAAGAATTGGTTGAGTGGGAGCTCTGAAAGATCGGTAATCCAGGTTAAGGAGTATAATTCTCTCCAAAAGATAAATAGAAATATGTCAGCCCCTATGCCACCTAGATAAGGGGCTGGGATAAGTGAAGAGTCGATAGAGGTCTGCGCTTAGGAAACCTTTGGTTAGGTCGACCAAGGTGGCAGGAGATAATATCGTCCTGGCCGATGTTATAGCAGCGGTGAAGAGGACCTAGAACAACTCAATCTAGAGTTTTGAAGACAACATTGGATACAATCTCAAAAGTCAAAGTTCCATATAGAGCGGGTATTCAAAAGGCTCTCCTTTCATGGCTAGGATCGTCAATTTTCAAACATCGACCATATTTAAGCCACCAATGGTCAATCTTAAGTATGATGGGAGTATTATTCTAGTTCAGTACATCGAGATGTACCACTGAGCTGCAATCATTTACTCAATCTCATATGAGATGAGGTGACGTGCCTTTTCAATCACTTTGACTGGACAAACCCATGTATGGTTCACCTCACTCCCAAATAGTTCAATTGATAATTTCAGAAAACTCGTAGAAAGATTCATACACAACTTCTGATTTTGGGTGCGGCCCCAGTAGAACATGACTCACTTGATGTACGTCAAGCTGGGGAAGAATGAGAGTCTCAGGGAATATATTTCAAGGTTCAAGAAGGAAAATCTAGAGGTCAAAGATAATGAGGAAAGCATTGCAACGAGAACTTTGACAGGAGGTTTGCAGAAGTGGAAGCAACTTTATAATTTTACTGAAGACTGATAAAAGTCCATGGCCGAGTTATTAGCGATGGCCAGTAAGCTAATGAATGTCAAAGAAGATATGGTAACAAAGTATGAGGATGAGAAGTGTACTAGTAGTGGGGGAAGTTCTAGAAAAGAATAAAGATGGAAATAAGAGATCATCATACGATAAGTTTGTCGACTACACTACCCACACAGTTAGCAGCGAGCATTTATTGAATGAGATCAATAATGATCGGTCCCTAAGGTGGCCTGAAAAGTTGAATGCTCCTCCTCATAAGAGGAACAAAAGTCTAGGGGGCAAACTACACTAGGACCATGGGCCCCTGATTGACAAATGTTTTTCTCTGATGGATGAAATAGAAAAGATGCTAAAGGCTGGAAACATGAGGAATCACATATAGAAGAGTGGTTAAAGGGGTGGCTAACATGACACCCAGAAGAAGAAGAAAATTGACAAGTGTACGCCATATGCTATTATCAGCGAAGATAATGATGAGTCAAACGACTGTGAGGAAGACAACTCTAACCTCCCTCCTAATTTTGAGGATCCAAAGGGTCGGCTCAATGTGATCTCGCATGAGGTCAAGAAGAGGAAATTAAGTCACTGATAGGAAAGCACATGTAGTAGAGGCAAAGATCTCCCACCAAAGCATAAGACTGTTAACGCAACTATAATTCAATCTGTCAAAGGTAAGATAGGCAAGGTTGATATGAATACTTTAGTAGTTTTCTTTTTAAGGTTCGATTTCAAGGGAATTTTAGCTCCACATAATGACCCTTTGGTCATCACTACTCTGGTTCATGGCTATGAGGTACCAAGGATTCTGGTAGACGGAGGCAGCTCAGTCGACGTTATGTTTTGGGATTATTATAAAGGTCTATATATGAGCAATAAGAGGTTGATTCCCTATAACCAACCATTCATCGACTTTATTGGGGAGAAATTACAGCCCTAGGTGTATGAAATGGAAGTAAGAATGGGGAACAACTGGCTGAATTATCTTACAAGAAAGATCATCTTCTACATCAAGCATGAAAACGTCTACTTCGCCTATAATATTATTCGCGGAAGGCTGTACCTCAAGGAATTTGAGGACGTTCCCTCCACAGTCCACCAGAGGATTAAATTCTCGACCCCATATAGGGTAGGGGAAGTTCAGGGGGATTAAGTTGAGGGACAAAAATGTTATTTTAAATCATCCAAGGAGAGAGAAGCATATAACAGGGCCACTACGACCTACAACATTGATATCTTCGACCTTAGAGATAAAAAGAAGCTGAAGAAGGGTGAGGTCATTGAGGAGGTAGAATCCATCATCCTTAATGAGGATGTGACAGAAAAAATCAAAATTGGCAAAGACCTAAGGAAAGAGGTAAAAAAGGTGTTGGCTAAGTTGTTCAGGAAGAGGCAAAACATCTTTTCCTAGAGCCACAGAGATATTCTTAACATTGATACAAAAGTTCCCCGTCGTATGATCAATGTGGGTGTTGATGCGATGCCAATACGATAGATAAGAAGAGTATACTCGCGAGGGAAGTATGATGTCATCAGGGAGGATGTCAACAAATTGGAGAACATCGACATCATTCGAGAGGTCATTTATTCCGACTTGTTGGAAAACATTATTATCATCCCCAAAGAAAATGGCAAATGGAGGATGCGTGTTGACCTCACTGATATAAACAAAGCATGCCCAAAATATAGTTTCCCATTGCCATGGATTGATTAGATGGTAGATTTTATAATCGACCATGAATTAATGAGAGTTATCGATGCCTACTCAGGCAATAACCAAATACTGATGGATCCGGCCGATGAAGAGAAGACAACATTTATAACCGACAAGGGGACTTATTGCTACAAGGTCATGTCCTTTGGATTGAAGAATGTCGGGGCCATATACCAAAGGCTGGTCAACAAAATGTTTGAGGAGCACATCGGGTAGACGATGGAAGTGTATGTCGATGACATGTTGATAAAGACCCTCAAAGTCTACACCCATGTGGCCGATCTTAAGAGTACTTTAGACACAATGGATTAATAAAATAGGAAGCTCAAACACACCAAGTGTGTATTCGGTGTCGGATCAAACAAGTTCTAAGGCTTCATTTATTTAAAGTATCGATAAAATAAAGGATGTGCAAAGACTAACTCGAAGAGTAGTAGCATTAAACAATTTTATGTCTAGAGCCACTAATAAATGCCTTCATTTTTTTAAAGTATCGAGAAAAGATTTTGAATGGAATGATGAGTGTGCTAGAGCCTTTAAAGAGTTTTTGTCCTATCTCGGCACTCCACTCCTATTGTCCAGACCAGTTTAGGGAGAAAAATTGTATCTTCATTTTGCAGTGTCAGAATCAGCCGTTAGTGCCACTATTGTAAGAGAATAGGATAGAGTTAAAAAACTATTGTACATTAATAGTAACAACCTCCAGGGGGCGGAGCAGAGGTACACCAAAATGGAAAAGCTGTCCTATGCACTGAATCATTCCTCTAGGAAGATGAAGACCTATTTCAAGGAACATACGATGGTTGTCCTCACCAACTCTTCTCTCAGACAAGTCATTCAAAACCTTGGGAAGTCCGGAAGACTGATGGCTTGGGTAATTGAATTGGGGGATTTTGACATTATCTACGAGCTAAGAATGGTCATTAAGGGGCAAGCCCTAGATGACTTTGTAGTCGAGTTCACCTGGGATGAGTCCGACACTGAAGATGTGGAAGCTATACGTTGTGACCAATAAAGCAGAGTGTATCCTCCCCTGATCCAGGCCGAGATGAGTTCAGTAAGTAACAAATTTTCTAAGAATGAGGAGGAATGGTATCTTTTCAAGAATGTAACCCTGGAAGAGGGTTGTTTTTTGCTAAATGATATTGTGTGGAGCTTATTTGTGCATGGAGTTTCATGTGAGGATGGAAGCGGGGCAGGATTGATAGCGTCAGCGCTAGATGAGACCGATATTTTGTAATGATTGAGGTTTAACTTCAAATCTTCCAATAACGAATCTGATTATGAGGCCCTATTAGTCGGTCTCTCACTTACTCGGGCACTAAATGTTGGCCAATTCCTTATTCATAGCGATATACGAGACTAAAGATGGTAGAATGGAAAAATACCTAGGAAGGGTTAAGAATGTGTTAAAGTATTTTACTGAAGTTAAATTGAAGAGGATACCTCGACTAGATAATGTCCGAGTCGATTCTCCGACAAGGTTAGCTTCAACCACCAGAACTAAAATCAGAAGAATATTTTTGGTAGATATTAGCCATCAGTCGACAATCGAGGGAGAAAAATTACTATGGATTTTTTTTTTATGTGAGTATGGTAGCCTCCTGGATGGATCCTATAATTTGCTACATCATAGATCAGGATCTGCCTAAATTCAAAGCTGAGAAAAAGAAGTTGAGGAATAAATCTACTAAGTTCTTACTCATAGGAGACATGTTATATAAGAAGGGTTCCTTATTCCTCTAGTTAGATGTGTCCACCCATATTAGGTAGAGAAGATCTTAAAGGACATGCATGAAGGGTCATGTTCCAGCCATATTGGAGAATGGCCGTTCCCTAAGAGGATCATCAACCAAGGTTATTAGTGGCCGACGTTTGCTATGGATGCAGTTGCATATGTCAAGAAGTGCGACAAATGCCAGAGGTTTTACACCATAACCCAGCAACCTCATCATCTTATTACGTCCATGATATCTCCTTGGCCTTTTGTGGTATGGGGGATTGAGCTTGTAGGACCAGTGCTAAGAGCTATGAATAATTATCGTTACTTGATTATGTCGATCAATTATTTGTCACACTGGGTAGAGGGCGAGCCGATCATAACAATCATAGAGAAGAAATCCTTCCATTTTATCTAGAAAACCAACATCAGTAGGTAAAACCTACCCAATATGATTTCTGATAATGGGACGCAGTTTAAGAACATCTCCTTAGAGAAATATTGTGAACGAGTTGGCATTAAGAAGTTTTTCTCCACTCCTGGCCGACCTTAGGCTAATGGGTAAACAAAAGTAACAAATATAACCATCCTTGATGTAATCAATACGAGATTGGAAGATACAAAATGGAGATGGATTGAGGAGGTATATGCTGTCCTGTGGGCTTATAGGACGACAAAGAGGACTCTTATTAGGGGAACTCCATTTACGTTGGCTTATGGCTCAGAGGTAGTACTACTGATAGAGATAAGTCTCCCTACCCACCGAGTTTAGACCTATGAACCGAAAGAGAACGTTATTAAATGAAGAAATTCTTTGGACCTTGTGGAAGAAAGGAGAGAAGATGCTGAGGTTTTGTAAGCTACCTACTAAAAAAGGACAACGAAGTTCTACAATAAGAGAGTAAAGGCACGCCCACTAAAGGTAGGAGACCTGGTGTTAAAGTAGACGTGGAAGAATCCTAACAAGCCTCATCCTGATTGGCATGTCCATACAGAGTGGTTGAATAAGTGGTCCCGAGGACGTATCGATTGGAGAATCTAGAAGGAAAGCCATTCTCTAACCCTTGGAACACCGACCACCTCAAAAAATATTACAAATAAGATTTCATCTTTTCTCATTTCTATTCCTTCGATCGTAATACATGTATATGAGGTTTAAATGATGAATGAAATATGAACAACATTCAATAAAAATCTTAAGTGTTCTCTCGTACTTTGTACCTTTGTTTGAATATTTATTATTTGCTTGTATCAACGCATCTTAACTTATAAAACATCATTCATGGTAAAATATCCTTAATTTTCTATCGCTGACACGTTAGTTCAAATGGGGTCAACCTCGTCCATGGATAGTTAATAACATCGAGAGTGACCACTCTAGGCCGAGGCGACAGTTCATGGACGAGATGACACTCTTCCATACACTCTCAAAATGATGATAGGGGACTTATGACATAACACCATAAATTGGAGGAATCAAATTTAAAAATCATTTAGTTGTGGTTCATTATTAGACATCATTAACTTGGTGGAAAAACTCTCTCGGTTGAGTTGATAGTGAATGGACAAGATGGCACTCATCCATGCACTCTCAAAACGAGCAGAGGGGAGTTATGGTGCAACACCATATTTTGGTGGATTCAAATTTAAGAATAACTTAGTTATGGTTCATTAATTAAACATTATTAACTTGGTGGTTAAAAATCCCTTGGCTGAGATGATAGTGCATGGACGAGATGAAACTTATCCATACACTGTCTAAATGACAAGAGGGGACTTTTGATTAAACAACATAATTTGGTGGATTCAAATTGTGATTCATATTTTGTAGACATCATTTAGTTGATGAAATAAGGGACAAGAATTTTTCAATTCAAATAATGCTACCAATGAAAAGATCAGAGCAAGCACAACATAAAGAGTGATAGAAACAAAAACTTCATTCATTATAAAATAATATTACAGATGTTCACTACAAAGAAAAAGACAAATCCATGAAAGGACGATTGTCATAGAAAAAGAAAAAAACAAAAAGTTACAAGAGATTAAATCTGAAAAATTCCATCACCACCTACCAGAGTTTCCCCATCAACCTCAACATTAGTAGTCTTGGCCCCATCATAACTAATTCCCAACTTGACTGCATTTTCATTAGTTTTTATGACCTCAATGAGGTTGATCTCCACAGGGTCAGCAAGATTTTCGACCTCAGACAGGGCAGTTTCAAGGAGGGGATCGTTGATGTCAAGGATTAAGAAGTCATTAGGTGATAGATTCCCGATCTCAACATGTTTTAACATGACCCATCGTCCAGTAGTCTTGATGATCCGTTCGAGATATTCAAAGGCATAGCCTCTAAATTCATCGAATTATTCAAAGTCAGTTATAATTTGAGCCTTAGCCTTGTCCAAGAAAACTCCAACTGCAACATCAATTTCATCTTGTTTACTCTTAGTCAGGCACCTCAGAGTGTTGGCATCCCCTGTCTTCAGGTTAGTAACTTGATTTGTCACCTCCTGCATGGCTGACTTAGCCATCTGAATCTCTTCCCTCGTACTATTCTTTGTAGTTACAACGTCTCTCCCCTTTTGAATTAAGGAAGCATGTTACTGATACAGTCTCCCATACGGTGAAGAGAGACTTCACTTTTCAAAATAAAAGGGATACAAGTTAGTATGAGACATAAGTAAGGATGAGACTACACGCATAAATTTTTTGAAAAGTTCCTAAATAACCCATTGAATAGAAAATTCTGTCAATATAGAGTTGTCCATTGACTGGAGGAAATGCCTGCAGGCCTCAGATATGAGAGAGTCGATAATGTCTATGGATTTCTTGACATGGCCGATGATGCTCTCATCAACGATTTTCAATTGCGACACAGGAGAAACAAGAGCATCGTCAGTCAAGATCTGAATCACCTGGTCCGAACGACCCTTCTTTGTGGGATGAGTGGTGGTTGTGTCATCCACTCGACATTTTCTTTTCATCCTAGCATCATCGGCTCTGTTGGGACACCATGCAGTAGATTTTTTGGTCTGAGCAATATGGAGGTCTGTCTTTTTGTGCTTAATGACCAACTTGCTCAAGTTAGGGGCCACCATGTTCCAAAGCTCATCTGATATACCTTCTGGACGATCTATAAGAGGTAAAGCACATAGTTAACTATGGGCAATTACAAAGTATGAGAAAACAGTCCGTATGGATAATAACTTACGTAGCTCGCCTAGGAGGTCAGCCCCTAGACATGTTTTGGTGAAACAATAAATCTTCATTAAATTCTCAAACTTCATGAGAATACCATTTTAACCTTGATTAAGAAGCTTAGTAACCTTAAGAAAGGCCTTAGGGTTCAATCCTAGATCAAGTTTGGACAATGCAGAGACTTTGGTCCACCTCGGAGGGGTCCTGGTCTCAAAGGTTCCACATGATTGGTTAGTAGTGGTGTTTCTAACTATCGTTTGAAGTTTGGGTGACCAGTAAGACTTTCTTCTGGAAATTCCTATTAATAAGATTATAGTAACTAGGGTGAGCCTTGGAAAACCTTTTAAAGGGAAATGAAGCCAAGGATAACCCTCCAGGTATCCGGAGAAAGATAAGAGGGGTTAAGTAGAATCTCTTAGATCGTAGGGTGAATAGGCAGACGAAAGCCGACCTTAAACATCTCCTCATAGGCAACGACTTCACCCTCTCGACCATAAAAATATCTATCATCATTAAGAGGTTTTCTCACGGAGATATATGAATCTATGCCGTATAGATGTCCTTACACCAAGAGATCAGCTTCAGCTAAGGTTCTCTCATATAATTCAATAACAGTCGTGTCAAGTTCATTCCCCTCACCACTATTTTCTAATGCCTTGGACAGATGATTGGTCGGGTCACCACTAGGAAATCTTTTACAAACTCAACCCCAGTTGCAACCGAGAGAGTAATTGCATTTATCAGAGAAGGAATTGCCACATTAGTATCGAGTATCGATGCCTCGTACCCTTGGGAAGACAAGACATGAGAGGAACCCTCATCCATCTCCGACCCTTTATCTTGGGAAGAAAAATAATCCATGGCTTCCTCGTATGAATAGACACTCTCAGATAGTTGAGAGGTAGACTTAGGGGTATATGATATCTAGGGGAGGTGGATAAAAAGGAAAAGTAGAGAAAGCCCCGGGTTGAAGACTCTCGCCTTCATCAACCTCTAATCTCCTGATATTTTCAAAAAACTTATCTCTTAGGATAGAAAACTCCTCGGCTAGATTATACAATCACCTTAACATCAACTGGATGAGACTAAACTTGTGTGAAAACTATAAAAGGGGAAAAACCTTAAAACTTTGACTCTAGTTGACTAAATATCAAATAAAGGAAGGTGGATCAGTTAAAATGAAGAACACCAAGAACACAACTTTGCAGGTAGTCGTAGAAGATGGCTAGAGGTCACTGAAAAGAGCCAATAATGGCATGTAAACCCCTAAAAATCTCTAATAAAATCCCAACAACCATTGCCTACGTAAATCAGCCATATGAGTGGAGGAGCTAGGCCCTAATCCACCAAATACACTCGCTGGAAAAAAAATAACCCTCGCCGAAAAAAGTAATTAACTGAATCTACTAAGAATAGTGAAAACAAACACATGAAAGGTAGAAGGGGGATACCTGAGAGTGGAGGCAGTTAAATATTACCTAAAGACGATTGGAAGTACCTTGATAATGGAAGAAAAAAGCGTCAGAAGGAAGTTTTTAAAACTACAGAGAGAAAGAAATAACAGGAGTTTTGGGTAAAGAGGAGATAGAGAATGTGTTTGGGTTTAAATATCGGGAAAGGAGTAGGCACATTTCCTCAACATAGATCATCATTTGAGGCACGAGACCCAAAGCACTTAACCCTCGAATCAGGTTAGGGATAGACACTCCCTTATTCATAAAATTGCATCCAATCAACACGTGAGAGACGTCTCATCAAATTCCTCATCAACTTGTACCCCTCAGACTCCTACTCACGCAGATGAATAAGGTCTAGGGGTGATTAATATGACCAAGTGTGACCTGGTCTTAGGACGGGGGATGTAAGGTCTCACCATCGAGTTCTCAAGGGACCTAACCAAGGTTGTTTCCAAGACTCGTCCATACTGGCATTAGACTCGTCATCCATGACCTTAACCATCCAGTAGGCCCAGACCTTAGGAGAGTATTTCACTAACAAGGATATCTCTTTCCCTCTTCACCATCCGACATCAGTGAATGACCTGTATACCTCACCTCGGCCTGATGCCATCGATCGAGTCCACAATTATCGCTTATCAACATAAAGTCATGCACTAACTCGTACTCGGCTAGTTCGATACCTCTGCAGATGACATGTACAGTACGACAAGTAGAAGGTTCTAAGGTAACGCATCCCATGTTGATAATTCTTTTACAACTAGATTAGCCCCTAACCTGAGGGAATATTGCATCATCATTAGTTTCATGTTATATGGACATTTGTCATTATCCTATTGGGAGCCTTGATCATCACATGCCTACTGCATGCTTAGGGGGTGCATTACACCCCGAAAGAACTATAAATACTTGTCTTCTACCTCATGTAAAGGCGGATATATTTGAAGTCCTACTAAAACTCTGTTAAATTGACTATAAGAAAGATAAATATTGAGTTCATGTATCCATGACCATTGGAGCCCGTATGTAGTGGATTTCACACGCTCACATAATAGATCTAGTCCCTTCAAAGGTTGAACCACTTATATCAGGTGTCTTCTTCTTCTTTGTATCATCTATTCTTACTAATATGTTACTTATTGTATGCCACTATTGTACCTATTTGATCTCACTATTACTTTGTCCTCGTTATGTCATTTTTGGTATCATCACTAGCCATTGATATGTTTCTGTGGAGATAAAGTCCATCCTCTTGGGGTATCTTAAATGAATGTTTCTATGGGTACTTAACCAAGATGACTCACCAGGAAAGTAACATTCTTCATCATGGGCGATGACATATTTTTAGCATACAACATCATTCTTGGAAGGCTAGATCTTATAAAATTTGAAGCGATCCCATCCACAATCCAACAAATGAGAAAATTCTTGACTCCTTATTGAGTAGGGGAAGTTCATGGGTACCAAGTGGTAGGTTAGGAATGTTGACCACTTCTTATAACATAGATATTATCGACCTAAGGAATGAAAAGAAAGTGATGAAATGTGAAGATGAAAAGGAGGTAGAATCCATCGTACTTAATTAGTACGAGTCGAAGAAAATTGTTTAATTCAAAAAACCCTTGGATAGGGAAGTGTAAAAATATCTGGTAAAGATGCTGAGGTAGAGGAAGAGTATCTTTTCATGGAGACATGAGGACATGACAGGAATATATCCAAATATCATCTACCATAAACTAAATATTGATAAGAAGTTGAGGCCCATGAAGTAGACAAGAAAGACCTATGAAAGAGAAAGTATGAGGTCATCTAAGAAGAGGTGAAAAAGATGAAGACAGTTGAGTTCGTCAGGGAGGTTCAATATCTAAACTAATTGTCCAATGTCGTGATGGTCCCAAAAGCTGATGGGAAATCGATAATGTGTGTTGATTTTATTGATCAAAATAGAGCTTGTCCAAAAGATAGCTTCCATTTGCCTCATATTTATCAAATGGTTGATGCCACAATTTGGCATGAGCTGATGAGCTTTGTGGATGCCTACTCTGGGTCCAACCAGATCTTCATTGATGAGGACAATAATAAAAAGACTTCCATTATCATAGATAAATAAATCTAATATTACAAGGTTATTCCATTAGTCTTTAAAAATGAAGGGCAACCTACTAGAGGTTGGTCAATAACATGCTTGAAGACCAAATTAGGAAAACTATGGAAGTCAATGAAGAAGTTATAATGACAAAGAGGCTTATAGTTGAAGATAACGTGGCCAACCTTGCAAGAATGTGTGACACCATGTACCTTTACAAATGGAAGTTAAATCCTACAAAGTGTGTATTCGGAGTTGGCACGGGCAAGTTCCTCGGCTTAATTATCAACCGAAGTTGGGATTAAATCAAACCAAACAAAGGTCGAAGCATTGATTCCTATATAGACACCAAAAACCATAAAGGAAGTACAAAGGTTGATAGGAAAAGTTGCAGGTCTAAACCATTTCGTGTACAGAGATATAGATAAGTGTCTCCCCTTATTGATGATCTTAAGAAGATATTTTTTCTGGGAGGAGGAGCGTGAAAAATATTTTCTGGAAATTAAATCTTATTTAGGGTCTCCATTGATCTTATCTCAACCCATTTAAGGGGAAAAAATTTTCCTACACCTAGAAGTATCATAATCAACCATAAGTGCAGCAATTATACGACATGATCGGGAGGGGGTAAAAAGCCTGTGTACTTAAATAATAAGTCTTTTAAAGGGGTCGATATCAAATACCTAAGGATTAAAAAATCAGCATATGCTTTGATCCATGCTTCTATAAAAAAAAGCCTTATTTCCAAGCTCATACTATGGTGGTACTCACTAACACTCCTTTGAGGCAAAGAATCCATGAACCTGAGAAATCGGCTAAGCTAATGGCTTGGTCAATTGAGTTAAGAGATTTTGACATCATTTCTCAGCTAAGAAATTCAATCAATGTATACTTCAGTTGGGATGAGGTCGATGTTAGAGAGTATGAGATTAGAGTATTTCCTGAAAGGGTAGTAATGTAAGTCCAGTGTTGGGTGACAAAACGAGAGCCAACTCTATAAAAAAGTATTTTTTGTTCAAAAATGGGGAACTAGATAAGGGTCCTTTATAAGATGAAAGCCTAATGTAGAGCTTGATTCTCGATGGCTCCTCCTACGAAGGTTGCAGCGGGGCAGGACTGATACTATCGACCTCAGTTGAAACTGATCTTGAAAATTCTCTAAGATTTAGGATTAAAACAACGAACAATGAGTTTGAATATTAGGACTTAATGACGATCCTCTCCTTGGCTAAAGTATTGAATCTAAGCCACATGATTGTGCACAGTGACTCACACCTCATGATGAACCAAGTAATGGGAATCTATGAAGCTAAAGATGGGAGAATGACCAACTATTTTGAAAGGTTCAGAAAGGTAATGGTCAACTTTAAGAAAATTAAGGTGAAGAGAATCCCTCGACTAGAAAATAGTTGAGTCGATGCTTTGGCGGGTTAGCTTCAACCATGAGGATAGAGATTAGGTAAACTATCCCCGTGGAGATCCTACATAGACCCAATCTTGAAGAGGACGACATTGGGAAGTAATTTATGTTAAATTTAAACTGAGGGTACTCATGGATGGATCCTTTTATCAAATACATCAAAGGTGGATAACTCCTAGCTACAAAAGTCGAGAAATAGAAACTTCGATATTGGGCGACGAAGTTTACTATCATAGGGGATGTTCTCTACATAATAGGTTTCCTGCTACTCCTTCTTAAATGTTTGCATCATATAGATGTTGAATATGTCTACATGACATCCATGAAGGGTCTTGTCGAAGACACATAGGAGGAAGATCACTTGTGAAGAGAATTGTTAATCCTGGATATGTGTTGCCTATATTTACAAAACATGCAGTCGAGTACTTGAAAAAGTGCAATAAGTGTCAACGGTTCCCCAATAGCGATCATAAAGCTCATCAGTAACTCATTCCCGTCACAACATCATGGCCATTCATATGTGGGGAATCAACCTTGTAGGCCAACTTCCAAAGGCAATCTGTGGTTATCAATATCTGATTGTTTCCATTGATTATTTTTCTAAATGGGTAGAGGCCAAACCTTTGATCTCCACCATCAAAGTTAAGACTTCCAAATTTATTTCTTATAATATCATTTGTAGATTCGACTTGTCTCACACACTCATATCGGGCAGTAGAAAACATTTTAAAAATAAATAACTAGAAGCCTACAATGAAAAGGTTGGTATCAAGTAGTAATATTTTGCACCTAGTCGACCTCAGGCCAACGATCGGACTGAAATCACAAATAGGATGATATTGGAAAGCATCAAGAAGAAGCATAAAGATCAAAGAGATTGTTGACTGAGGAGTTACAATGAATCCTATAGGACTATAGGATGACACAGAGGATGCCGATAATATAGACACTATTCATGTTAGCCTACGGAATAGAAGCGAGTATTCCTACTAAACTTGGGCTCCTAAGCCACATAGTCCAAACCAATAACCCCGATGCTAACAATGAGGAAATGAAGCTTGACATAGGCCTGATAGAAGAAATATGAGAGGACACTAACGACGGATAATACACTTATTAACGAAGAGATATCAAATTCTATAATAAAAGGGTTACAGCCAAGACGATAGCCATTGGAAACTTGGTATTGAAAAAGGTTTGGCAGAAGCCAAAAAAATACATCCGAACTAGCATGGGCCATATCATGTCACAGAATAAGTCATCCCAGGAACCTATAAATTGGAGAACTTAAAAGGAGAACCCTCATCTAATCCGTGAAATGCCGACTATCTAAAGAGATAATATCAGTTATCATGTTTTCTTTGTGAGTTTGTACGATGGTTAAAATGTTTTTCTCACAATGGTACTTTGTAAGAAAGTTAAAGTTGATTAATGAATGAGAAATCCAAGTGTTATTTCGTATTTTTGTTCTTAAATTAATGTTGCATGGTTTGGATGATGTTAAACTAAAGAACATAATATATTGGTGAAGTAGTCATAACTCACTCTCGGTGATAAGAGACTTCATGAAGAGACTTATCCCGTCTAGGAACACTCAATAACGCCGAGAGTGGGCGACGACTGTAATAACATCACTTAAGTGGTTGGAAACACTACGTATAAAATAATTTAATTATTGTTATATAAAAATCGTAATGTGGTGACATTACATCCAAAACTCTGTCAATATAAATGAGAGTGTATAAAGAGACGAGACTCATCCATGCACTCCTGAAAATGACAAGAGGGGACATATACAAATATCATCATCAGTTTTGGGATTAAAATGAAAATTATTTAACTATGGCCATATAAACACCACAAATGTTGTGACATTAGAGTCAAAACTCTCTGGGCGAATATGAGACTGCATGAAGAGGCAAGAGTGATCCATACACTCCCAAAAATGACAAGATGGGACTTATATAACTAACATTATTAGTTTGGTGATCAAAATAAAAATCAGTTAATTATGGTTGCATAGAAATTAAAATTTGATTAATTCTGAGTTGGAATTACGTATCGTCATGTTGCAAGTCCATCGACGAATATCAAAATGTAGACCATACACTTTGGCAAATGACATAAATAAAAGTGAGTTTCATTCAACTAATAGAATTAATAAATGATCATCAGATGCTGACATTACCAACATCACAATTTAATGATGTTTAGAAATGAATGACATTGTTCAAACACAAGGTTACAATTATTTACAAAATATTAAATATGATACATCCTAGGATTTTATCTCCTTCCTCAAATCGTTCTCATCCTTTTGGGCATCCCATCCCTTTTGGATTGGAAGGAGCTTCTTCTCAATCCACTATCCCACCTTTGCAAAGGTTAGAAAATACTATTAAAGATGAAAGGATATGGTTAAGTATGAGACAACACTTGCATTAGATATTAAAAAATCAATAAATAATATTGGACAACTACTTGAGTGGATTTATGAAGGCTAAAATGAATGATGTGAGAGGCGTCCATAGCCTCCTCGAAATGCCTGTCAACCGCAAGAACCGTGGATGAAGAGGCAACTTAGGACCGTTTTGGGTCATCAATAAAGGATTCATATTTTAGGATCAACTTCTCTGAACGAGCTTCTAGAGAAGTGTTAGAAGGGATCGAGCTCAATTTATTCGACCCTATTTTATCCGAGGTGTCCTTCCTATTATTCATTTGGGGATGAAGAACAAGAGTGTCATCAATGACCTATTTTCTTTTCGTTGATGCCTTAGCATTACCTCGGTAACCGATTATTGGCTTCTTTATTAGACCCAATACTATCGCCTTCTTCTTAAATTTGTTGAGCATGTTGGACATGTTGGGAGCCACCAACATTCAAATAGCTTATGGGCTATTCTATAGACAATATGTGAAATGAAGATGATATTAGTATTGGAAGCATCAATAAAGACGAGTGCAAGGTTAGAGATAGTAAAGAAACTAGAAAGGGAATTACATAACTTAGTCAGGGGTTGACCCCCAAACATGTGTTTCTTCAACGAAATAGGGAGTCATAAATTGCTCAAACTCCACCATACCACCTTGTGCCCCCTGAACTCTTATTTGATCCACCTTAGTTCAGTCATCGATAGTCCATACGGGATCAAACTTGGTAGACATAGATGCCTTAGTCCATCTTTAGGGATCCCTGAGATTTGAGGTACCGCACGAAGCATGAGCATCTAAATTCCATGAATCTAATATAAAAAAGTTTAGGGCATTCCAATTATGGTTTGATGTTTGGATCACCATAAAAAAAATATCGTATTTCCTAGCACCATACGGAAGTACCAAAGCTAAGTTTTAGAGGAAAAACGTTATAGCACGTCCTAAAATTCTAACTAGAAGATTAACCGTGTGGACTAACTTCTAGAGGGAGATAAAATCCAGAAAAAATCTCTAGGAATTTGGCGAAAGTTTTGAATGAGCGATAGCGATACTAGCTAAGATCTTTTGAAGAGTAGGGTGGATGAGAATCCTAAAGATGACCTTGAACATTCGTTCATAGACAATTATATCTCCCTTTCAACCGTTTAAAGCTCTATCGTCCTCTTTCAACACTTTCATATTTATGGTCGATTTAATACCACATAGTTACCTTGAGAATAAAAGGTCAGTCACCCTAACGGTGCTTCTAAAGGTTTCATCAAAAGAAGTATCTAGTGTTTCCAAGGCTTCATCATCAAAATTGATGATCTCGATATTCAAGACTTCACCTCATAATCTCTCACGATACATACCTTTGGTCATGGCCGTGAGGGTTGCAGATCTAACAACTGTAACCCCGACCCCTTAGAAACTAGGACCTCAGTAGATTGATCATGTCTGCTAGACCCAGCAATACCAGAGTCTTCAACACAAGCTGAGGGAACTTGCATAGCTTCCTTGAAAGAGTCATCCTCCCCATAAATATAAGATGCAGAAGGGCTATAGCCCTTAGAAGATCAGGACAATTGAGAACCCCAAGACAGGCCCTCACTCATGGAGTCATCGGTAATATAAACATTAGGAGGAGGTATGATAGCTAAAGGAACGCAATAAATGGGACCTATAAGGTCAACCCTGACTTTACGCTTAGCCTCGAACTCACCCTCACTTACGTATCTCACTAAAGATTCTCTCTCTAAGGGTTGGTTAATGGTCAGCTAACTCGTATTGAGTTCTTAACATCCAAAGTGGTTTAAATGTTAAATTAGTTGACTAAAAGATCTAAAATGGGAAAATGAGGGACACTGAAAGGTTTTCTTCAAGTTTATACCAAGAACAACAAAGATGACACGATGAAGAAGACAATCGGAGTTTTGCTTGTAAATCTTGCAGTTAACAAACAAGGCACCAAATCTCTTAAAAACATCATTAAAGCTATACTAACCTCTTGTGAGCCACTATATCACCACCAAACATCCTAAAATTAACCGTAGAATGACCTAGAAAGATCACCAAAAAATACAGAAAAGTTATTGAAAAATGAAAACTATAAATGGAATCTTCAATGGATAAGAAAAGAAAAGAGGGAAAGCAGAATTAGTACCTCAAAGTCGAAAGGCCCCTTGGGAGGCCAGGGAATCTCCTAAAGAAAGCCTGAAATGGAATGGAACGAAGAAAGATAATATGGTTAGAAATCTTTACAGGTAACGTTTGAGCGTGAAAGAGATTTTGAAGAAGAAAGAGAAAGGAAACATTTCAGAGGCTATTTAAACTGCCTAATCATTGTGCGCGCCTCCTAATGAAGTCATCATTAGGGCGCACTTCCCCTAGGCACTCATGCAGCTACCAAACTTGGGAAACACACCAAGCCAAATGTATAGTGCCAAGTGTCAACACTGAGAACTTGACTAAAACTTTAACACAAGGCATTGAAAGGACATCCTCACCCTCATCCAAGTTGGTTTGCATCCTATGCCTCCGATATTAGGGGTATCATCCACGTGGTGGGTCAAACAACTATACCACCCAGCCTTCCACTCACATTAAAGACATAGGGATATGGGTTATTAATATTCATAAGAGTGTCCTTGTCTATGAAATGGCTCAACCCGGCCTAGTCGACCTCACTTACTTATCGAGTTGGATAGTTATGATTCACCCCAGTTCAGTTAATGGTTAGCATTATCATGCTCAGGTCCCCTATGTCAAATTCGACTAGGCTGGGACCACCACAAATGATATCTACCCCATGTGTGACACAAAGTTCCATCACCGTTAATCCAAATGGGAATGGGATTACAACAGACCTTCAGGATCACGTGATGGAATATTTCATCATCATGACTTTTGTGTGCGAGGTACAAGTGGCAGGTTTTAATTCGTTATGTCGCCCTGTGCATGCTTATTACACTCTTGTTCACCCGAAGGCTACAAATACCATTCATATTCTTCCATGGAAGATAGTGAATATCTAAACCATAAGCTAAAATATATCCAAAGATATAGTATATAGATAAATATTGAGAGTTGTATTCCTAAAGAAATTAGTTCCTTATTTTATAGCGGAAACACCACCAAACACCTGGAACTGTGGATTAGGCTACGACTGAACCACTTACATCATTGTGTTATATTCTTTGCCTCATATCCTTTTCCTTAATTTAATTTACTTCACTTTTAGCTCCATTACTATTTATTATTAGCTTGAGGTCCACAAGTTTAAGTGGTGATGTCTATGATATCATCATTTTCCCAATGTGTTCTCGGTTGATCTCCCTAGATTACCCTTGATGGGAGGTGAATTTTTCTATATAGGTGCATCTGGGTGTCTTGTCCATCTCTATTCCGCCTCACAAGATGGCTCCGACATAATTACAAGAGATAAGGATAGAGTTGGAGGAGCTAACCATCTAGGGATTCATTTGTGCCATTGTGTCGTTGTTGGGATCCCTTGCCTTCTTTGTAAATAAAAGGACAACACCATGAGACTATGTATTAATTATAGATAATTAAAGTGGGACGCGATAATGAATATATACCCCATTCCCCATATTAATGATTTATTCGATTAGTTGACTATGGTGGGTAGGTTATTAAAAATTGATCTTCGGTTCGGGTACCATCAGTTGCATGTTAAGGAGAAAGATATTCCTAAAACTGCATTCTAAACACGATATGGGCATTATGTGTTCATGGTGATTCCCTTCAGTTTGACAAATGTTCTGGTAATATTTATGGACACAATGAAGCGTATATATCGTCCCTATATGATCCAGTTTGTGGTTTTCTTTATGGAAAACATATTAGTCTATTCATCATCGGACATAGATCACAAGGAGTACCTCCGCACGATATTGCTAGTGCTCCGGGAAAATCAATTGTAAGCTAAGTTTAGGAAGTGCGAATTCGGGATAGAGGAGGTTAGGTTCCTTGGCCACGTGGTTTATGATAAGGGTATTTATGTCGATCCCTAAAAAATGGAGGTTGTTGTAGTATAGTATAGTCTAAATATAGTTACCAAGGTATGTAGCTTCTTAGGTTTGGATGGTTATTAACGCAAGTTCATTCAAGATTTCTTGAGGGTCACTTTACGCCTCACGATGTTGACCCAAAAGGATATGCATTTCTAATGGTCATATGATTATGATTTAGGCTTTAGGAGCTAATGGTGAGGTTGAACTATACACCCATTCTCACCCACCCATTTCCTGATAGGAGTTACATGGTGTATTGTGATGCTTCGAGTGCAATACTCAGAGCAACGCCGATGCGTAACGTTCAGGTGGTATGTTATGCATCTCGCTAGCAGAAGGTGCATGAGAGGAACTAATCTATCCATGACTTTGATCTAGCTACTGTGGTGTTTTCATTTAAGAGTTGGAGATAATATTTGTTGGAAGAATAATTCGAGGTGTTTTTTTACCACAAGAGCCTTCAACACATTTTTACACAGTATATATTTATCTTTGCTAGAGATGGTGGATGGAGTTGATGGAATATTAGGATTTATCCTTGGAGTATCATTACAGTAAGGGTAATGTCATGCCTTATGTTCTTAGTAGGAAGTATAGTCTCACCCTTGAAGCGATCAAATGTCATCGGGTGAAGATGTTTGGGGAGTTGAAAAGTTTGACTTGAACGTTCAACGGCGTTATAATAGGGCATAACTTTGGGGTGAAGTATACGAGCCCCCCATCCGTCTGAAAGGTCTAGATGTACAGTCATGTGATCCAGAGTTTATCCAGAACTATGATCGTATTTTGAATATAGAAGTTTTTTACACTTTCATCGGAGATAAGGATAACGGGGTGCGACAGAAATCTTACACTATACACCCCAGTGCCACCAAGATGTATAAAGACCTATGTAGGTACTTCTGGTGGTCTAGCATGAAGAGGGATGTGGTGACATATGTGTCCAAGTGATACATTTGTTAGCAAATTAAAGAAGAATATAAGAAGTTGACGAGACAGTTTCAATAGCTATATGTGACAACTTGGAAGTAGGAGAAAATAATGATGGATATCATTATGGCTTTACCAGGGTCTGAGCATTATTATGATGATGTATGGGTTATAGTGGATCGACTCAAGACTTATGCACATTTATTACCGATTAAGGTCGTAGAGACATAGATAAGCTGGAAAATCTGTATGTCAGGGAAATAGTGAGGCGCCATGGTGTCCCTATCTCGATTGTCTGATATAGAGATCCTCACTTTGTATTCCAATTTTAGAAGAATTTCAACCGAAGTTTGGTACCGAGCTGAATATGGAGTACTACATTCCATCTTCAGATATAAGAGGTTGTGCACTCAACTTTCAGGGTAGTTGGGTAGCAAATCTACATTTGTAAGAGTTTTCCCACAAAAATAACTATCACACAGGTATTAAGATGGCCCTTTCGAGGCCCTTTATGGGAGGTCATGATGCTTTCAGTATGTTGGGATAAGGTAGGCGAGAATCATATCACAAACTCAAAATTGAGCCAAGGGATGATCGAGAAAGTAAGGGTAATTAACCAAAGTATCATGATAGTGCAGAGCCAATAAAAGAATTATGCTTATAATTTTCATCTAACCCTGGACTTTTCGGTAGGTTACCATGTGTTATTGAAGGTAAGATCAAGAATTGGTAGTCCATCATTCAGGCAGAAGGGAAAGTTGCCCCGATGGTACATCGACCCCTTTGAAATCTTGGAGCAGATTAGAGAAGTGTCGTACTTCTTGGTGTGGCATCCACAGTTGTCCCAAGTGCATAACATATTCCAAGTCTCTATCGTAAATAATTATCTTCATGACCCTCATCATGTCATTAATTGGAAACTCATCAAATTAGAGGAAGTTATCCCATTTTTGCAAGTGACCAAGATCTATTCTGGAAAGTGAAGACCGGGTCTTGCGCAACAAGGTCACAACATTGGTGAAGGTTCTTTGGGGATTTCAAGTCATTCAAGGTGCGACCTCAGTTCACGAGTCAGATATGAGAGATAAGAACTCTAAACTCTCCCTTAAATCGGTTGTTCTTATTTCCTGGATGAGGTTTCATAAGGTCGAAAGAATGTAATACCCACGCCTAATATTATATTCCTTTGCATATAATTTTTAACCATCAGATATTTTGGGGATTTAAATTGTTATTATATGGAATTTTATCCCTATATCCAATTTCTTTGGCGGATTGAACAAACTCGAGGTAGTTCGAATGAGATCCTCATCTCATTTGAATGAGATTCAATTGTTCGAACGAGAAAACCACATCATTTCACTAGAAAAAAATTGTTTTTAAGACCCTATTTTTTGAGACAGAAAAAATATAGTCTTTAAAACATACTTTTTAGATAGATATAATTATCCGTCTCAAAAACTATAATTTTTTAAGACTGCTAATTATAGCCGTCTCAAAAAGATCACTTTTTAACACGATTAATTATTTTCGTCTTATAAATTAAACCAAATGAGACCGTAAAATATTTACTGTCTCCAAAGATATACCAAATAAGATGGCTAAAAAAATTAACTTCCCACCACTAACACTTTTCATCTCCCGCTCTAGAACACAACGTCCCACAAAAAAAAAAGTCACTCAACATCCCCCCCCACCCCCCACCCCAGACAGCCAAAACCAAACCCTATTAACTGCATAGTCGGTGGTCTCCCCCCCCCCCCCCGACGCTTCTTCTCCTCCACCCCAAACTTCTTTTCCTCATTTGTTCTCCCCCCGACATTCTTCACCCCGCGTTCCCCCAATCTCCGGCCATTTTCTCTCACCGATCGTTGCTGCTGTCTCAAGGTAACTTTTCATCTTCTCCACCCTACAGAAAGTAAATATTCCTTTATGACTATGAGATTGAGGGTTTCTTTGTTAATTAATTATATGCATGAATATATATTAGGGATTAAATACTCAATGGTATATGTTAATTATAGAGTAAAAGTATTTGTTTGGACATCATTTTTTTCTTATTCAATAACAGCTTTGCTACTATTAACATGGATAGAGAAAACAAATGCATTAAAACACATGATCTAGAAAATGAGTGGAAAAAAAATACATGAGAAGTCCCTGGATGAAAGAGATTAATTGTGAAGCACAATCTTTAAAATAAGTGAAAATTTTGATAAGTACTGGGGGGGGGGGGGACTGCGATTTATTGATGGCCATATCAGCAGTATTGGATCCTCGATACAAAATGAAGTTGATTGAATTTTTCTTCCCTAAAATATATTCAATTTTATATTCTGATATGCATATTAAATTGACGCGTTCTTCCTTTGTTCAAGCTTTGGTTTGTACCGGGGATTGCTTACATTGTTATTGGGGAGTTGAAAAACAATCCGAGCTAACTATGATAACTAATTCATTGAAGTTATTTGCATTTTGTAAATATGTTGTAGTTAAAACTATTGATGGTTTTGTTTGGTGTTTCTTTGTATAGGGTGATGAAGAGTCTATGCAATAAGTATTCTTAGTGTTTATTTCAAATTGAAACTCATCATCATATCTGCGTGCATTTGGAGTATGCAAACCATATATGTGTTAGTTTTGATTTGTTCTATCATTAATAAACATATTCTACTTGTGTGTAGGATATGGTGGATTCATGTCCTGGCCTATATTGCATAATTGAAATCTCTTGAGCTTCCTCCTATTTATTTGTATCCTGTTTATTTGTAGTTATTTATAATTAGCTTATTTAAAATTTTGATGTGGTGAATGTCTAGTAAATTAAGTGTAATTTTGAGGAACAAGTTATTGTATTTTCTCAATTCTCATGAGAAATTATAGAGAAAGCGAAGACTGAAGTGGATATAATACAACCAGTATCATGGGCAGATATGGTTGTTGTATCTCTACTACCCCTCACCCCCCCCCCCCCCCCCCCAAAAAAAAAAATTGCAATATTTGTTTATGGTACCCGTACTCGTGAATTAAGACTCCATTTATCCCTAGTTTAGAGACCGTTACTTTTTGGAAGGCCAGAAAAGTTTACTTTCAAATTAGGATTCTTAGTCTGGAACAATTATAATATCGAGTTAGCTAACAAACGTAGGACTAGTTCAAGTGATCCAGTAGGATCATGTAGATGCATTTACCTATTTTTGAAAGTTTATATGTTAAATAGGTAATGTGGATTATTGTTTCAAAGAGTTTTATCAAGCTTGGTATGTTCTTTGTTCTTCCTATGTTGGACATTCTTGTAGAGCAATTATATATAATTGGATTGGTATATGTGAATCGTGATATATGTTTATACTTTTCTTTGTTTGTTGACTGTCTCTTATTCTTTTACAATG
The DNA here is from genome assembly GCA_949130495.1 of Sambucus nigra. NCBI lineage: Eukaryota > Viridiplantae > Streptophyta > Magnoliopsida > Dipsacales > Adoxaceae > Sambucus > Sambucus nigra. Next base: position 302,209,242 of record OX422217.1, on the reverse strand, counting down.
TGTCCACCCTCCCTTGCAAATGGAATGAGGTCCCTAAAGTCCCTTTAAGACATCGACACAGTTGGATGACCCTTTCATATGACTATACTTTGGTTAAAACACATTGTGGGCCTTTCAATGTTAACGGACCATTATTTGGGAACCTACCGGATTGGTGAGGTGCAGGGCAGAGCGCCTACGAGTTCTTTACCCTTTTCGGACGTCGACCTACTACGCATGGTTCCTTTTAAGAGCTTGAGGTTTGAGATAACATTTGGTATCATCATTTAATATTTTGCATGGTAAATGAGGAACATTTAATTTAGTGAATGTCTTAAAGTTCCATTTATAAATAATAAATATTTTTTTCGTACATATACAATTTCCAAAGTACATATATTATCCATAAAAGAGGTTAGGTATGATGTATATTGATTATGTGCATACAATTAGAATCCCCACGCATGACTAGTCTTCTTCACATTGAGACTAGGCACCTGCTGATTAGGTAATGTTGTGCCACCTTGATTTTCTTCCTATGTACCACTAGCAGAAGGCGCCGAGAAATTTGGTCTCAACTTGTTCTCAATAGAGTCACTAACATTTCAGCACTGCTTCAAAGCTTCTTTGATGGCACCTAGCACAACACTATAACTTTCTTGTGACAATTACCTTTCTTCACCCAGTATGATAGCTCATCCACACAAATCATTGTAACGAAGGACGTTAGATTGTACCTCGTCCAATCTTTCATTAAGAGAATGCCTGCTTGTAGCAACATTTATCCATCGTTGCAATATATATTTAAACTACTTGTAAGCTCTTGCGATGCGCGGGCTAAAAGATTTTGATAGTCAATACGTACCTGATGTGTATACTTTTTCTCTTTGATATTTTTTCATATTTAGTAAAGAATAATAAGAAAGAATAACTCTTAGCATCATAAAATATTATAATTTTTATACTTATTTACTGAAATAAAACATCACATTTTTTTAAAGAAAGATAAGACATTTATTTAATATAAGAGAGAAAAGTCGTCTCTATGTAGAAATACAGATGAAGAAACGAACCATAAAATAATCAAATATTCCTAGAAATAAGAATTTTTTATGAATCTAACAAAAAAAACCTTAATAGATCTAGGAAGAGCATCTATGTGATTGAAAATGGACAAACATTGTTAAGATTTCCCAAGATTAGCAAGAAGAATTAGGACTTTGTTAGCTTCTCTAGAACATCAACTTAGGAGGCAGTTTCTTTGGAATACAAATAATCAAGATGAGTTTTACTACAGCTTAAGGTTTTACTACCACATGAGTTTTACTGCCACGTGGACAAATAATCAAGCTGACTAGGGATCTTTTCCAATACATGCCTATGTGTTTGCAAAGACTTTCGCAATAACTTCTTTTATAGTGTTGTGTTGGTCAGTAAGTATCATTTATCATTTTTGGGGCTCGATCCCCCATTGACAAACACCATGTTTGCATTAACCAAACTATAGTACACACCATGTTATCTACAATCAATGCACATCCAATCAACGTGGGATGTATAAGACGATTATCTCCAATAAAAATAACTAATCACGCTTTATACTTGCTCATGAAATATGTAGTGTCAAAAGAAGCAACATCACCAAAGTTAGCATAATCATCCACGCCCTTAGCATCAACCCATAACACATTTCTTAGTCGATGATCTTCATTTAAGTCTACCGCGTAGAAAAATTGGGATTCTATTCCTGCATATGCACAAAAAGTTCAAGCAGAACTTGAGCATCTCATTCCTTTAAAGTTAAATCCCTGCGCCTATCATGCTGGTTTCGAATACAATTCTCTAAAGAACCGGTGTATTGATATGCACCATATTGTTTGGACACTGCAGCTAAGATCCTTCTTTTTCGTACTTTAGCATCATTCTTCAGCAGATTGACATTTCTGTGAATCAAAAAAATGTGCTTTGGCTGATAAAAGCTCATGATTATGCACTTTTATGAAACTATGTACGTACCATTTTCCATCGAACCTTCTGTTCACAGCCAAGCAAGGCCTTATTTCATAGTGTACATAAATTAGTAAATCAATAAGTAAGCTAGTTTTACAACACTCACTTTTCACTGACTTGACTTACATTGGGTATTTCCACCAACCATAACATCTCAACCATAGCCACCAGAAAATTATACAAGAGAATCAAAACTCCAAATCCTCCATTAAGGCCTTAATTCCTCATTGCAAGAGAAACAAAACTTTAGAGAAGGATCGTGTCTATCTTTTTAAATAGCGCAGTTACCTCCAAAACACAGAGGAGCTACTGGAATCAATAAAACTAGTTAGAACAATAATATCATACCATATACATATCCTATTTGAACCCCAATAGAATTATGGTGAAATTTTTTAGAAATCAAGGACCAAAATCGGGCCATATCATTATTCGTTATAGTTTTATCAATTACAAATATAAGTTTTGTCAGTTAAAGCTCAAATTTATTCATATTTCAATTTAAGCTTTTGTCTTGCTCGTCTCATTTTTTCTTATGATTCTTGTGTTCTTGAAATTGTTCCTCGTTTATGTTCGGATTTTAATGTGTTTCCTCTTGCTATTTCTGGAAGGTTATGTTAACGAGGAGGAACCATCGAGCTGAACAGGAGGAAAGGACGACATTCGAGTAGTCCTATTCGGATTTTAATACGAAATTGGTCCAAAATAGGAGAAGAGGCAGGGCAGTCAGTGCCTTCCAGGTGGTCAGAAATAGGGTGGCCATTAGGGTCAAGCAGGTAATCAATGGCATCGTCAGTGGGCTTTGTAGAGGGCATGTTCGTTGTTTACTTTGTTTTTGAGAGTGTCACAAATCAAATGTTTGATGTGATAATTTTCTATTAGTTGGTGTATAGTATTCTTAGAATCAATTTTAATGTTTAAAACAGGTTGGCTACCTGTGGTTTTCATGAATAAACAAAGGAGGCTCTGCTAATTTTTAAAAAAAATAATAGTAGTTAGATATTTATAGTTTGTGATGAATATAAACAATATTGATTATTTTCGATGAGCGGGATATTAATTTTGAGGCAATTGACACTAATTTTTGTTTTATAGGTGGCAATTTTTATAGAACATGCAATGCTGATCAGTGATTTTCGAGGTCATACTCTTTATGATTGCGGGATTCTTTGACAAAAGCATTTCATGTTTGGGAGTTTAAAAAATTAATGTATTTTTGTTTTCAAGTCCAACATTTGAACTTAGTGTTATATTCTTTGTTTTGATGAATATTTAGAGATGTTTGTAAGAGCTATTGTTGAATGAAAATGATTCATTGTGTTCGTTGAAAATCATCTTATGCATTATCTTTTTTGAATATTCGGTGACGCTTTAATAAATATCTCAATGTAATTCAGTTCTATATTAAACTTTAGTGAGGGATTTTATTGTCCCAAATATTTTGGCGCAAAAACTTTAACATCCCTTCACCTCTTTGGCGATGGTTAAAATTATCCCAAAAATGTATTAAAGACGACTATCTTGCCATCTGAAAAAGATCTTGTAAAATAGTAACCTTTTGAGACAAATTAATTCCCATCTCAAAAGCACTCTTTTGGGACAACTTTGTTGCCGTCTTAAAAGGGTCATATAAAATGATGATCTTTTGAGACGGATATGTTCCCGTCTGAAAAAACTCTTTTGAGACGGCTATGGGGTCATAAAAAGTATATATAACCCCCTATCGAAAAGACCCCTCCTATGCATCCCAAATACCATCCCATAAAGTATTTCAGACGGATAAGCCATCTTTTGGGACTATTAGGCCACTGTCTCAAAAGCTACATTTTTTGTAGTGTTTAAAGTAGGCTTCTAACGAGGGCTGAACGAGAAAAACACTTTGTTCAAAGTAGGCTTCAATCGTTCAATGGTTTTTTCTAATGAGAAGCCAATCTCATTCGAATGAGAAGACTTTCTCGTTCGAATGAGAAGCACTTCTCGTTAGAATGAAATTTTTGAAATTGGTCAATTTTTTTTACCTTGTGTGGTCGAATATTTTAGCCCTTGATTTTATGATGTTTCAACTCTATGTACCTTCATCAATCAAATGGGTTTTAATGGGTTTTTAGATGATTTTTGGGAGTGATTATTAAGTTATTAGGGCAGAAAGGGGAGGAACTCTTCCTCATATTTTTAGCTTATCTCTCTCTCTCTCTCTCTCTCTCTACGGTGCCCACATCCATTTTCCCTCTCTAAAAATGGAGTTTTAACAAAAAAAAACATAATGGGTCTTTTTATAAAAAACATGGCATTTTACCTTGAAAAAGGAAGAAAGCATGTGAATTAAATAAACCCATGATTTATAATTGTCCAAGTTCATTTTTACGTATTTCAAGGCTTGAAATCCTCTTTCCTACACGTAAAGTCATGTATTAAGGTAAATGATGATGTGTTAGAGTTATGAAAGGAATATATGCTAAAAAAATAGCCCTAAAATATGTTAAATATTATGAAGATGAATAATAATAACATTTGGGGTCACATGAATAATAGGGCAAAGTTATGGACAGTTGGTTAAAAATGGTCTTGAATGAGTAGTCATATTATGAGTGGAAAAACATAAAATGACTATATGATTTTTGATATAAAATCATGGAAATGATGTTTTGAAAGAAAAAGGTTGAGTTCTAATGCCAAATTGATATTCTAAATGTTTTGTCACAAAAAAATTGAAAAAAAGTGTAAAATGGTGATTTTGGCTATAATGAGGGTCCTAGTGGTTGGACTACCTCTTAAACTTTATATATTGGATTTTTGGTAAAAATGGATAAAGTGAATGTATGGCAAGTTGATAAAATGGATGATTGACTAAAACCATAGCATGAGAAAAATGGTAAAAGGTGGATTAATGTGGCACTAGACAAAATGTTAACATACATTAAATTGGACTCGAATGCCACAGTGAAAAATTAAGGAGAGTTTGGAGCCCAGGGCCGAAAGACCCAAAACCATCATATTGTACCATATCTCACAGTGTGGATCATTTAAAGTTTGTGGTAATTGACTGATTCTGAGAAAGGATAATGAAACAAATTTAAATCCGTTGCACTTGTAATTTAAGAAAGCAACCTAAGGAAATGTTATAAGTGAGATAAAAGGATAAAAATTTGATTAATTAGTATTTAAGCTTGATAAATGGAGATTAAATTTATTAAGTGTGAGTGCGAGCTTACCGCTCGTGGATAGCTTCATTGATATTAGATAAACAATTAAACATTTTCAGAAATTGATTACAAATACGCAATATATGTATAATATTTTATAAAAAAACATATAACTTTGTATTACCCACCCTATAGAGCATTCTCTCACTCCTTTTATTATAAAACCTACACTTACACCCCACTTACATCAAGTAGGGACGCATGAAAGGACGCTACTAGGGCCCAGACGGCAATCCACGCCAGAGATGCTTGTTAATTTATTTTGAACATTGGAAATTTGTTATTTTAAACATTAAGTACTTTGCGCTTTTATTTGGGCGTATGGACATAATTTGTAATCATACAGGTTAATATAGTTTATTTCCTATTCATTTTGCATCGTGGGCCACATTGGATTTTATTAAATAAATCTTGTAAATTGACTAATTACGTATAGTCATCACTTCTTTTCCCAAGATAAAATTGGCTATTTTGTTTGTATTTAATTAATTCAATTGGAGGATTTTCTTTAATAAAGTAAATGGAATTCCACCTCACCCTTTAATTCCTTGACTTGGTACAGGTTGAGATAATGGTGACCCAAATTTGGGTCAGGGTGTTATATGCTATGTTGAGGGGGTGTCTAATTCCATACTTTCCACCTATTATTTATTTTTCTCTTATTTATATTTGATGGTGGTGATATAGATTTATCGAGAAGAACCTTTGTTGGAACACGAGGCCCCCAATTTTAAATTCTTACAAAAAGTTAATTTCAATTTCCTTTTAAAGATGCGGAATAAATATGGCGCAACTCAACACACACATTTTTCTAATTTTAATTTCTTTTCAAATTAAAATTAACAAAAGACAAAGTGAAGTAAAAGTAACAACTTTTGAATATTTCACTTAAACCAAATTAATTCAACGCAGGTCCTAGAATTTGCCTAAACCATATTTTCAATATTACCAAATTAGGCCAAACAAAATTTTATCCAATAAAATTAATGACTTAAATTAAATTAACATTTACCCAAATTCATTTTAGCACCAAGTTAAACAAGTAGTGATTTAAACAAAATTCTATCTTTTTACCTAAGCATGCGTCTAATGTGAATTTTGCGAAAGATAAAATAAACAAACCACTACGCCGCGATGTACGAGAAAAAACCACAATGGGAAAAAAACCTCGGACGGTCCTAGCATTATGTCCACTAATCACGGAATTTACAATTACAAGCAAGATGACTTACAACACTCGACTCGACTCCCTTAAGCCCCGAAGTGTCTTCTTGTAACTACCTATGCCTTAGCCGACAATCCCGAAACTCCAACGGAACCTTAAAATTCACGAATGATACTTTAGGAACACCGTCAACCACACATGGTGGCTTTCATCATGTGAGAATGCTGCAGCAAAACTACAAGACTTCTTATTTGAGGGATATAGAAGTAAACCCAAATGAACATTTCAACACGGTAGAGTGAACCAGGTGCCAAACACTCCAAGCAATATATTTATATGGAAACTTGGAATAAAAAAACTATGGGTGAAAACAAAAGTGTTCAAAGAATTTTTCTTGAAAAATAAGAACTCTTTCATTTTGGAATTTTTTTCTCTCAAACTCCCTCTTCGACATTGTAGTATGTGAAAAAGTTAGTTCAAAAGTGTTGGTTCCCGCATTAGATAAGTCTGTCAAAAGTTAGTGGGGTCAAAAGTAGTGGGATAGAGTGAAAAACTTCCGAAAACTACCAATTAAATTTCCCGCCGAAAATCTCGTTCGAATGAGATTTTCGTTCGAACGACCCTTCTAACGAAGTTCCAGTGGCCTGTTGGGCAATATCGTTGGCAAACTCGTTCGAACGACATTCTAGTTCCAATTAAAAACTGGTTCGAACGATAATTTCGAACGAACTTCCAGAAAGTTTAAAATTCAATTTTTAGTCCAGAAACTTTATTTTAAAGTTTTAAAGAAACCTTCTGAAAATAAACCTCAGTTTAAAATAAAAGTACACCCAATTAAAATTGTTCCAAGATCCTATATAAATATGTAAAGAATTCATACCATAGGAGTAAATGGAATAAATGTTGTTGACGTAGAAATGAGGCACAATAAACTCGACATGTGATGAAGCTTTATACTCTTGGCCGCTACGTCTTCAACTAATACGTCATAGGCTTGAATGGATAAACTTTAACACTATCATATGACTTAAATGTTTTTGTCCGAAATTGAGCAAACACAACATTGAGACTCAATCGGAGACTTGTGTCCTTACAACCTTGCTTCCCACGTATGTCCACTAACACCGTCGGTAATGCATTTTAGCTTTTGATAGTAAGTGGATGGATCTTTCCTCAAGGCATGAACCCATACTCTCCCCATATTCACATTGCATGGAGATTCAACATCCAATATTTGGAATTCTATCAATATAGATATCTCTCCAGTTCATAGGAGGAACATGATCTTCCTAAGAGGCTTCGTTTTTCTTCCAGTGAATCGTACCAGAGGGATATGCTCAACTTGTTGAACAAATTCAAATACATAACCTCTGAAGATCTTACATGGTCCACTAATAGCTTCTCCACATACACGTTTATGATTCTAAGGGTGATTACTAGTGCGTTATGATGTGGGATTCTAACTCCAACCAGATCTTCCTTAGTGAATAGAATATCCTTGGCGTAGTTAATAATTTATGGTCGCTGACATGTGTCAACTATGGTTTTAGAAAGGTCAATTTTGAAAGAATCCATGTCCATAACAAACTTCTTCAATTACATGCTTATGTATTTGACATAGATCTGGTTGGGGTGGATTACCCTATAGATAATTACGAACTCATTCACACTCTCAACATAGTATAAGACGTTGTCTATCATATATTTCCACTCTATAGGAACCTTTGCATTATTTTTGTCCACATAATCTTGTAAAGGACGTTACTGGTTCAGATCTTTTATCTGTCACTTAAGAACCTTATAAATATCTATCTTTTTCCCATGATTGTTTGGATAAGAATATCTTAACGTTGTGTTTATAATCGATGAATCTTCTACTATCTTCGTCTGCCTCATAAAATACTATTTCTCCTTAATTTTATTTATTATCTTATAGATTTTCTCCTTAAAGACAATATTGATGGAGTGATGTTCCTTGTAAGGATATGTCTTATCTCCTCCCTTAGATCAACCGTTTTTAGTTTTCCCCCTACTTGGTGACCTTTTTCTTATCCTTAATACTTATTTCCTTTATCTGGCCTTTTTCTTGTAAAGTGTCTACTTTCGAGGTTTTCTACTTTAGCACATTTTTTAATCCAGGACATGAGATCATCGAGGGTAGTGAAACGGGTAGTTGCTTGATAAGTGAATCTTAAATGATTCCACTAATACTTGCTTAGAGCAGTCTTCCACATATTTGTATATTTTCCAATAACTTTGAGCAAATTCACTCCGGGTCTCTTTATTACTTTTCTTCATTATGAGGTGTGAGTTAATCCTCTTTGAAAGGAAACTACTCGTAATGAATCTGGCAATAAAGGTGGGTAATTTGTCAAACCACTTGTGTTCAACATCCCCTAAATTGGAAGAAATTATGCGACACATGAGGACCTTAATATTGCTTCAGGGGGTCATGGTCTATGGACATTGGAAGATACGGTCGGTGCGTTCACTCTTCCGATCGTATATCTTAAATTGGGGAATATCTAACTTCTTTAGAGGACCAAATTAATTAATCGACAATGAGAAAAGGTAATTTTATCTAACTAATGAGGGGCATTTTGGACAAATCCTTATTAGAGTTAGCCCCTCGATGATCTTGATGCTCATCCATATCTCTCAGAATGATGTCGTGGATGTCCTTATTTTTATGATGACTACTCATGTGTTATCTCATGTTTGATGATCCCCTTCGACCGAAATGTCTCTAATCATGTTGTGAACTCCTTCCTTTACTCTGAGTTATACTCACATGAGGACTCGGTGTACGTTCCAATCACTTAAATTTATCCACATGGATCTCCTTCTCCATTCTTTCCAGGTGATGTTGATCGTGGGAATTACCTTCTTAGTGTTGGAGTTTAGAATCTTCCTACTATAAGAGTCATTCCTTCTAGGCATCTATAAGACAATAGATCTAATTAAATTATGTTAGTTTATTAGTTTCCTTAGTTTTATCTTTCATGTAGACGATAATGAGGGCTTGGAGTGTTGTGAATCCTATTAGGGTAGATATCAAACCTGATCATATGATCCTTGTTGTCGTTAAAGGCATCTCTTCGATTATCGTATGTGAAAACTTTTGACTGTGAAAATGAAACATGATTATATGCTTAATGTCTTTCATTGGCTGGAGGAAAATCGGTTCCCATCGATGGAACCAATTATATGTTGTAAAATCCAACTAGTATTTAATCAACAAAGTTAAATTGGATAAAAATGTTAACATGCACAATTACACACAAGAACAATATGTACTTAGTTAAAAAATATGCCTACGTTCACGGGGCACTACTCTCTCTTTGTTAATCTTCTTTCGATAACAAAGGTTGTATGCCCACTTTCCCTAGGGTAAGGGTTACATTTACATAGGAAAGAAAATTGTTTTTGCTAATACACGTAAGTGTGGTCGTATCCCTAATCAGACCCAACACTGTTCAATCGACACAATTCAACATCTATCTTTCAATATAGTATGGGAGACGCCTGTGGGCCTTAGCCTCCAAGAACTCATCCTCAGCATTCCATGATCACTTGGCAGATCTTAGTTTATGGTTCCTTTTGGTACATATCGTCTCATCCATATACCACCCTAGTAGGCCGAGATAGTGCACATACCCAACTTTCTAGCTACTTACTTAGATAATTGCATCTATTGCTCTCGGCTCGACCAGTATCATAAGAGTCAATATCTACAGTTCATATGTCACATGTGACTCAGGCATAATTAGTCCACATGGACCATGCAGTTATAACAGATATCTATCCCACAATGGGGAATATTTCATCATCATGGGTTGTGCATGTGCTAGATAGGAGTTGTAATCTCATTAGATCTTTTATCTCATTCACACATGTAACATGCTTAGGGGCGCATTGTGCACTCGTAATCCTATATAATCTTGTTTCTTCTTCATCTACTGGGATCGAAATATAAAACCCTATGTGAAACACTGTAAAAATACACAGTAGAGAGAGAAATCTTGAGAGTTTTATTTCCATGGTCGTTAATGCCTAACTGCAATACACACACTACATACTTGCACAATGGAGTATGCCTATTATGTTGAACCACTTATATTATGTGTGACAACCCGTATATAACTATGATAAATTATATTTAAATCATGCTTATCTTATGTGATATGAATAATTTGCTATTGGTATGTCTAATTTTAATTTATTATGTTTATTACAATCCTACTTTCATAAATCATGAAAGGTCGAATTATTTACAAACACAAAAATTTGTTCTTTTCGATAGAAATGTTCCTGTTTGAGACTAGTTTTGACCTTTATAAAATTATAAATGACTTGAGATGAAAACTAGATAGTTGTATACATATTAGTTAGGGTTTTAACACAACAAACGGATCATCAAATGGATGCCCGAGTAAAGAGTTATACTTAATTTACGAACAAGGGGAAAATCTGTCCATTCCCTCTAAGTGGTAATTTTTCTTTTATTAAACCAAATGGTTTAATTTGATTGGTTGTATTGGGAGACAGCCTTGGCCAACTTAAAACTCTCCCTCTAACTTATTTCTTCATCAAATTAAGCCCTAGGTTCAGTTTCAATTGTTGTTAGCTTGAGGAAATAGAAAGTTGATGTTTAGCAAGAAAAAGTGAGGAGAAAAAGTGTAGAAAAATCCGTAGAAATTATGTAAAAGCCCTGGAGGTAATACTAATTGCAATTCTTGTTATTTATCTTATATTACTGATTTATATGATATAAATCATCATAGGTTTATGAAAGTTTCATCCCTTTATATATATGTATGGTTAGATGCAAGTTTATGTTAAGTTGAATGTAGAAGCCCATAAAATTGCTTTGTATTGAAACCCCTTGCATTCAAACTTGCATATCTCTTTGTGTGCTTACTTCAATTGAGAAATTCAAATTGGATATGAAATTAGACTCATATATTCATATCATATCCGAAAATAAGAATTTATCTCCTTGTTGTTATGCCGTTTGTATACTTGATTTCGGTATGCCCTAAGTTTAGTCAAGCTTTTGAGATAGCAAATGAAGTCAAAAAATTATGAAACTTTAATTCTATACTATTAAGTATGTATAATGGAAAAGGTTTGAAAATCATGGAAAGTTATGCTGTAGAAAAAATATGAAAATTATGGGAATTCGGAGGAACAATAGAGGAGCTTGTAGGGCAGATTTCTTGTGTTGTAAAGAAATGGTCATAACATGCTCTAGGAAGCTTGAAAAATTACACCGTCACTTGTATTGGAAAGTATATTCATATATGTTTTCATATTGATAAGGTTGGATCCCGGTATTTGTACAATTTTTGAATATAGGATGGCTAAGTGTGGAAGACAATAATTTCAGGCCATATTGGGTACCCCTTGAATGAATGTTTGTATTTCGTCCTTACAAAGGGTACTTTGAGTACATGTTTCATGTGTATATACATTTAGAAGTATAATTTCATGTTTAATTTACTTTGGTTATAAATTACTTATAAGGTATTTCCTACGGTTGAATGTCCGTAACTTTATCAACATGTATATCATTGTTTTGCCTTTACTTATGTTTTATGAAATGTGACTTAATTGGAATTATATTGTTGATGTATAGTCATGGAAAATTACATAATTATGTTAGGATAATATTTACGATTGAGGTTCAGTACTGATTTAGTTGGATTGACAGGTGTAAGGTCTAATCAACCCGGTTCAGCTCCACTAGAAGGAAACATGAATACATAGTTGTCAACCAAGGTGAGTGTACTCACTGGAAAGAGATATTTGTATCGTGTTGTGGATATGATCAAAATATAATGAATATGAAATTGTTCATTTTGATTTATCGAAATGGGAGGTTACTCCCCGACCCGGAATGGGGGAGATTTGTCTATTAATGATAAGGGTTACTCCTCGACCAGTAATGGGGGAGAATTGTCTATTTAGACAGGATATGTGAATCATGATTCGAAAAAGTTGGTCATTCATTATGAATGAGTCGGATAAGTTAATACATAATTATATGGACATGATTTATTGCATTTAAATTTATGCAGTAGTATAGTAGTGATGCATTCACTGGGCTATTTTGCTCATGGTTGCTATGTTCACATTTTTCAGGTAACGCGATGTCACTGCCAAATCTAGGAAGTCGGGTTGGGTTAGCCAGGAATGGGAGAAACAAATAATTTGTTTAAATGTAAATGATGTAATTAAGTTATGTTATCCTTAAAGAAAGTTTTTATGGACATGACTACTCTGATGTTGTAAAAAAGGCTTTCAGTTATATGGTTTTACAATGATGACTCTGAAATTAGAACTCGTGTTTATGGTTTAGTTAAATTAATTATGGTTTGACTCACTTTGACTTTCAGAATTAATTATAAGTAACTGGGTTAGGGTGTGTAAACTTTTGGTATCAAAACCTAGGTTTTAGAGGTTCAGGAGTGAGAAGAGTCAAGATTTGGTAGTGAATATTAGAAATATGTTTTGTCTCATACTAACAATTATGTTAGGAAAAATATGTGTATATGCATGTTGTTATATCTTTGATTCATTTTAGATATAAAAGAATGGAACAAGGGGATTTAAATGTGAGAATGGAAGATGAGGCTTCAAATATGGCAGCAGAGGCGGAGGTTGAGCAACCTATTCATGTCAATGTAGAACCTGACCCTGAACAATTGACAGACATGCAAGAATTGGCATGTGCTATGACGCTAATGGCAAAGCAGCAAGCTAGATTTATGGCTCAGATGGAAGAACAACAGACCAGGCAACTGAAGGCACAAGCTGAGGAGGTGATATACCGGGAAGAAATAAGTACTTCACATGAGAAATTTATTAAGTTGAACCCACCATCGTTCGAAGGAGCAGTTGATCCCAAAGAGGCAGAAGTCTGGGTTAAAGAGATTGAACTTATCTTTGAGGTGATGAGGATGCCTGAAAATCAACGAGTGACCTTGGCGACGTATATGCTGAAAGGAGCATCTACCTATTAGTGGGATGCCATAAAACATTTGTTGATTACTCCAGAAGGTGGGAATGTGATCTTATGGGATGCTTTTGTCAAAGCTTTGTATGATAAGTATTTTCACCCAATGTATCGAAAACAAAAGGAGAAGGAATATTTCATGTTGAATCAGGGGAGTATGACAGTTAGAGAATACGAAGCTAAACTTACAGCATTATCTCAATTTGCTTCGAGGTTTATACGGAATGAGGAAGATATGTGCAACCGATTTCTCGATGGGCTTAAGTTAGTCATTAAATCTAGATTGTCGGCTTTAGAGACTTCTAACTATTCATCCTTGGTGAACAAAGCCATGCTAGTAGAAAGGAACGTGAATGAAGCTAGAGGGGATTGAGAACGAGGTGTAAAGAAAAGCATATTCGATCCAAATTATCAAAAGTTGTTAACGCAAAAATTCTCCATCTACGAGGAACAATCAAAAAAGGACACATGTCATCCTACATGGCAATATTCGACATCTGAGGAGAGTTGGTCGGCACCCGAGGAGTATTAGTCGGCATCCGAGGAGAGTTGGTCGGCACCCGATGAGTATTAGAGTTGGTCAGTACCCGAGGAAAATTAGTTGGCACCCGAGGAGAGTTGGTCGGTATACCAACCAGGAAGATCAAAGGATAACTATGCATTTAATGTGCATTAATGAAGATGGTAGCGCATTTAATGAGCATTAATGTACATTTATACTGTAGATGACAACACATAGCATACCAATCAATTCAACAATTAGATTCGTTGAATGTAGACATAATGTATAAATGTCTACATACAATGAATCTCTTTATCTCCCATAACTATAAATATATGTATTCCCTTAGCCAAGGGGGAGATGGAGGAGAAAGGGAGGATAAATCCAAGAGAACCTAGAAACCTCATACACAAGATACACATCCTTTCTCTCTCTACACCCTATGGTGCTATTGTAAACCCCTGGGAATAAAATAACTGTGGACGTAGGCTTTATTCATAGCTGAACCACTTTAAAAATCTTTGTCTCTTATGTGCTTGATTGGATTGCTTTCATCTATTTATCTGTGATCATAAAAATGGGATTCGGTCTAGTTTTTTGCATCAATAGATTGGCGCCGTCTTTGGGAACGTGTTATAAGCATTGTTCTCCATCAAAACCTCAACAGGTACTCAGGAAAAATTATCTTCCCAGTACAATTATTGGATGCTCATCAACAGCACATAAAGACCTTAAAAGGTCAATATCGAACAAAAACAATGCAGCTAGACTGCACACAACACATCAGCAAGACTGCAAACAACAATTCAATTGGCACCATCAGATTCATTTCATACATGCCCCAATCCTGGTCATAGCGCTTCATACTTGACTTAATCGAGTTAAGAGTAGGATTGAAGAAGTTCGAGGCAGTGCCATCTACAGTACATCAGTGCCTAAAATTTCCAATAAATTTTGGAGTAGGAGTTGTGAAAGGTGATCAAAAAGTAGCTGGGGAATGTTATTATTCATCTGTCGAGCAAGAGGAGCTGGAGGAGTCGAGGAAAAAGACTACTACTTATCAAGTGGATGAAGGTCCAGAAATTGAAACATTGGATCCTAGAGATGAGTCGCAACTCGTGAAGGGTCAAGTGGTGGAAGCTAGTGAAAATATCATTCTGGATGACGACCACCCTGAACGAACTAATCAAATAGGTTCGTCATTGGATACCTCATTAAAACAGGAATTGATAAATTTCCTAAGAAGCAGAAAGAAAACTTTCGCATGGTGTTATGAAGATATGCCCAGAATAGACCCAAATTTCTTATGTCACGAGCTCAACATGAATAAGGAGATCAAACCAGTGAAGTAGAGAAGAAGAGTATTCAGTCCCGAGAAGAATCAAGCTATACAAGAGGAGGTCGAGAAGCTCCAGAAAGCTTGTTTCATAGAAGATGTTAAATACCCCGACTGGTTAGCAAATGTGGTGATGGTAAAAAAGAATAATAACAAGTGGAGGATGGGTGTAGACTTCACCGACCTCAATAAAGCATGCCCAAAGGATCACTTTTTGCTGCCCAGAATTGATCAACTAGTCGATGCTACCTCGGGACATGAGCTGCTGAGCTTTATGGATGCTTATTGTGGTTACAACCAGATTAAAATGAAACCTAAAGACAGGGAGAGTACTTCTTTCATTACCTCTAGGGGAACTTATTGTTATAATGTTATGCCTTTTGGTTTGAAAAATGCAGGTGCGACATATCAGCGGCTGATGAACAAGGTCTTTGATGAACAAATCAGTTGCAATATAGAAGTCTATGTTGATGATATGATGACAAAGAGCAAGAAAGATGCCGATCATCTAGTTGACTTAGGCCAAACCTTTGATCAACTGGATAAATATCAAATGAAGCTGAACCCGGTGAAGTGCATATTTGGAGTTCGAGAAGGCATGTTTCTCGGGTACATTATCAATCAACGAGGCATTGAAGCAAATCCTGAAAAGATCAAAGACCTATTAGGGCTGCGATCTCCAACGACGAAGAAAGAAGTACAAAGTATCATAGGATGAGTAGCAACACTCAACAGATTTGTATCGCGAGCAACTGATAGATGTCTCCCATTCTTCACAACGCTCCGAAAGACTTTTGAGTGGAATGATGAATGTGAGAAGGCCTTTCAAGACTTGAAGAAATACCTGGGAGCACCTCCACTGTTTTCCAGGCCGGTGATGGGAAAAAATTATTCTTGTATCTAGCAGCATCGGAGAATGCAGTTAGCTCGGCATTGATCAGAGTGGAGAATGGAGTGCAAAAACCAATTTATTACACGAGTAAGGCCTTCCAAGGAGGAGAAATCAGATATCCGAGGCTGGAAAAATTGGCACTGGCGTTGAATGAGGCAAGTAGGATAATGAGGCCATACTTTCAGGCTCATGCCATAGTAGTATATACTGATATGACGCTGAGGCAAGCCCTTCATAAACTAGAAAAATCAGGTAGATTGATGTATTGGGCAATAGAGCTCGGTGAATATAATATAGTTTATGAACCCAGATCATCGCTAAAAGGGCAGGCTGTAGCAGATTTTATAGCAGAGTTCACCTATCCTAATACCCCCGAGGAGCAAAAGATGCTCGCTGATCAACCTGTGGATGTTACAGAATCAACAGACACAAGCTCAAACCAACTCCGGTTGGTAAAAGGGCGAGTGGATGTTACAGGATCATCAATTTCGAGCTCAGACCAACTCCAGTTGGTAAAAGGGCAAAAAAAGATGATCGACGAGGAGCAAGAAGTATCAGGGGAGGATGAAAGGAAGCAACAAATATTTCACTGAGGAACTCTGTCAGATCAGAAATTTAAAGACAAGTTACCTATATGGAGGCTATATGTAGATGGCTCATCTTGCACAACAGACTATGGGGCAGGGATCTTTTTGAACAACCCGAATGAGGTCGACATGGAATACACCCTACGATTCCAATTCAAAGCTTCCAATAATGAGGTTGAGTATGAGGCCATGATTGCAGGTCTTAATTTGGTAAAAATTATGGAGGCGCAGCAGGTTATTGTCTTCAGTGATTCTCAATTGATCGTAAGTCAAATGTTGGGAATATATGCAGCCAAAGAGGAATCAATGATTAGGTATCATGCAAAGGTGATGGAGTTGGTATCAGAATTTGTTGCTATTCAGCTGGTCAGAATACCAAGAATGGAGAATGCGAGAGTAGATGCCTTAGCTCGATTAGCATCAGCTACTCGTACCGAGGTACGAAGAACAATCCCAATTGATGTTTTAGTTGGTCAGAGTATAGATGAAGATCTGACGATGAATTTTATTACCCTTGATTTAGGACTATCTTGGATGGATCCCATCAGGGCATATATTGAGGAGGGAGAATTACCAATTGACAAGTTCGCTGCCAAGAAATTAAAGTTTAAAGCTGCTCCGTATGTATTAATTAATGGTATTCTATATAGACGAGGAATTATGGCAGGTTTGCAAAGATGTGTGCATCCCACCGAGGTGAAAGATTTTATTGAAGAGGTCCATGAAGGGTCTTGTGGAGCCCATGTAGCAGGTCGAACGCTTTTGCAAAAGGATGATGACGTAGGGATACTACTGGCTAACGATGAGAGCTGATTGTATAGCCTATGATAAGAAATGTGACAAGTGTCAGCGCTTTTCCTCCATCCGAAGAACTCCACAAGCATTGTTGACACCCATCACTTCCCCTTGGCCATTTTCCATGTGGGGAGTAGATCTGGTTGGGACACTGCCAACGACCAGCGGAAGGTTCAAATACCTCGTCGTCACAATAAATTATTTTACTAAGTGGGTAGAAGCGGAGCCTCTCATTGATATGACGTACGACAAGGTGTACCAATTTATCTGGAAGAATATCATCTGTCGATATGGTCTTCCTCGTGCCTTCATCACAGACCATGGAACATAATTTGACAACGAGGAGTTCGCTGCCTATTGCCATCAGTCCAATATCTTAAAGCTCCACTCGGCACCAGGACATCCTCAAAGCAACGGACAGACTAAAGTGACGAACAGAACACTGCTAAATGGATTGAAGAAAAGACTAAGTGACGCAAAAGCAAACTCGATCAACGAGTTACAGTCAGTACTGTGGGCTTATCGTATTACTCCCCGAGCAGCAACTGGAGAATCACCATATATTCTGGCATTTGGAAGTGAAGCTGTTATACCTGCTCCTTTGATTGAAAAATTTTCGGGGAATACTACTGCTACACACTACTCGGCAAAACTCGGCAAAGCTCAAACTACTCAGCAAAAATATTCCTAAAAATGCCAACCTCGGTTGGTTAGGAAAAAAAATATTCCTAAAAATACCAACCTCGGATGGTTAGGAAACAAAATATTCCTAAAAATGCCAACCTGTTTGGCTAGGAAACAAAATATTCCTAAAAATGCCAATCTCGGTTGGTTAGGAAACAAAATATTCCTAAAAATGCCAACCAATTTGGCTAGGAAAAAAAATATTCCTAAAAATGCCAACTTGTTTGGCTAGG
The DNA here is from genome assembly GCA_949130495.1 of Sambucus nigra. Taxonomy (NCBI): domain Eukaryota; kingdom Viridiplantae; phylum Streptophyta; class Magnoliopsida; order Dipsacales; family Adoxaceae; genus Sambucus; species Sambucus nigra. Next base: position 302,190,838 of record OX422217.1, on the reverse strand, counting down.
AAACAAAATATTCCTAAAAATGCCAACTTGTTTGGTTAGGAAACAAAATATTCCTAAAAATGCCAACTTATGTTGGTTAGGAAGTACATATATTCTCGAAAATGCCAACTTATGTTGGTCGGGAGGAAAATATATTCTCGGAAATGCCAATTTATGTTGGTCGGGAGGTAAGATTATTCCAGAAAGCGCCAAAGTTGCTCATAGAGGAAAAATCCACTAACTATGGCTGGTCGGGGATAAAAACCCACTAACTGTAGTTGGTCCAAAAGGAAAATTTACCGACCTTGGTTGGTCGAAAACATTTTATGAAAACGAGAAAGTGATCGAGCAACATTTTTTATACTCGTAACTTTTTTACTAAGTTGTTCGACAAACAAAACATCATTTTTTATCAAATGGTTACCACAAATTCAAACTAGTCGACAATAAGTTGATCGACAAACAACACAATATTGTTATCTTTTTAACAGATACATATGCATAGATGTAAAGTATTTTACAAGACAATAGCAATTAAGATTGCGAACAAAAATGAAAGTCTTTCAATAAAATCAAAAACAAAATACATCAGGAATCAAATACAAATTTATTACATCAATATTACCATTCTATTGGTTTCTTCCCCTCTGCTTTTGAAACAGGTTCCTCGCCAGCAGGTGGATCATTTAAAGCAAGAGGAGACTTTATGAAGTTTAGATATTTGAGCATCCTGATATTCATCACGGACGGTCGATCTAGGAGGTGCTCGATAAAGTATTTGTTCATTTGGTGGCTTCTATTACAGATATATTTGTTCATTTGGTGGCACATTCTTATAACATCATGCAGTCGAGCACCAAATTCAACTTCACACGGAGGCGTATTCAGAAGTTCAGGAGGTACATTCAGAAGTTCGGGAGGCATATTCAGGAGTTATTATGCACATACTATTGAAGTTCAGAAGTCAAATTTAGCATCTACAGCACTGAGATCTTTACTACTACTATCCCGACCAATATTGAAGAAGAAGTCGTATGAAAATGTTTCGAAGTCCACCACTATCTTGGTACTAATCAGATTGAAGAGTTGGGTTCAAAAGCTAGTATGTTACTCGACAAAGTATTCAGAGGATCATAAATCAGAAGAATTAAGCACGTGAAGTTAGCACTCAGTGGCTCGGCACATGAGGCAGTTGGTCGGCTAGCAAACCAATCAACATACTTGAAGATTATGACAAGCTACAAGCTGCATACTATGACATGGCTGCATCCAAATTCCCAGGGGTGATACATAGCACACGGAGTTCCTCAAAAGAAAGATTAGCAACCGTCGATCAGCTTGCATCATATGTCGTCCAGGAGATAATGCACTTTATGTTAAACAAATCAAGAAGGTAGATCAAGAATTTCATGAGCACCGAGAAACACTGCAGAATAAATACTCCATCCTTTCAAGTAAACCATCAAGCATGGAGCATTGGGGCTTCTATTAACGCAAAAATTCTCCATCTACGAGGACCAATCAGAAAATGACACAAGTCATCCTACGTGGCAATATTCGACATCTAAGGAGAGTTGGTCGGCACCCGAGGAGTATTAGTCGGCATCCGAGGAGAGTTGGTCGGCACCCGAGGAGTATTAGTCGGCACCCGAGGAGAGTTGGTCAGTACCCGAGGAAAATTAGTTGGCACCCGAGGAGAGTTGGTCGGCATACCAACCAGGAAGATCAAAGGATAACTATGCATTTAATGTGCATTAATGAATATGGCAGCGCATTTAATGAGCATTAATGTACATTTATACTGTAGATGACAACACATAGCATACCAAGCAATTCAATAATTAGATTCGTTGAATGTATACATAATGTATAAATGTCTACATACAATGAATCTCTTTATCTCTCATCACTATAAATACATGTATTCCCTTAGCCAAGAGGGAGAGATCCAAGAGAACCTAGAAACCCCATACACAAGATACACATCCTTTCTCTCTCTACACCCTATGGTGCTATTGTAAACCCCTGGGAATAAAATAACAGTGGACATAGGCTTTATTCATGGACGAACCACTTTAAAAATCTTTATCTCTTATGTGCTTGATTGGATTGCTTTCATTTATTTATCTGTGATCATAAAAATGGGATTCGGTCCAATTTTTTGCATCAACAGGTAGTGATACAGAATATTCGAGACTTGGAGGGAAGAAATTCCCGCATGGTAGAGGCATGGGAAGTAGTTTTCAAAGGGGTGAAGCATATGGTGGAATGGGTTCAAGAGTTTCATGACAAGGAGATCCAAATGTTTGTTTCTTTTGTGGTACATCGGGCCATATAAAAAAGAAATTGCCTAAAGTTACAGAATATAGAATGTTTTAACTGCCATCAGAAGGGCCATCTGAGAAAGAATTGTCCTATGCTATCTAGAGCAGTTTCAGTTAGTTGTGTGGGGCCTCATAAAGGATCATCTCTAGGGAATGCAACCAGGGGAAGGGATACAAGACAAGCAAGTGGATCGAAGGCAGGAGGAAGAGTCTTTGCGATGACATTGCAAGATGCACATGCTACACCGAAGTGGTTATAGGTAAACTTTCTATTGCAAATAAAGATTTGTATGCACTCATTGATCCTGGATCTACGCATTCATTCGTGGCATTAGATATTATTTCATATTTGGGTAGACCATGTTCATTTCTCAATTGTTCCTTATATATTTCTACCCTAATGGAAAGTGTGATTCTGGTTAAGCATGTTTACAAAGATTGTATCTTACGAATGGGGGAACGAGATTTCTATGTTGATTTGATACCGTTGGCCATTCGAGATTTTGATATTATATTGGGGATGGATTGGTTATCATCATATCATGATTCCATTGATTGTTTTAGCAAAAAAGTTACATTTCATTTGCTTGGTGAACCCGAGTTCCAGTTTAAAGGGGAAAGGAATGTTGTCCCTAATTGTCTTATCTCAGCAATAAAGAGAAGAAAGTTATTGAGTATGGGTTGTATGGGGTATTTAGCGTATGTGGTTGATGTTAGTAAGGAGGCACTTAAAGTTGAAGATATACCAGTGGTTAGATAATTTTCTGATGTCTTCCTAGAGGAATTGCTAGGACTTCCACTCGATAGGGAAGTAGAGTTTTCCATTGAATTAATTCCATGTACTGGTCCAATTTCTCTTGCTCCATATAGAATGGCACCAGTGGAGTTGAAGGAATTAAAAGTGCAATTACAAGATCTGATAAGCAAAGGTTTCATTCGCCCTAGTGTTTCACCATGGGGAGCCCCGATGTTATTTGTGAAAAAGAAAGATTGGACAATGTGATTATGTATTGCTTATCGACAATTCAATAAGGTGACCATTAGAAACAAGTACCCTCTACCTCGTATCAATGACTTGTTGGACCAATTACAGGGGGCACTGTATTATCGAAGATTGATTTGAGATCGGGTTACCACCAACTGAAAGTGAAGGATAGTGATATTTCCAAAATAGCTTTTTGGACTCGATATGGGCACTATGAGTTTTTGGTGATGCCATTTGGATTAACTAATGCTCCATAAGTTTTTATGGATTTGATGAATCGGGTATTCCACCCTTTCATTGATTCATCTGTGATTGTATTCATAGACGATGTGTTGATTTACTCGCGTAGCATGGAGGAACATGAGAATCATTTGAGACTTGTATTGTAGATTTTGAGAGAGAAGAAATTGTTTGCTAAATTCAGCAAGTGTGAGTTTTGGTTGAATGAAATTATGTTTTTAGGGCACGTTGTCTTGGGAAATGGGATATATGTTGATCCAAAGAAGGTGGAAGCAATTGTTTAATGGGAGAGTCCTAAGAATGTGATAGAAATTAGGAGTTTCCTAAGATTGGCAGGCTACTATTGCAGATTTATTAAAGGGTTTTCATCAATACCATTACCATTGACAAAATTGACTTGTAAAGAAGTGAAGTTTGTATGGGATGAAGAATGCGAGAGGAGTTCTAAAGAATTAAAGAATCGGTTGGTTTCAACCCATATACTTACTATTCCATGTGGGAATGAGTCTTTTGTGATCTATACAGACGCTTCATTTCAAGTGTTAGGATGTGTTCTTATGCAGAATGGTAAGGTAGTAGCATATGCTTCCAGATAATTAAAGATGCATGAACAAAATTACCCTACACACGATTTGGAGCTAGCGGCCATTGTTTTTGCTTTAAAGTTGTGGTGATATTACTTATATGGAGAAAATTATGAGATATTTACGGATCATCAAAGTTTGAAATACTTGTTTACACAGAAAGAACTGAATTTGAGACAGAGGCGTTGGATGGAGCTGATTAAAGACTATGACTGTACCATTCATCATCATCCTGGGAAGGCCATTGTGGTAGCAAATTCTTTGAGTCAAAAATCATCAGGGATTCTTGGTTGCATACAGTGTGCCCGTGTTGGAAATATTAATGACTTGCCATCGATGGGCATTGAATTGAAGTTTTCAAAAAGTGGAGGATTATTAGCACATGTCACAGTGAGACCCGTATTGGCCGAACGCATACGAAATTGGAAGACCAGTGATCCATTCCTTGAGAATAAGAAACAAGATGTCCTGGATGGTAAAGAGAGTGACATTGAAATTAAGAATGATGAATCGTTGTGTTATAAAAATAGGATTTGTGTACCAAATGATCCACCCTTAAAGAAAGATATATTAGAAGAGGCACATAGTTCTATTTACTCTATGCATCTGGGAGGTACCAAAATGTACAGATATTTGAAAGAATATTACTGGTGGAACAATATGAAATGTGAGATTGTAGAGTTCGTAGCTAAATGTTTAGTATGCCAGCAAGTGAAAGCAGAGCATCAGAAGCCGGCAGGATTATTGCACTCTTTGCCTATTCTGAAATGGAAGTGGGAGCATATAACGATGGACTTTGTTACAGGATTACCCCGGTCACCAAAGGGGCATGATTCTATTTGGGTGATTGTAGACCGATTGACAAAGTCAGCTCATTTTCTTCCAGTTAAGACCACCTACACTGTTGACAAGTATGCACGTATGTACGTTGATGTGATTATCCTTTTACATGGGGCACCAGTGTCAATTGTATCAGATAGAGATCCAACATTCACTTCTAAGTTTTGGCCTCGTCTCCAAAATGCCATGGGCACAAGTTTGAAGTTCAGCACTGCGTTTCATCCACAAACTGATTGGCAATCAGAAAGGACGATTCAAATATTAGAAGACATGTTACGAGCCGGTGTATTTGACTTCAAAGGTAGTTGGGATGATCATTTTCCATTGATGGAATTTTAATATAATAATAGTTATCAGTCGACTATTGGTATGGCTCCTTATGAAGCTTTATATTGGAGGATATGTAGAACGCCTTTGTGTTGGGATGAAGTGGGTGAAAGGAAAATTTTAGGTCCGAAATTAATAGATGTGACGACATAAAAGATCAAAATTATTCGGGAATGGATAAAGATAGCGCAAAGAAGGAAGAAAATTTATGGAGATAAAATGAAGCACCCATTGGAATTTCAAAAGGGGGATTTTTTTTCCTACATATTTCACCATGGAAAGGCATCATGAGATTTGGTAAAAGGGGGAAACTAAGTCCAAGATACATTCGACCATATGAGGTGTTGGAAAGAATTGGGCCCCTGGCTTATAGATTAGCATTACCTCCAGATTTATCCCATTTGCATGATGTGTTTCACATATCGATGCTTTGTAAGTATTTGGCAGATCCATCTCATCAGTTAAAAACTCAACCAATTGAACTGAAGGAAGACTTGTCGAACATCGAGGAACCATTGGAAATTATTGATCATAAGGAGCACGTATTGAGGAATAAAGTTATTCACTTAGTTAAAGTTATGTGGATGAGCCATGGAGTTAAAGAAGAAACTTGGGAAATAGAGGATAGCATGAAGAAACAGTATCCCTATTTGTTTGGTAAGTGAACTTCATATTAAATTTCGGGGATGAAATTTTCTAGGCGGGGAAGTTGTGACAACCCGTATATAACTATGATAAATTATATTTAAATCATGCTTATCTTATGTGATATGAATAATGTGCTATTAGTATGTCTAATTTTAATTTATTATTTTTATTACAATCCTACTTTCATAAATCATGAAAGGTCGAATTATTGACAAACACAAAATTTTGTTATTTTCGGTAGAAATGTTCCTGTTAGAGACTAGTTTTGACCTTTATAACATTATAAATGACTTGAGGTGAAAACTAGATAGTTGTATAAATGTTAGTTAGGGTTGTAAAAAAACAAACGGATCATCAAATGGATGCCCGAGTAAGGAGTTGTACTGAATTTACGAACAAGGGGCAAATTTGTCCATTCCCTCTAAGTGGTAATTTGTCTTTTATTAAACCAAATGGTTTAATTTGATTGGTTGGCTTGGGAGGCAGCCTTGGACAACTTAAAACTCTCCCTATAACTTATTTGTTCATAAAATTAAGCCCTAGTTTCAGTTTCAAGTGTTGTTAGCTTGAAAAAATAGAAAGTTGATGTTTAGGAAGAAAAAGTGAGGAGAAAAAGTGTAGAAAAATCCGTAGAAATTACGTAAAAGCCCTGGAGGTAATCCTAATTGCAATTCTTGTTATTTATCTTATATTTCTGATTTATATGATATAAGTCATCATTGGTTTACGAAAGTTTCATCCCTTTATATATATGTATGGTTAGATGCAAGTTTATGTTAAGTTGAATGTAGAAACCCTTAAAATTGCTTTGTATTGAAACCCCTTTCATTCAAACCTTCATATCTCTTTTTGTGCTTACTGGAATTGAGAAATTATAATTGGATATGAAATTAGACTCACAGATTAATATCGTATCCAAAAATGAGAATTTATCTCCTTGTGGTTAGGCTGTAATGATGATTTTAAGTTGGTACATTGTTGATGTTTGTATACTTGATTTCGGTATGCCCTAAGTTTAGTCAAGCTTTTGAGATAGGAAATGAAGTTAAAAAATTATGAAACTTTAATTATGTACTATTAAGTATGTATACTAGAAAACGTTTGAAAATCATGGAATGTTATGATGTATAAAAATTATGAAAATTCTGGGAATTCGAAGGAACAATAGAGGTGCTTGTAGGGCGGATTTCTTGTGTTATAAAGAAATGGTCATAACTTGCTCTAGGAAGCTTGAAAAATTACAACGTCACTTGTATTGGAAAGTATATTCGTATATGTTTTCATATTGATAAGGTTGGACCCATGTATATGTACAATTTAGGAATATAGGATGGTTAAGTATGTAAGACAATAATTTCAGGCCATACTGGGTACCCTTTGAATGAATGTTTGTATTTCGTCCTTACAAAGGGTACTTTGAGTACATGTTTCATGTGTATATACATTTAGAAGTATAATTTCATGTTTAATTTACTTTGGTTATAAATTACTTATAAGGTAATTCCTACGGTTGAATGTCCGTAACTTTATCAACATGTATATCATTGTTTTGCCTTTACTTATGTTTTATGGAATGTGACTTAATTGGAATTATATTGTTGATGTATAGTCATGGAAAATTACATAATTATGTTAGGATAATATTTAAAATTGAGGTTCAGTAATGATTTAGTTGGATTGACAGGTGTAAGGTCTAATCAACCCAGTTCATCTCCACCAGAAGGAAACGTGAATACATAGTTGTCAACCAAGGTGAGTGTACTCACTAGAAAGAGATATTTGTATCATGTTGTTGATATGATCAAAATATAATGAATATGAAATTGTTCATTTCGGTTTACCGAAATGGGAGGTTACTCCACGACCTGGAATGGGGGAGATTTGTCTATTAATGACAAGGGTTACTCCTCGACCAGTAATGGGGGAGAATTGTCTATTTAGACAGGATATGTGAATCATGATTCGGAAAAGTTGGTCATTCATTATGAATGAGCCGGATAAGTTAATACATAATTATATGGACATGATTTATTGCATTTAAATTTATGCAGTAGTATAGTAGTGATGCATTCACTGGGCTATTTTTCTAATGGTTCTATGTTCACATTTTTCAGGTAACGCGATGTCACTGCCAAATCTAGGAAGTCGGGTTGGGTTCGCCAGGAATGGGAGAAACAAATATTTTGTTTAAATGTAAATGATGTAATTAAGTTATCTTATCCTTCAAGAAGGTTTTTATGGACATGACTACTCTGATGTTGTAAAAAAGGCTTTCAGTTATATGGTTTTACAATGATGACTCCGAAATTAGAACTCGTGTTTATGGTTTGGTTAAATTAATTATGGTTTGACTTACTTTGACTTTTACACTTAATTATAAGTAACTGGGTTGGGGTGTGTCATTATGTGTCTTATCCATTCCCTCATCCCCATTTTACTATTTACTTTTATATTAATGGATTACTCCATTATTGAATTAGCGAGAGGTTGAACTACATATATAAATTTAAGTGGTGATTTCATAGCATCATCATTTTAGTGTCGTTTGTGGGTAGATATTGATCTTTTTCCTCTTAATTTACATTTTAGATGCTGACTTCTATCTTTTGTGGTGGTCCATGTCCATAATTATTGGACATGTACAATCACTGAAAGAGATGGAAGTGCTCTTTAAGCTTCATTCCTACTTATAGTTAATTTATCTTTGTTGCTTATTCTCACTGGAGCTATGGAATTAGATTTTCCACCTAGTATTAGACCAAGTTCCAGCCAACCACCACCTTAGTAAAAAATACTAGAGGTGGCAGCAATGATGAGATCCTTATTGGAGATCATGGAAAAAATTCAATAGCAGTTCATGGCGTTTAGCTAATGTTTTTTGGGAAGATCTGTATGTGACCCAACCGTGATTATCACTACGAAATCTAGGGAGATAATCGACTCAAAAATAGGGGACCACCTCAGGCCTCATAAAACGAGGTTCGGTCCCATTAGTGGAGGAGAGTTATTGTTTATCTAAGGAACCATCTCCTCGGAAAGAAAGTGCATAGTTGTCAAGATGGTCAGGATTATGATGAGGAAGACTATTGGGAGCCATATGAGGTTTTTGGATATACCATTTTTCCACCTCTGACCTATGAAGGAAGGAGTGCTAGGCTGACACAAGATATCCTACCAAAGACTTCACCTTTAGATAGACTCAGTAGAGGGTCGACCTTTAATCGACTTGGCAAGGTAGTAGATTTACGTGATAAGCTATCCCATTCTCGCAGTAATTGTGCCTCTAGAGCAACAAAGACGTGGTGATGTTCATCCTCAGCAGGGTCAATATAAGAAGAGAAATTAGAAGTAAACAACCGGTAGAGAACTACTGGGAGAGAATAGGCACCGGACCTAGTTGATCAGAAAGTGGGAAAAGATAATACATTAGAAGTAATGAAGCCCTATAATAGCTTTGTCCATAGGTTTGAAGAAAGATTGGTACGCTTTCGAAAAATGGGCCCCCAAAAAATTGATGTTACACAAAAGGGTCTCCTTTCATCAGCAAGATAGTAAACTTCCCTACTCCTGCCAAATTAAAACCTCACACTGTGACCCAAAAGTATGATGAAAGTTACAGACCAGTGCATCATATAAAGATTTATCGATCAATAACTAGCATATATTAGACCCCAAACGAGATGAAGTCTAAAGTTTTCTCAAGTAATCTCACAGGTGCGGCCCATATGTGGTACACATCCTAGCCCAGTAATTGAATTTAAAACTTCAAGAAACTTCTCGAGAAATTTATCCATGATTTATTTTTTGATATAAAGTCTCCAAAGAAGGTGACCCACTTCCTGCATGTGAATCAAGGTAAGAATGAAATACCGAGGGACTATATCTCTCGGTTTAACAAAAAAAGTTGGAGGTGTAGAACTATGAAGAAAACATAGCCATAGAGGCTCTTATTAGTGTTCTATAGCAAGGGAAAATCATATAAAAAATCTATGAGGATACTCTAAAAACCATGTTATAACTTTTTACTTCAGTCAAGAGAGTCATGAATGCGGAGGAGCCCATGGCAAGCAAGATAAGAGATACAGAGGAGGCTGGTGGAAGTAGGTTGAAATATAAGAAAGGTAAAAAGAGATCACTCAGGATACGTTCGTTAAATATACCCCGTAATAGTATTCCCATATATGATCCTTAACGAGATTAAGGACGGCAAAGCAGTTCATTGGCTACAGAAGTTAAAATCCTCTCATCATAAGAGGGACAAGGGTAAATGGTGTGAGTTTTGTCAAGATCACAAGCATACAACTAATAATTTTTTTTTCTCTAAAGGGTGAGATAGAGAAGATGTTGAAGAAGGGAAAAATTAGGAAGTATGTAGACTGGAGTGGTGATAAAGACAACACAAAAAACAAGCATAATGGGGGAAAGGAAAAAAGTCAAGATGACAACCCTCGGTTACCAAAACCGATGATGAATCAGAGAATGAAGAGGAGGATCAAGATCTTATATTGAAGATCCCAGAAGTAAAAGGATGAATTAAAATGGTATCCTTCGATGTAAAGATGATATGTGGAATATTAGCTGGAGGAGGTATATATCCGATATACCGTAAATCCCATATGGTGGAGAGAAAATCGACACCGAAGAGGTTAGATTATAACTCGACTTGGATATATCAGAGGATGGTAAAGTTGAAAAAAATTGACATGGACACCCTAGTAGTGAGATTTAAGAATGTACTTTAAAGGAATTATGGTCCCTCATAATGAAACCTTGGTAATTAGCAATAGGTTCTATTAGTATGATGTGACACACATATTTTTTGATGGTGGCAGCTTGGTCGACATGATGTCTTAGGACTACTTTAAGGGTTTAAAAGATCACAAAAAAAGGCTAGTTCCATACCATTAGCCACTGATCGGATTCAATGGTGAGAAGGTTATTCCTCTAGGGGTGTTTAAAATGGATGTCTGGATGGGCACCTAGCTGAGGTGTCTTACCAGCAAGATAAATATTTGTTTTATGCATGAAAATATATTTTAGGCCTACGATATTATTCTAAGAAGATTGGAACTCAAGGAGTTTGAGGCAGCCCCATCAATATCCTAGCAAATGATATAAATATTGACTCCTTACAAGTAGGGGAAGTTCAAAGGGACAAAGTGGAAGATTGGGAATGTTATTTTAGTTCGAACAAACTATTCAACCCCAAGGATAAGAATAAATTAAAAAAAGTTAAACCCGCAAAGGAGGTAGAACCATTGTCCTCAGTGAGGACAAGCAAAAAAAACCTTATAATTCGGGGAATCCTTAATAAAGGAAGTAAAAGAGGAGTTGGTGTTGTTGAAAAGGAGGCAGAGAATCTTTTCGTGGAGTGATGAAGACATATTAGGGATACACTAAAAGATCATCTTCCACCAGATGAATATTGATGAGAAGGGGAAAGTTGTGAGGTAGAGGAGAAGAACCTATGCAAGAGAGAAGTTCAAGATGATTCAGAAAGAGGTTAAAAACATGTAAACAGTCGGGTTCATTTCGAAGGTGCAATACCTAGAGTTGTTGTCCAATGTCATAATCGTACTAAAGGCTAACGAGAAGTGAGGAATGATGATGCTAAGAATCAGCACCACCAGATAAGAGGTGATAAGCTCAAATAGTAACAACAATGGAAACAATAGAGTTATATATGTATGTAGGTATACCGAAGGACGTGAGTATAAGAGTAATTGAGACAATGATATATAGTGGTTCAGCCAATCTAGCCTACATCCACTATGAGTGTGTGATCCACTAAATTTGGCCACTAATGGCCTTGGATACAATGCACATAAACTCTCCCTCTCTCTCTACTATGTGAACAAATAGAGTTTCAACTAGGGTTACAATTATTGATCCCTATTCATGGTTAAAGATGACAAGTATATATAGGGATTGGGGGGTGTAGTGTATCCCCCCAAGCACGCAATAAGCATTGGAATGATTATCTAACCAATACCCTGTTGACCCCTGGACGAGCCACTTGTAGGTAGTGATGACATAATAATCCCTCACGTGACAGAATCATCTTATTATAATTGTTTAGTTCATATGCCACGTGAGTCCCATGTGCACTGTCCCATGCGTCTCCTGAATCACGTTCCATGATGGTTTCACCTTAGGCTTAAGGTGACGGGCTGAGGCTGAGATAAATGCTGAACTATTGGGTCCTAACTATTGGATGTGGGATGTTCGTACTATCAACCCCTATAGGGTCAGCCAGTCGCTTGGTCATTCGAACAGCCCCTAAGCCGAGGATTTTATATTCGTGAGCTTGGGCTTATTCGGGTCATCAAAGTAGAAGATAATGGGGTCAGCCTCCATAGGGCCGTCCAGTCATACGATCATTTGAACTGTGTTGCTAATGATGGGGTCGGCTTGGCTGACCCCCTAACTTCTGTATGAGCCCCTTGGGTGGAAGTAGAGTTGAACCCTAATCCTAGACGAGGCTACCCTCAGCCTGACTGATGGTGTATTTTGGTATATCAATCACCCCTAGCCCTTAGGATAACTGAGGGGTAATATTGTCTTTAGATCTCGAGTTGACGAGTGGTCAGGTTGATGAGTAACATTTGTCAAGTGTCAGTCACCGTTTTGTGTTCTTTAAGAATGATGGATGCATATTACACATGGAATGTTGTCCCTTAATGATGATTTTCCTCATGAGTTTTGCACCGCCAGGGTTATTAAGCCCAATAATGACAATGTATTTAAACCTTTTCAAACAATTCTCTCTGTTTCTTCTTCTTTCTTCCTCACGCACACGGTCTTTCTCTAAATTTGTCAATTAACCTCCATTCTTGCACTTTCGTGAAAGCTCCAAGTTTTCTTCTAGTTTTTCTCTCCTCTTTCGGGTAATTCATCCACCATTCTCTCCTTATTCTTTCTCTTTTTTTCAAGTTTCTTTTGGTTTCTGTTTTATATAGTTTCTGTGAAATTTTCTTCCCCACTTTACCTTTTTCATCATGTATTCACCTTTCTTCAGCGGTTTTCGGATTAAAACTAAGTGTTAAGCCTTCCTGGGTCCCTTGCCCACCGATTTGTGGTGGTTCAGTATCGATTTATACCTTTTCTGGTCCTCTAGTGACCCTCTGGTTTTCTTCTCTGGTGAACTTTAGGTCTCGTGTTCTTGGTTGTTCATCCCTAAAACCTTTTATTTTTCCATGTTAGATCTTGAAGTCAACTTGGTCAACTATTTAATTTGTTTGTGGGTTATTTGATAAAATCCTCAAGTGTTAAGTCTCCCCTTTAATGCTTCAAAGGATTTATGATTTAGCCGAGGAGTTTCTAACTCTGAGAGAGAGGTACTTTGTAGAGATTAGGAGAATAGAGGAATAGAATGAGTCTAGACGTAGGGCTGACCCTATCTGGGTACGACCCATTTTCCCAATTCCATTACCTATAGTTTTACAACCACCCTATGATCCCATCAGGTCTTCCTATCGTCCATTTGAGAGTCAGAGTCATGAAGAAGTCATGGATAGAAAAGCCAGACTGTCGTCTACTTTTGGTGCCGGGACCTCTGGGAGAGACGACCCCTCAAGCCTAACCCCCATAGAATTGGTCGAGGTAACTCTTCATCCTGAGGCTGCCCCTGTTACTGCCATATACCCACTTGAATTACAAGACACTTTTCTAGGTGTCCCCCCACACTTTGATAAGAAAGAGGCTGACACAGCTGGGGATGAGGGTAGTGGGACCAAAGATGAAAATGAGAGTCCAAATGATGAGGAAGAGGTATACACTTCAACACCCTCTACATATGTCTCATTTGTCAAGGATCATGATCTCTTTTTTTGGAGACATTCATTTGGTGTAAAGACCAATATAACTATGAGTATACGGGATGCAGATGAGAAGGTAGTCCACGGGAGAGATGGAGAAGTAGCTATGTACAAGCATATGTTTAGGGTTGGCGTTAGGTTCCCTCTTCATCCCACCATATTTGACATACTCTCTGATCTTGGGGTTGCTCCTTCCTAACTTCTTCCTAACTCATGGAGGATCATCCTCGGCTGTATCTCCCTCTGGAAGAACACTTTTACTAATGAGCCATCTGTTGATATGTTCCTGTTTTGTTACAACATAACTTCCTCATCCAAGCAACTAGGATAAATCCATCTGGGGCTAGAATATCAGACAATAAACTTCTTCATATTGCTCAAACTTCCAAACAATATTGGGAGAAGAGGTTCTTCTTTGTTTATGGGGATTGGGAATTCCCCGTTGGGGTTGATCCCCTTGAAGATAGACCAAGGGTCCATAGGTCATGGTCTAACCCCTCCATGAAAGTAAGGTCGGACCCTAGATTTAGCATAGATGAAAGGGTCATTGCTGACTATCTGAGGGAGCAGGGGAAGGAGGGTGCGATTCCTAAATTTCAAGATTTAATGACCCATCGTCTCCTCCAAGAATATATTCTGAGGGTCGGGCCTTCGACAGAATTATGTGAGTTTCTTTTTGTTTCAATTTCCTCTAAGGGTTCCCTCGTTATTATTACCTATACCTGTTATGTCGTCTTATCTTTCACAGGTCGTCCTCCATGCATATCTGGCACACTTTGGGAAATAGCGACTCCAAGTTTGTTTTTTGGTCTTAAGAAGAAAGGCAGACATACCTAATAAAAACATAAGAAAGGAACCGACGTGGGATCGACAATTATCAGGCCTACCCCTATGGAATCAAGGAAGAGGAAAGAGGGAGATGCTCCTTCTGATGGTCGGTGCGATGACACCACGAGGACAAGGGTGGATTCTGCAAATACGAGTGCTGAGGGGAAGAGTTCTTCCTCCTCTCTAGATGCTTTACGGTCAGCCAACATGACCATGCTAAAGGCTGACCCTACCTCTCTTATTCCCCATAGAAAGGTTGCTAAGGCGGCTATGTTCTCTGCCCCATTTTCGTTCAATTACGACTTTTTGTTAAAGATGCCCCCACCCAAAGTCTATGATTTTGGGCTTCACTGTCCGGTCCAAGTACTTTTATCACGTCCCTTTTGTTTATAATTCAGGAAATATCAACTATTACCTCGTCTAACTTTGTCCTCGTTATTTCAATTTTTCTGCGCCTTTACGTCATCCATGAAGTGGATGGATGGGAATTACCCAAAGATTTAGGAGGCTGAGAGGGTTGTTCATTACGCGGCTAGCTTGAAGGCAGAGTTGGAGAGCCTCAAGAAGGATTTGGAGGGTGTGAGGTCCGACCATTCTAGAGTTCTCTGGGATTTTGGAAAGGGGCACACTGAGCAGGTGATGCAGAAAGATAATCTTCTTAAGGCCAAGGACGAGGCTCTGACCAATAAAGCTACGCAATTAAAGTCAAACCTCGAGGCAGATGTTCAAAGGGTTGGTGCCAATGCTGTGGTGGACTACAAGCTTAATGATGAATTCGAAGGTTTTAGCCTTAAGTGTATAGAGAGAGGGATCAAGACAGTTTATCGGTTGGTCGTCTTGAAGTTTTAAGACACAGTTTTGACCATTCACCCATCTTAGGAAGCTGCAGACTTAGAAGCCCCTTTGAAGGCCGAGGCTCTGTCTCATGTGGAGGAACAAATGACTGTTGAGCGGACTGAGATGTTTGAGGATCTTCTCCAGGCCTATGTTGCTGACCCTGTCTTACCATCTGAGGCATCTCTTTAGGGTGGTTGTCCATGACCTATACCCTCCAATGTAACTTTATTTTTAGCCATGTTTTGAACACTCGGTATTATAACTCTTAGTGTTTTAATGACAATTCCCTTTCCTTTCATTTGGTCTTCTATTTTTCTCTTTTTTATAATGTTCTAACCATCCTTCAAGTCTTCTACTATCTATGATGAGAGTGAATGGAGGATCGTCCCTGCCATTCACCCTCATCATAGCCGAGGGTTATCCACCAAATTAATGGTGTTTTCAATTATCAAGTCCTCCCTCATCTTTCTTGAGAATGAATAGAGGGTCATCCCTATCATTCACCCTCATCATAGCCAAGGGTGTCTATCCACCAAATTAATTGTGTTTTCAATTACCAAGTCCTCCTTCATCTTTCTTGAGCATGAATGGAGGGTCATCCCTACCATTCACCCTTATCATAGTCGAGGGAGGTTATCCACAAAATTAATGGTGTTTTCAATTATCAAGTCCTCCCTCATCTTTCTTGAGAGTGAATGGATGGTCGTCTCTATCATTCACCCTCATCTATGCACCAAATTAGTGGTGTTTTCAATTTTCTAGTCCTCCATCATCTTTCTTGAGAGTGAATGGAGGGTCATACCTACCATTCATGCTCATCATAATAGATGGTGGTTATCCACCAAATTAATGGTGTTTTCAATTATCAAGTCCTCCCTCATCTTTCTTGAGAGTGAATGGAGGGCCGTCCCTGATGATGCTGTGAATAGCACCACCAGATGAGGTGTTGACAAGCTCAAGCAAGTGATAACAATGGCAGAATAAGAGAGTATATGTATATATAGAAGGAGGTGAGGATAAGAGGATGAACACTATTGTCACCCCCTAACCCCATTAGTATATAATTAACTAAATAGTTTACAAACCCTAATTATAATTTATATATATTATTTAGGTAATACATATTGAAACAACTTCATGGTTAAAATGCGGAATATAAAAACAAATCCAATCGTTTTAAGGAGACATAATATCACCAGAACTCATATATCATTTACTTAATTACAACTAGTACAGTGTGTAAAACAAACTAACAAGACCCTACTTCTATTTACTCAACCTCCTAGACCTGGCAGTGGCAGCTGGAAAACCTGAAAATGTAAACATATAAAACCATGAGTTTAAAAACTCAGTGAGTGTACTACAACTATCTATAGTAAAAGCACTATATTAACATCTCAACATATTAATATATACATCTCTGTGCCAAATTAGGCCATATACATATCCGGAGTTAATAAACCCCACATCTCCTGCCCGTAGGCAATAATCATATCCATAGGTTTTAAAAACCTAACATCTCCTGAATTGCATAGCAACTCAACATATCCTGGCTTTTATAAAGCCATAACATCTCAACATCTCTTGGCTTTTAAATAAGCCATAACGTATCAACATCTCATGACTTTTAAATAAGCCATATAATCTCAACATATGATACATATATGTCATATCCAAAATCAACTCAGTAAGTACACTCACCTTGTGTTGTCAACTATGTATTCGCGTTTCCCTCGGGTGGAGCTGAACTTGGTTGGTTTGACCTTACACCTGTTAATCCAACTAAATCAGTATTGAAACTCAATCATAAGTATTATCTTAATAAAATTATGTAACTTTAAATAAGTAACCAACCACAATATGATTCTACTCAAGTCATATTTCATGAAACATATGTAAAGACGAAACGATGGTATATATGTTGATAAGGTCATGAACATTCAACCCTAGAAACTACCTCGTAAGGAATTTATAACTAAACTCAAGCAAACATAAAAGTATACTTCTGAATATATACGCACATGAAACATGTACACAAAATACTCTTGGGAAGGAGAAGATAAAAACATTCTTTCATGGGGTATCCAATATGGCTTCAAATCATTGTTCTCCATGCTTAACCATCCCATATTCATAAATAGTACACATACAGGTGTCCAAGCTTATCAATCTGAAAACATATCTGAATATACTTTCTGTTACAAGTGACGGTGTAATTTTTCAAGCTTCCTAAGGCAAGTTATGGCCATTTCTTTACAACATAAGAAATCTGCCCTACAAACTCCTCTATTGTTCCTTCGACTTACAATAATTTTCATAATTTTTCTACAGCATAACTTTCCTTGATTTTCAACACAATTTCAGTAGACATACTGAATAGTACATAATTAAAGTTTCATACTATTTGGACTTCATTTGCTATCTCAAAAGCTTGACCAAACTCAGGGCATACCGAAATGAAATATACAAACAGCAACTATATACCAACTTGTAACCATCACTAAGACCTAACCATAAGGATTTAAATTCTGATTTTCGGATATGATATGACTATATGAGTCTATTTTCATATCCAATTGGAATTTCGTAATTCCAGTAAACACACAAAGAGTTATGCAAGTTTTAATACCAAGGGTTTCAATACAAAGCAATATGACCTATAACACCACTTATCTCACATATAAACCAATACATATTATCACAAAGGAGGATGGAATTTGGATCAATACTTCACGATTTATATACTTTGAAATAAGTATAATAGAATATTAAAACAATATTAACACATAATATTACCTTGGGAACACCTTAAGGATTTTCTTGGAATTGTTTTCCTAGATTTTCCTTCTAACCCTTTCTTCCTTAACTTCTACCTCTCTTTCCTCAAGCTAACATCACCTCAAACTGAACCTAGGGACTTATTTGCTGAAGAAATAAGGTTAAGGGAGAGTTTTAAGTCGGCCAAGGCTGCCTCCCAATCCATCCAATCAAATTAAAACATTTGGTTTAGATAAAAGACAATTTACCACTTAAGGGAATTGACAGATTCGCCCCTTCTCGTAATTTCGACCTAACTTCTTACTCGAACATCCGTTTGATGCACCGTTTGTTGTGTTACAACCCTAACTCACATATCTACAACTATGTAGTTTTCACCTCAAGTCAATTGTAATGTTACAAGGGTCAAAACTAGTCTTAAACAGGAACATTTCTATCGAAAATAACCAAATCTTGTGTTCGTAAATAATTCGACAATTCATGATTTATGAAAGTAGAATTATACTAACCATAATCACTTAACATTAGATATACTAATAACACATTATTCATATCACATAGGATAATTATGATTTAAATATAATTTATCATAATCATATACGGGTTGTCACAACCTCCCCCCCTTAGAAAATTTGGTCCCCGAAATTTAATACGAATGACACTTACCAAACAAATGGGGATACTGTTTCTTCATGCTATCCTCCGTTTCCCAAGTTGCTTCTTTAATTCCATGGCTCATCCACATAACTTTAACTAAGGGAATAATCTTATTCCTCAATACTTGTTCCTTATGATCAAGAATCTCCACCGGTTCCTCGATGTACGACAAGTCTTCTTTCAGTTCAATAGGTTGGGTTTTTAGTTGATGAGATGGATCTGCCAAATACTTACGAAGCATTGATACATGGAAAACATCATGCAAACGAGATAACTCTGGAGGTAATGCCAATCTATAAGCCAGGGTCCCAATTCTTTCCAACACTTCATATGGTCCAATGTATCTTGGACTTAGTTTCCCCTTCTTTCCAAATCTCATAACGCCTTTCCATGGTGAAATACGTAGGAATACAAAATCCCCCTTATGAAATTCCAATGGATACTTCCTCTTATCTGCATAAAATTTTTGTCTGCTTTGCGCTATCTTTATCCGTTCCCGAATCATTTTAATCTTTTCAGTTGTCATATCTATCAATTCAGGACCCAAAAGTTTCCTTTCACCTACTTCATCCCAACACAAAGGCGTTCTACATCTCCTCCCATATAAAGCTTCATACGGAGCCATACCAATGGTGGACTGGTAACTATTATTATATGAGAATTCCATCAATGGCAAATGATCATCCCAACTGCCCTTGAAGTCAAATACACAAGCTCGTAACATGTCTTCTAATATTTGAATCGTCCTCTCAGATTGTCCATCGGTTTGTGGATGAAATGCAGTGCTGAACTTCAAACTTGTGCCCATGGCATTCTGTAAACGAGGCCAAAACTTAGAAGTGAACGTTGGATCTCTATCTGATACAATTGACACTGGTGCCCCATGTAAACGGATAATCTCATCAACGTACATACGTGCATACTTGTCAACCGTGTAGGTAGTCTTAACTGGAAGAAAATGGGCCGACTTTGTTAATCGATCTACAATCACCCAAATAGAATCATTCCCCTTTGGTGACCGTGGTAATCCTACAACAAAATCCATCGTTATATGCTCCCACTTCCATTCCGGAATAGGCAATGACTGCAATAATCCTGCCGGCTTCTGATGCTCCGCTTTCACTTGCTGACATACTAAACATTTAGATACAAATTCTGCAATCTCACGTTTCATATTGTTCCACCAGTAATACTCTTTCAAATCTCTGTACATTTTGGTACCTCCCGGATGCATAGAGTAAATAGAACTATGTGCCTCTTCTAATATATCCTTCTTTAAGGACGGATCATTCGGTACACAAATTCTGTTTTTATAACACAATGATTCATCCTTCTTAATTTCAAAGTCACTCTCTTTACCATTCAGGATTTCCCGTTTCTTCTTTTCAAGGAATGGATCACTGACTTGCAAATTCCGTATGCGTTCTGCCAGTAAAGGTCTCACTGTAACGTGTGCAAATAACGCCCCCATTTCAGATAAGTTCAACTCGACTCCCATCAGTCTTAATTCCATAATATTGCCAACCCGTTGACATTGAATACAAGATAACCTCCCCAATGACTTTCGACTCAGAGCATCTGCAACAACATTGGCCCTCCCGGGATGATGGTGAATGGTACAATCGTAATCTTTAATTAACTCCATCCAACGTCTTTGTCTCAAATTCAAGTCTCTCTGTGTAAATAAATACTTCAAACTTTGATGGTCAGTGAAAATTTCACACGTCTCTCCATATAAATGATGTCTCCATAATTTCAAGGCAAAAACAATAGCCGCAAGTTCTAAATCATGTGTAGGATAATTACGTTCATGCGTCTTCAACTGTCTAGATGCATAAGAAATTACCTTTCCATGTTGCATGAAAACACAACCCAGGCCCTGATGTGAAGCGTCAGTATAAATCACAAAACCTTCTCCACTGGATGGAACAGTGAGAACTGGAGCTGATACTAGCCTATTTTTCAACATTTCAAAGTTGTGCTGACATTCATCACTCCACACAAATTTCACTTCCTTTCGGGTCAATTTAGTCAACGGCAAGGCTATAGATGAAAACCCCTTTATGAATCTTCTATAATATCCAGCCAATCCAAGGAAACTCCTTATCTCCGTTACATTCCTCGGTCTTTCCCATTGCACAATTTCCTCTACCTTCTTAGGGTCAACATAAATTCCATCTCCCGAAACAACATGCCCCAGAAATACTACCTGATTTAACCAAAACTCACATTTGCTAAACTTCGCAAATAATTGACTATCTCGCAAAACTTGCAATACAACTCTTAGATGCTTCTCATGTTCCTCTTGGCTAGGTGAGTATATCAAAACATCATCGATAAAGACAATCACAAACGAATCTATGAAGGGATGAAATACTCGATTCATTAAATCCATAAACACCGCAGGAGCATTTGTTAACCCAAATGGCATTACCAAAAATTCATAATGACCATAGCGAGAACGAAAAGCTGTCTTAGAAATATCACAATCTCTCACCCTTAATTGATGATATCCCGATCTCAAATCAATTTTTGAAAATACTTTAGCACCTTGTATTTGATCAAATAAATCATCAATACGAGGCAATGGATATTTATTTCGAATAGTCACCTTGTTCAACTGTCGATAATCAATGCAGAGTCGCATGGTGCCATCTTTCTTCTTCACAAATAATACTGGAGCGCCCCATGGTGATACACTGGGTCGAATAAAACCTCTATCTAGTAAATCTTGCAGTTGAACCTTTAACTCCTTTAGTTCCACAGGTGCCATTCTATATGGAGAAATAGAAACTGGAGCTGTACCAGGCACTAAATCGATAGTAAACTCTACCTCTCTGCTAGGTGGCAATCCTGGTAATTCATCTGGGAACACATCTGCAAAATCCTTAACGACTGGGATATCTTCTAATTTTTGCAATTCTCTGTTTGTATCCACAATATATGCTAAAAAGCCTTGACAACCCTTATTTAACAATTTCCTCACCCGAAGGGCTGAAATAAGACAGTTCGGAACCACATTTCTTTCCCCAGTAAATTTGAATTCTTCCTCCCCCGGCATATTAAATGTAACCTCCTTACGAAAACAGTCAATTGATGCATGGTAGGAAGATAGCCAGTCCATACCCAAGATAATATCAAAATCTCGAATATCTAGGGGAATTAAATCAATGGTCCACTCCCTCTCCCCCATATACAATACACAATTTTTATACACAAGATCCACTAGCATCACATCCCCCATAGGTGTAGAAATATATAAACCACAATCTAGATAAGAACATGGTCTACCCAAATGCATGGTAAATGACAGTGCTACAAATGAATGAGTAGAACCTGGATCAATAAGCACGTAAGCATGTTTGTTCATGACAGAAAATGTACCTGTCACCACCTCTGGAGTAGCCTGAGCATCCTGTAAAGTCATAGCAAATATCCTTCCCGGAGCCCTGGATCCACTAACCTGTCCTCTACCCCCTCCTCTCCCTGTGCCTCCAGGTGATGAGCCTCGACTAGTAGTAGCTGATGGAATCCCTCCCAGTAGCATAGGACAGTTCCTTTTGGTATGACCAATTTGATGACAATGATAACACTCTACCCCCTTTAACTTGGGACAATCCGGACTGATATGGCCCTCAGCTTTGCAAAAATAGCATATAACAGGCTTAGACTGCGCATTGTCATTCTCCTGTTGTCTATTCTGTTGGCCCATCAATCCTGCACCCCTAAAACTGCTTGGTGTCTTATTCTGAACATAATTTCCAGTCCCTCTACCTCGCTGAAATCTTTGACTCCCCTGTTTTGAGTATTCTGTATTGCCTTCCTTTTGCTGATATGGATCAAATCGACTCCTCTTTCCCCTTTGTTCCCTATTCTTTATTGCATCATTAACATCTCCTTCAACCATCATAGCTTTGTTAACTAAAGAAGTATAATCCACCATTTCAAGTGCAGTGAGTCTAGACTTGATAACCAAATTCAACCCATCCTGAAATCTGGTGCATTTATCCTCCTCATTGTGTAAGAAACGTGATGAAAATCGAGACAAAGATATAAATTTAGTTTCATACTCCCTGACCGACATATTCCCCTGAGTCAATGATAAAAATTCTCTCTCCTTTTGCTTCCGATACATACGAGGAAAATACTTTTCATATAAGACTTTAATAAAGGAATCCCAAGTAATTACCTCACCTCCCTCCGGAGTAAGCAATAAATGTTTGGAAGACTCCCACCAATATTTAGCTTCTCCCTTTAACATGAAAGTAGCCAAAATCACCTTCTGCGCGCCAGGTACATTCATCACCCCGAAGATAGTTTCTGTGTCTCTAACCCAAGCCTCAACTTCTAAAGGATCTACAGAACCTGAGAATGATGGAGGGTTCAATTTGATAAACTTCTCGTACAGAGTATTCTTCTCCTCTCGTTGTATTTCCCTTTCTCTTCTTGCCAAAGTCTGCTCCTCCAAGTACTTGGCTTGTTGTTCTGCTATTTGCACCATAAACATGTTTTGTTGTTCTGCCATTAAAGTCATGGCACGAGCCATCTTCTGCATATCTGTAAGTTGTTCAGGAGCCCCCTCCACATTATTTGGATTTTGCTGGTTTACTGTATTTGAAGACTCCTCATCTACCCTCTCATGAACATTTGCTCCTTCCATATCTTACTATCTGTCATAAACCACAATTATAGAAACAAGAATACAACATTTATTTCTAACATAATGGTTAGTATTTCTCACAAATTAATATAAATGACCCACACGACGCTATTTCTGCCACTGCCATATCTAGACTCTCTAACCCCAGAATACAAAAACCTGGCTCTGATACCAAGTTGTCACCCCCTAACCCCATTAGTATATAATTAACTAAATAGTTTACAAACCCTAATTATAATCTATATATATTATTTAGGTAATACATATTGAAACAACTTCATGGTTAAAATGCGGAATATAAAAACAAATCCAATCGTTTTAAGGAGACATAATATCACCAGAACTCATATATCATTTACTTAATTACAACTAGTACAGTGTGTAAAACAAACTAACAAGACCCTACTTCTATTTACTCAACCTCCTAGACCTGGCAGTGGCAGCTGGAAAACCTGAAAATGTAAACATATAAAACCATGAGTTTAAAAACTCAGTGAGTGTACTACAACTATCTATAGTAAAAGCACTATATTAACATCTCAACATATTAATATATACATCTCTGTGCCAAATTAGGCCATATACATATCCGGAGTTAATAAACCCCACATCTCCTGCCCGTAGGCAATAATCATATCCATAGGTTTTAAAAACCTAACATCTCCTGAATTGCATAGCAACTCAACATATCCTGGCTTTTATAAAGCCATAACATCTCAACATCTCTTGGCTTTTAAATAAGCCATAACGTATCAACATCTCATGACTTTTAAATAAGCCATATAATCTCAACATATGATACATATATGTCATATCCAAAATCAACTCAGTAAGTACACTCACCTTGTGTTGTCAACTATGTATTCGCGTTTCCCTCGGGTGGAGCTGAACTTGGTTGGTTTGACCTTACACCTGTTAATCCAACTAAATCAGTATTGAAACTCAATCATAAGTATTATCTTAATAAAATTATGTAACTTTAAATAAGTAACCAACCACAATATGATTCTACTCAAGTCATATTTCATGAAACATATGTAAAGACGAAACGATGGTATATATGTTGATAAGGTCATGAACATTCAACCCTAGAAACTACCTCGTAAGGAATTTATAACTAAACTCAAGCAAACATAAAAGTATACTTCTGAATATATACGCACATGAAACATGTACACAAAATACTCTTGGGAAGGAGAAGATAAAAACATTCTTTCATGGGGTATCCAATATGGCTTCAAATCATTGTTCTCCATGCTTAACCATCCCATATTCATAAATAGTACACATACAGGTGTCCAAGCTTATCAATCTGAAAACATATCTGAATATACTTTCTGTTACAAGTGACGGTGTAATTTTTCAAGCTTCCTAAGGCAAGTTATGGCCATTTCTTTACAACATAAGAAATCTGCCCTACAAACTCCTCTATTGTTCCTTCGACTTACAATAATTTTTATAATTTTTCTACAGCATAACTTTCCTTGATTTTCAACACAATTTCAGTAGACATACTGAATAGTACATAATTAAAGTTTCATACTATTTGGACTTCATTTGCTATCTCAAAAGCTTGACCAAACTCAGGGCATACCGAAATGAAATATACAAACAGCAACTATATACCAACTTGTAACCATCACTAAGACCTAACCATAAGGATTTAAATTCTTATTTTCGGATATGATATGACTATATGAGTCTATTTTCATATCCAATTGGAATTTCGTAATTCCAGTAAACACACAAAGAGTTATGCAAGTTTTAATACCAAGGGTTTCAATACAAAGCAATATGACCTATAACACCACTTATCTCACATATAAACCAATACATATTATCACAAAGGAGGATGGAATTTGGATCAATACTTCACGATTTATATACTTTGAAATAAGTATAATAGAATATTAAAACAATATTAACACATAATATTACCTTGGGAACACCTTAAGGATTTTCTTGGAATTGTTTTCCTAGATTTTCCTTCTAACCCTTTCTTCCTTAACTTCTACCTCTCTTTCCTCAAGCTAACATCACCTCAAACTGAACCTAGGGACTTATTTGCTGAAGAAATAAGGTTAAGGGAGAGTTTTAAGTCGGCCAAGGCTGCCTCCCAATCCATCCAATCAAATTAAAACATTTGGTTTAGATAAAAGACAATTTACCACTTAAGGGAATTGACAGATTCGCCCCTTCTCATAATTTCGACCTAACTTCTTACTCGAACATCCGTTTGATGCACCGTTTGTTGTGTTACAACCCTAACTCACATATCTACAACTATGTAGTTTTCACCTCAAGTCAATTGTAATGTTACAAGGGTCAAAACTAGTCTTAAACAGGAACATTTCTATCGAAAATAACCAAATCTTGTGTTCGTAAATAATTCGACAATTCATGATTTATGAAAGTAGAATTATACTAACCATAATCACTTAACATTAGATATACTAATAACACATTATTCATATCACATAGGATAATTATGATTTAAATATAATTTATCATAATCATATACGGGTTGTCACAACTATAATGTAAGTGGTTCAGCCAATCTGGCCTACGTTGGTTATGCAAGTGAGTGTAAGAATCACTATTAGAAGACGGCTCTAATGGCCTTTGAAATACAATCATTTTACTTTCTCTCTCTACTAAAAATGGAACATAATTTGGCTAGGCTTTATAACTATCGATCCCCTAAAAGGTAGGAGAAGACAAGTATATATAGTGTTTGGGGGGTGTAATGTACACCCCCAAGCATGCAATGAGCATGTGCGTGATGATCTACCAAATCTAGTGAAGCCACCTTTCACTGTCACATGTAGAGGATGATGATGAAATATTCCCTCACATGAGGGGATTAATTCGATTATAACTGATTTTGTCCCTGCGTTCCCAGTATGCGCTTATAAGTGCTCGACCTTATGTCGTTGACTTGTGAAACCTCGGTCTGGACAAGTACGAGGTTGATTGGGTTAGATGTGGTTGCTTTTTGTCGATGACCTCTCCCAGGAGGGCTATCCGAGGTTGGGTGTGAGAGAGTTTTAATGTCAGCTGGGGCTGATGATGATGTTAGTGGATAAAATCCCATGAGACATGTTGATTTTGGCTGGTGACCGGAATGTCGGCTGGGGCCGATGATGATGTTGGTAGATGATAGCCCATGAGACCCTGCTGACCCTGGCTGTTAACCAGCCAAGGTTGGTGTATGAGGTTGTGGCAATGTCGGCTAGGGCCGACCTTATGAGTGACTATATTACTGATGGTTGTCATGGGCTTCTGGTCACCTCGGTTGTGAGACGGGCCGAGGTTAATTGCTTTGTGTAGGAGGGTGCACATTGGGCATATCAATCTCCCCTAGCACTTAGTCTTCTATGTAATTAGATAACTGATGTGTATGTAGCTTAGGCCGAGGATAAATTTCTCTATGTGCCCATACTTCCTTTCCACAAGTCACCTTGTGGAGTGGGTAGCGTGCTTATCAAGGCATGTCGGTTCTGCTTTATCCTTTAGGTTCCCTATGGCAATTATGGGTCCTCGAAATTCGCACCTCCATCATTAGACAAGTTTAAAAACCCTTTCTTTTTCCTTCTTCTCTTTCTTCATATCTTCCTACCTTAGCTTTCTTTGCCTCTGTAACTTCTCTCAAGCCTCCATTGTTGACTGCACTTGAAGGTTTCCTTCGATTTATGTCATCCTCATCCTTCATTTGCAACTAATCAGGTACAATTTTGAACCTCTTTTCTATTTTTGGGTTTTGTTTGTCATTTCTGAGTTTTCTAACGAGCTTTTGTGTTTTTCGGCAAATCATTTCCACCTGTCTTGGTGGTTGTGAGGTTAAGACAGTAGTGATTGAGTGATTTAAGGGAATTTGTAAGTAGCTCAGAGGTTATTTATCCAGATAATCCTTTCTTTGGGTATCCGATGAACCTCCGCTCACTTTCTTCGGCGACCTTGTTCTTGAGTGTTCTTGTTGTTCTTCCTTTGAAAACATTTCACATTCCTAATTTGATCCTTAGTTTAGATTAAATTAACTTTTTTTCATGTTTGTGGTTTTGAGTCCAAGTGTTGTATCATCTCTTTTATGCTCAGACCCTTGTACCAACTCAAAGAAGAGTTCCCATCTCTTCATGATAAGACCTTTGAGAAAATTAAGCAAATAGAGATAGCCTAAAAGGAAGCTCGTATGGAAGAGGCCTTACCTCTCAGACCCATCTTTCCTCCACCTCTGAAGGTTATCTACCCTGATCCGATCGAGATTGCTGAGCCTGCAGATGTTCCAGTGGGTCCAACACCAATGTCTGAGTCTGAGTAATCATCCTCAAACCCCATGTATGCATACTCTTTTAAAGAGGATATGGATTACTCTCCTAGGCAGGGGGAGGTCTGTGAAGAAGTCAACATTTCGAGTCGTGCATCTTCTAACCATGGTTCTAGTACCTCACAAAATTCTTCTGATGTTGAAATTATTTGGCAAAGTGTGATCATTCCCCCCTTTACTGATGCCATTCCTCTTTCGAATGCCACCGAGGTTGAATTTTCTGATAGGTTTCCTAGAGGAGTCCCTGCACCTGCTCAAGTCGATACTTTTAGGGATGATGATGATGGTTAGGAGAGTGATATAGATACATGTGAGGTGGCGGAGATTGAGAGCTCCATTAGAGAGTACAACCTTCTAGCTTTTAGGCACCTCTATTAGATAAACTCTTCCATCAACTTTAGGAAACCTCTGAGGGGAGAGAGGTCATTCAACGATAGAGATGGACAAATTTGCCTCTATGGGAAGGTGTTCCAGTTGGGCTTATGTCTTCCTATATACCATTCCATCAAAGCTATTCTTTATCATATAAATATATATCCTTCACAATTAACCCCTAACTCCTGGAGGGTTATGATTGGGGTCATCATCCTTTGGAGGGTTGTCCACCACTCAGGACTTACAGTTAGGGTTTTCACAGGTTGTTACGTCCCCTCCTCCGCTAAAAACAACCTTAGCTATTACCACTTATTAGCTAGGAAGTGAGAGAACAAATTGCTATTGGTTTCCTAGACATCAAACCATATTTGGAAACCTCGATATTTCTTTACTTCTGGGGCATGGGAGTTTGGTCGACATAAGGCTTCTGGAACATCGGTTTTAAGGACCCCTCTGAGATGGGGGAAGGTCTCCTTTGCTGCTAAATCCGACCTTGGACTCAACCAGGATAATCTTCAAAAAGTTATTGATCTTCTTAATCAGGGGGGAGCATGGTCGTCTAGTAAAATATGAACATCTGATGACCCCGTACTACCTCTCTCACACAGGCTTGGTTGGTGGTCGTTTGATAGAGCTTCGTAAGTCCAAGTTTTTCATAAGTTGTATCTCTTACTTTTTATACTTATGACATACTAACTCAGATATTTGTCTTTTGTAGAGTGCCTTAAAGGCATATCGAATGACCTTTGGGAAATGTCTTCCCCATGCCTTATAAAGTTGATTAATAAGAAGGTTGGTAAAAATGTACCCCTCTTGCGACCCAAAAAATCGTCGGCACATCAAAGGATGATGTTACCAAGAAGAGGAAGACTATAACTGACCCAAAACATCATAGGCTTGGCAGGACTCGGAGAGGTGATCATGCCATTCCCATCTCTGCAAATGATGCCCTGGCTGCTCATCTTACTGAGTTTAAGATCAGTGATAGCCTTATCGACCAAAATATGAAGGTTGGTGACACTATCGGCGTAATAATGACTGAAGAGGATAAGCATTTCTTATGCTCCTTAGACGTCCCGTTGCTGGCCGATTTTACCCTCCACACATCAATTCAGGTATTAGTTTTTATTCATTTTACTTTCCTCAAGTGTAACCTCATCTCTTTTAGAAGTCACAACTCATATGTCATACCGTTGAACTTCTACTACAGGGTCTATTATCCTTGCATTATTTTGTTGATTGGACCCTAAAGAAGAGGCCTCTCATTGAGAAGGGTAAAAAAGCTAAGAAGGTCCAACCCTCTTTGAATGCAGGGGTTGAGAGGCTGAAGGAGGTTCACAAGCTAAAGGGGGTTGTCTAGTAGAGGGACAAGGACATGGCCAAGCTCAAAAAGGACCACAATGTAGCTCTGAAGGCTAAAGATGATGCCCTTCAAACTAAGGTGGATGATGGAGTCAAGGTTATTTTAGAGGATACTTTAAATAAGGTTATTGAAGATTATAAGGTCTCTGATGAATTCATCAATTTTGGCTTTAAATATCTTGAAAGACGTATCAAAGAAACCAGCAAGTGGGCAGCCTCTAAGGAGATAGAGTTAGGGAGTTTGAATACCTCAAACTTTGAGGGTCTAGGGTTTGGTGACCCTCGGTTTTCTCAGGCCTTGCAAGAGGTTGAGGAGGCTGATGCTGCACCTACTGAGACTGCTCCCCTAGAAGTCACTGATACTGAAGATGCTAATAATCAGGATGATGGGGCTGAGGTGGCCAACATCAAACACGAATACATGACTGCAGTTATAGAGACTAACTCTTTTTTTGTGAAGCTTTTAAGTTTATAATTTTGATTACTTAGATTGTTTATACCATGATGCCATCTTGGTACTACTAATTTGTAACTTTGAATATTGTTCAATCATAATCCCATCTTCATCAGATTATATTGCTTCTTTCAATGTTGTATGAATGCCTTCTCTTTAATGTTGTTTTAAAGTCTGATGTCACCATAATATGATGTTTCACCCCATAAATATCACCAAACTAATGATGTTTATGGTCTGAGGTCATCAAATTATGATATGTCACCCCTTAAATTTCACCAAACCAATAATGTTTAAGGTCCAAGGTCACCATAATATGATATTTTACGCCAAAAATATCACCAAACTAATGATGTTTAAGGTATGAGGTCATCAAATTATGATGTTTTGCACCATAAATTTCCCCAAAATAATGATGTTTAAGGTCCGAGGTCACCATAATATGATGTTTCACCCCATAAATTTCACCAAACTAATGATGTTTAAGGTCTGAGGTCACCATAATATGATGTTTCACCCCATAAATATCACCAAACTAATGATGTTTAAGGTCCAAGGTCATCAAATTATGATGTTTCACCCCATAAATTTCACCAAACTAATGACATGTAAGGTCTGAGGTCACCATAATATGATATTTCACCCCATAACCAAACTAATGATGTTTAAGCATATCACAAAAGTATCAGCACAACATTGCTCTTTCCATTATCATCATCTTCATAAAATGATGTATGTATTTCAAAGAAACAATTATAACTTAATATGTAATATTTAGTTAAGTGGTACACATTCCAAGGATTGGAGAAAGGTTCCCCTTCGAGATTTTCTAGCCGGTAGGTACCAGGCACAACCTCATCAACTACGCTATAAGGACTATGGTAGTTTGGGTGGAGATTATTTTCCTTATGCAACGTCTTCTTTATGACTAGGTCTCCCACATCTATAGTCCTTGATTTTACCCTTTGGTTGTAGAACCTTGCAGTTCTATGCCGATAGGCTCCCTCTCTAATCTCTGCATCTTCTCTTCTTTATTCAATAAAATCTAGATCAAGTCTTCTCTCTTCTCCATTCCTCTGAGGGTCATAGGTCTGAACACTATAAGTGGGAAGTCCTACCTCCGTAGCGATGATAGATTTTGAGCCATGGGATAACATAAATGGGGTCTCTCCCATTGGTGTCCTTGCTATCGTCCTCTAGGCCCATAATACGGCATATACCTCCTTTGTCCATATCCTTTTGGCCTCATCCAACCTCTTCTTTATCCCATCAAGGATTTTTCAATTCGTAACCTCGGTTTGACCATTTGCCTGGGGTCGGCCAGAAAAAGAGAAAATTGCTTGATCCCCACTATTTCACAGTTTTTTTCTAAAGAAGCATTCTTGAACTGGGTTCCATTGTCTGAGATGAGGGTGTTTTGAAGACCATACATGCATATTATGTTGTTCCAAATGAACTGTAAAGTCTTATGTTCTATAATTGTGATCATTGGCTCAGCCTCAACCCATTTGGAGAAGTAATGAATTATCACATCTAAGAATCGATAGTTGTTCACAACTCTTGGCAACGGTCCTACCAAGTCAATACCCCATACTACAAATGGCCAAGGTGATATGATTGATGTCAAGGTTGATGAGGGATGGTTGTAAATCTCTGGAACTTATCGCATTTCTTCGCATATGTCGTTGCATCTTTAGACAAGGCCGGTTACCAGTACCCCTGAGTGATTATCCTCTTAACTAAAGGTCTTCCTCTTATGTGACTGGAGAAAGAGACCTCATGTAAATCTTGAAAGACGTGTGGAACCTCTGAAAGGTGGACACATCTATGGAGAGGGAGTAGGAACCCCTTGCAAGCCTTGGACACGCTTATAAATGCTCGACCTTATGTCCTTAACTAGTGCAACCTAGGCCTCGACAAGTACAAGGTCGATTTGGTCAGATGAGGTTTCTTTGTGTCGATGAACTCTCCCAAGAGGGTTGTCCGAGGTTGGGTGTGAGAGAGTTGTAACGTTGGCTGGGGCCGATGATGATGTTATTGGATGACAGCCCATGAGACATGCTAATTTTGGGTGGGGACCGCAACGTCGGTTGGGGATGATGATGATGTTGGTAGATGATAGCCCATGAGACCCTGCTGACCCCGGTTGTTGATCGTATGAGGTTGTTCCAATGTCGGCTAGGGTTGATCTTATGAGTGACAATATTACTGATGGTTGTCATAGGCTTCGGGTCACCCTGACTATGATACTGACCGAGGTTAGTTCCTCTAAGTAAGAGGGTGAAATTTAGGCATATCAATCCCTACCATTCACCACCTTCATAGTCAAGGGTGGTTATCCACCAAATTAATGGTGTTTTTAATTATCAAGTCCTCGCTCGTCTTTCTTGAGAGTGAACGGAGGGTCGTTCTTACCATTCACCCTCCTCATAGCCGAGGGGGGTTATTCACCAAATTAATGGTGTTTTCACAACTAAATGACCCTCGATGTTATCAAGAGTATGTGGATGATGTTGTCCCTATCCATGCCGTCATATAACCGAAGAGAATTTAATCCTACTTCACCATGAATGATTTTTTGTAGCTTAGCATGAATTACCCCGGCAGGTACCTAAATTGACAAACACGGGATAAGGGTGAGTAAAATATTCACATTAACATTCTAAGTGTTATATGAAACAATGCATTCATTACAATTGTGAAAAAGAAGGAAATCAACTAGAACATTATTGGAAATATTTCTTCAAATGATCTGTGCTCCAGGGATTTGAAAAGGGTTCCCCTTCAAGGTTTTATAGCCTATAGGTTCCTGGTACAACTTCATCGATGACCCTATATGAGCCATGCTAATTTGGGTGAATCTTGTTAGGCCTTTGCCAAGTCTTTTTGAGGACTAGGTCTCCCACAATTATCGACCTTTGCTTTACTCTTTGGATGTAAAACCTGGAAGTCCTCTGTTGGTAAGGTGCTTATTTTTATCTCAGCGTCTTCTCTTCTTTCATCAATCAAGTCAAGATGAAGTCTCCTTTTTCAATATTTCTCTGAGGGTCATACATTTGAATTCTGTGAGTGGGGATTCCAATCTCAGTAGGGATGATGGCTTTTGAGCCATATACCAACATGAAAGGGGTTTCCCCGGTAGGTGTTTTTACTGTCGTGTTGTAGGCCCACAACACAACATATACATCCTAAACCCATCTTCCTTTTTTCCTCTTCGAGTTTTTCTTGATCTCGTCCAGGATTATTCTGTTGGTAACCTCTCTTTTCTCATTAGCCTGAGGTCGGCCTATGGTAAAGAAGAACTGTTTTATCCCAACTCTTTCACAGTATTTCTCCATGGAAACATTATTGAATTGAGTCCTGTTATCTGAGATGAGGGTGTTTAGGATACCATACCTCCATATGATATTCTTCAAGATGAACTGGAAGGTCTTCTTCTGAGTGATCGGGATTATTGGCTCTGCCTCTACCCATTTTGAAAAATAATCGATCGCTATGATTAAGTATTAATTGTTATTGATAGTTGTAAGCAAGGTTCCTACCAAATCGATTACCCATACTGCAAATGTCCATGGGAATGTAACGAAGGTAAAAGTTTAATGGGGCTGGCGAGGGATGGTAGCGAACCTCTAAAATTTATCACACTTCTTCACATATCCCATAGCATTCTTCGCCAAGGTCAGCCACCAGTATCTGTGGGTGACTATCCTCTCAGCTAACAACCTAATCCAAGTTTAGCTTGAACAAGATCCCTCGTACACATATTTTAATATATATGGACCCTTCGACCGGTGGACACACCTGAGCAAAGGGAGCAAGAACACCTTTTTGTATAAGATGTCCCCGATGACAATGAATTTCGTAGCTCTGTACCTCAACTTCATCCTTTTTGATTTAGATTCTAGCATCTCCCCCTCTTTAATGTATCTGACTAGCCATGAAGCTTCCCTATTTATATTTAGGAATGATCCAAGTGGTCCATATACATCTTCAGTCGTTGGTTGAAGTAGAATTTTTATTGGCACTATTCTACTGATATATGTCCTAGTCGCTGAGGCTAGTATAGCAAGTGAATTAGCTCGACCATTCTCCAGTCGAAGTATCCTCTTCAATTTTAATTCTTTGAAGACTTTCAACACTGACTTTACTCTCTCAAGATATTTGGCCATACTCTCATCCTTAGCCTCGTATGCTCCTAGTATTTGATTCACTACCAACCTTGAATCACTATGCACCAAGATCTGGCCAACACTAAGAGACCTATCCGAGGAGAGGCCTGCAATCAGGGCCTCATATTCTGACTTGTTTTTAGAGGCTTTGAAGTTGAACCTCAGGGCATATTCGATGTCTGTATCTATTGGTG
This sequence comes from Sambucus nigra, assembly GCA_949130495.1. Classification (NCBI taxonomy): domain Eukaryota; kingdom Viridiplantae; phylum Streptophyta; class Magnoliopsida; order Dipsacales; family Adoxaceae; genus Sambucus; species Sambucus nigra. The sequence goes on along the minus strand of OX422217.1, from coordinate 302,156,456 downwards.
CCGATATTATCAATCTAGCTCCACTTTCGCTCTCGCAGTAGGACCCTTTAACAAAGAGATTCCACACAACTTTCCCCCCTAAGAAATTTCCCTTAGATAGGTATCCCTGTCTAAAGAGGTATCTTCCCTCTTACTTTTCAACCACTTTTTCTCTAGTGGCGCTTATCTCAGCCTTATCTCTCGATGGATCAATAATTCTTCCTTGCATGATATCGGTCTTCTCGAGATCCTTATTTTCGGCCTTGGCCTCTTTCGAAGTAAACTCAACCATGAAATCTGTTAATGTTTTCCCCTTGAAGGCCATCCTAAGTTGATACACAATATCAAACTCTCCTAGCTCTATAGCCCAGGCCATTAGCCTTCCCGACTTCTCTGGCTTGTGTATGACTCGCCTAAAAGGGTAATTGGTGAGGGTGACCATTGTATGGGACTGGAAGTATGGCTTCATCTTCCTTGAGGCATGAATAAAAGAATATGCTAACTTCTCCATCTTAGGGTACCTTTGTTCTGCCCTATAGAGTGATTTACTATTAAAATACACCAGCTTCTGCACTCCATCTTCTTATCTCACAATAGCATCGCTGAAGGTTGACTCTGAGATGGCTTGGTACACGTACAACCTTTCGCCTTGCACTGGATGTGATAATAGTAAAGGGTACCCTAGGTAGGACTTTACCTATTTGAAAGCGTTGTCACACTCTTCGTTCCATTCAAAATCTTTTCTGAGAACTTTAAAAAATGGTAGACACATGTTTGTGGCTCCGGATACGAACCTATTTAAAGCATCCACTCATTTCGTGAGTCTCTGAACATATTTAATGGTCTTGGGATCTTCATTTCTATCCGATCCTTTATCTTCTAAAGATTGGTCTGGATACCCTTTTAATTGACGATGAACCTAAGGAACTTTCCTGCTCCATCCCTAAAAAAGCATTTGGCTGGGTTGAGCTTCATCCGATACTTATCCATCATGTCTAAGGACCTCTCAAGGTCTTCCACATGATCCTTGTCCTTCAATTTCTTAGTCAACATGTCGTCTACACAGACCTCCATAGACTTCCCAAATTGGTCCTAGAATATTTTATTCACGAGGCGCTGGTAGGTTGCCCCTACATTTTTTAGACCAAAGGGAATGACCCTATAATAGTAAGTCCTTTTTTCAGTAATGAAAACTATTTTTTTATGAGTCCTTAGGGTTCGTGAAGATCTGGTTGTAGACCGAATATGCATTCATGAAGCTCATTAGCCCATGGCCTACATCAACGTCCACCATGTGATCAATGCGGGGAAGAGGGGAACTATCTTTAGGGTAATATTTATTGAGGTCAGTGAAGTCTACAGACATTCTCCATTTCCCATTTTCTTACAGACTATAACCCCGTTAGACAACCATTCGTGATAGATGACTTCCTTGATAAACTCAACCTCTTCTAGATTCTTGACCTCATCCCTTATCACCTCATATTTCTCTTGAGAATAAATTCTCCTCTTCCGTTTAATTGGCTTGGCCTCATTTTTCATGTTGACCTTGTGGCACATGATTTCAGGGTCGATTCTCGACATGTGTGCAGGACTCCATGTGAAGACGTTATGTCTTCTCCTTAGCAACTTGATGAGACCTTCTTTTATATCTGTCTTTAGAGATTTGCCAACTTGAATGGTTTTTTATGGATTCTCCTCATTAAAGTTGATGGATTCTACCTCTTCCACAGCTTCTCCTTTCTTCAGCTTTGTCTTATCCCTGGGGTCAAGGGTATCAATATAATAAGTAGTAGTTGCCTTCTTGTGCGCTTCCCTTTCCTTGGCAGATTTGAAGTGGCATTCTCGTGCCATCGTTTGGTCTCCCTGAACTTCCCCTACCCCAAAAGGGGACATGAATTTTATCATCTCGTGAACCGTGGAAGGCATTGTCTCAAATTCCTTGAGGTCTACTCGTCCTAGTATAATGTTATAGGTTGAGAATACGTTTTCGTCCATCACTAAAAAGTTAACCTTCTTGGTAAGCCATCTTGGCCACTCGTCTCCCATTCTTACATCAGCCTCATACACTCCTAGGGGATGAACCTTTTCCCCACTGAAACCAATCAAGGGGTGATTGTATGGGATGATCCTAACACGGCTAAGTCCGAAGGCTCTAAAATACGGCCAAAACATCACATCTACAGAACAACATCCATCTACCAAGATCCTCAGCACCTTATATTTGTGTACCCTAGTGGTGATAACGAGAGGGTCATCATGTGGGGCTAAGAGGCCCTTGAAGTCAATCCTTGATAAACCCACTATCAGAGTATCCATGTCAACCTTCTTCCTCCTTTCTGGTTGGGCTTCAATAGAGGTTGAGTTCACAATTTTCGTCATTGCCTTAGCCTCATCTACATGGACCTTCCTCTCGGTGACTTCTGATCCTCCTCCCACTAGGCCCCCAGAGATCTTTCCAACATTGAAAGATATCATATTACATATTTTCATCGGGCCATGGTCATCTCTCGGTGGATGGTCAGGATCATCATCATCCTCTCAAGGGACCCTTTTTTCTGTTGGGTGATCTTCAAGGCAACCTTGTCCAAATACTTTCTTAACTTCCCTTCTTTCAACATTATTTCAATTTCATTTTTCACATGAAAACACTTATCGGTCAAGTGGTTATGGTCTTAGTGGAATTCACACCACAGTTTTTTGTTCCTCTTGTGGGGTAGTGCTCTCAACTTCTGAGGCCATTTTAAGGATCGATCGCTCTTTATCTCAATCGAAATGTGTTCACATGTGACCTTCAGAGCGGTGTAATCTGTAAACTTGTCATCTGCTAGTCTTTTCTTCCTTTCCTTGTTCTTTTTCTGGTATTTACCTCCACTAGTGACTCCTTTTTCGTCTACATTTTTGGCGGCCATTACCTCTTCGACGTTCATCACCTTCCCCTATTTTGCTAGCATCTCAGCCATTGACCTTGGGGGTTCTTCGGCAAGCTTCCATAATAGCTTACCCTTTTGGAGTCCTCCAATGAGGGCTGTCAAGGATATATTTTCTTCGTAGTCTTCGACCTCTAACTTTTCTTTGGTAAACCTGGCTATGTAGTCTCTGAGGCTATCGTTCTTCCCTAGCTTAACATAGAGCAGGTGAGTGGTCTTCTTCTACGACGTCACTCCTAAGCAAAAGTTATTTATTAACCGATCTGCTGACTTTCGAAATCTTTCAATTGTGTTCTTTGGAAGAGAGTTATACCAAACATGTGCGTCCCCGATCAAAGTGATGGAAAAATCACGACACCTCATCTCATATGAGATAGATTATATGTCTATCGCTTATTGGTACATCTCAATATGATTGATCGGGTTGGTACTCATGTCATACCTTGGGGTCACCAAAGTGTGACACCCCACCAATAAAATACTGGGCGATCACTGATGCACAAAATTAAAACAGGATTCGCACATGGTTCATTCTTAGCATCACTGTCGAAAACCAAATTAATTACTAATAACCTATTACGCGGGCATCAAATTTTTATTTAACTTGTCTTTTTAATCAAACGAACAAAGTAAAGCCATTGCACAGTTTATATAAATGAAACTGAAAAGAAATAACATAATTGAACACTCGATTTAATATAATACAATCAAATAGAAGGCCACACAAAAAGGTGGTAAAAGAATAAAGAAATACAATTGGGCTTTCAGCCCAAATGTCTCTAGTACCTCCTATCTAGATTTCAAGGATGGAAGCATCTCTAAGAAACCTGCATACATCCATAGCTGCTGCAGCAAGCGTTTGAATCGAAGGAATCCTCATCCAGGCATCCCCATGTCCGGACACCTATATATATATAATTTATAGCAAGAGAGGGGAAAAAGAGATAAACGGGTCAGAGCCCGATTTGTGAAAATATTTTGCAAGTGCGTAAATGCTATATTTAAAAAAATATGATTTACTTCATATTTAAATTGGTAATGCACTGCAATGAGATACCCCTCACCCCTCTTCTAATAGTGCACAACTAACACGTACCTATTAAGTAACCTAATCAGTTACCCGACTTAACTACTTCGTCAAGATACCCCTCACCCAACCTCTGAAAATCCTAATTAACTCGAGTACTAAGGGATAAACTTCTCCCCATTCCCGACATTGCGCTAAATTCGTACGTGGGGTGTCTCATGAAGAGAAATCCAGATAAGGAACCCCCCCGATACACTACTACTTGGCAATGTTGTTCGTCAAGATCCATTAAGACCTCAGCACACAATGTATATATATAACTCATATATATATATATATATATATATATATATATATGAGTTATATATATACATTGTGTGCTGAGGTCTTAATGGATCTTGACGAACAACATTTCCAAGTAGTAGTGTATCGGGGGGGTTCCTTATCAACCTATGGTTCATATGAATCCGAATATGTATACATTTATCGGAACGGAATAATTTTTATCATTCTTTCTATTCTTATATATGATTTACTATATATGATTATTCACCTTCAGATATAAATAATATACTATACACAAGTAGTTTATAATTATACATATCCCATGCATAAGAACCATCCCACCAAGCTATAACCAGAGGACGCAGTCACATAGTGCCGATCCCAAATCCGGGTTTACTCACTGTACCAGGGTACCAAGCCAGGATTACTCAATGGTGATGGTAAAATATACACAACGGTGGAGGCGGTCATGTTCCCTCTACACGTGGGGTACACACATCGCACTCGAATGCGGGACGAGATGACTGGGGATATACTCTCCCTTCTCCTCAAGCTTGGGGATTCACCCACATTGCGCAACCTCCCTGGATCGCACTAGAGAAAATATACAATTTGGTTGTTCCAACCCAACGTGACAGGAAAGCCCGTGAAAATCAGCCTCTTAAATACACATATACCAATCACACACAGATATAAATGTATTTGTATCATATATTATATATACTGTATTAAAATCGTATATATATATATATATATTTCTCATTCCTTAAATGTATATCTGGCTACACTTGCCAATCTCATAATAATATTTAAGTATTTTCCTACTTAAATACTAATCCCTTAAGTATTCTCTTACAGAATTATACCTCGCATCTTGATCACTTTTCGGGATTTATGAACTCTCTGAATATCCCAAATTCCATTCTAGTCACCTCATAGGATTTACTCAATTATAGTCGGCATATAATTACATTTTCTACACGCACAATTTTCTACATAATCGCCCGCTGAAATATTCCTTCGGGTGTTACTCATCCCGACCCCCTAAATAAATAAGTCCAGGATTTTACTTAATTAAGTCAAATTATACGTCCCACTCCAATAATAATTTAGAAGCGTGCAATCTATTTTTGGGACCTCCAATTTTCTAATTCCTCGATTTATTTATTTCCTCGAAAATATACTTTTAGCGACACACCCTTTTTACCTCTTCCTAACCCCACTGAACTCCCTTAAATGGCTAGGAATAATATCCCCTAATTAGGTATGTATCAAATCGAATGAACAAGCTAAAGACAATTTTTTTGGTAATTTATCCCATTTAATAAACACTAGCTGAAATTGCCAAAAATCTTGAAGGGTCGATCGATCGACTCTTGGCCATCGATCGATCGATCGATCCGGACAGCTTCTTATTTGAGAAGTTGTTTCGGCCGTTAAAACTTCTCCCAATCTTTTATGTTCTCACCTAATGTCCCCTAAACTCAATCAACTACATATACACAAATAAAAAAGTGTTAGAACAACCTAGAACCCATTACCAACAACAAATTTCGACTAAATCCTAAGTTTTCTAGTTGGGATATTTTTCGGGGTTAATCTGTTAAACTTTTTTGAAAACCCATTTTGGTTCACAAAAACCCATCCCGAAAATCTTTATGTTTTATCTCTACCAACTAAAATATGAGATATATTCTTTAAAGAAATGAGCAAGTAAACAGTTGCCTTGTGGATAAAATCTGACGACCTCGAGTCAAATTCTGTGGAGTCTGGCCGGAACCTCAATTTTATTCCTCTTTTCTCACCTCCATTCCTCTCCTTTTTATTTTCTCTCTTCTCCTTCCATTCTTTCCCTCTCTCGTTCCTTATATAGGGAGAAATAAGGGTTGATCCCTTTAAACCAAAAAATGACTTATTTACTCAATTGCAAGTTCCTTTTTAATCCAAAAATTCCTGAAACTCAATTACGACCTCTGGATCTTCTATTCTAACTATCTCGGCCATTCTGAGACCAACCACAAACTCGAAATCTCCATCAGAGGTACTTGATTGCAATCCACTTATTAAACCCAATACATCTCAATGCGGGTTTTTCCATTAAAATATTATCATTTGTCACTTTATCCAACTGTGACATGTAATTAAAATAATCCAACTCATTTTCTTAGTCTTAAAAGTAAATGAAACACACACCAGTAATAATCAAATGATCATAAATCCCAAAATTTCGATTCATAGGATTTCCCTTAATCTCCAAATTACACCCTCTAATGAAATTTAAGAATCCCTACAAGTGCGGGGTGTTACATACTCCCCCCCTTATAATGGAATTTCAGCCTCGAAATTCAGATATAACCAGCACCAGCAACCTAGGATCGCTAATTACACTACGTCATAGTACACCAAAGTCCAAAGGTGCTAATACAATGGTCCCCTACCATATTCCACCTATCTCAAAGCGCGTGTTCAAGAGTACTAGCTTCAACATAAGCTTATCCAAATATCCACATGCTACAACATTACCTCAATCGTAATGTTGACTCTAACATCACATTATACTTAGTGATTCTATATCCACATGTAATTTAAAACGATCCTACACACACCATTCTAAATTATCGATCCTATCGGATATCCTCTATTCTAGGCGTCCGCCCATTCACATCGGGACATTTGATTTCCTTTAAAAAGAGACAACTCTAGCGTTTAACTATTCCCATGAGTCTCATCGGTTATTTTAGCCATTCTACCCCTTGTTGCCCCATACACATGGATTATTGCGTACCTCTTACGACATTCCATCCAACACACTCCAAATTTATTATGACTGCCTCACGGCATTATCTTAAACTTTATATACTACGCCCTTTCTATTTCAGGCGGTATGTAAAACCAACCTACCAAGTTGCCCATATACTTTTTTGGACCCGTGCCTATCTGCACAACCGTCATAAATGTTCGATTCGTACATTCTCTCTAAACAATGGGACTTATTTCCTCGGTGTAATCCTCATACAGGTTCTTCCCAACCCGCCAAAATTCCATTATTTCTATACATGGAAATCCCACCCTTTTCAGGATTCACAAACTAATCTTTTCGTGGTTAAGTCATAACAGTCTTCTTATATCGGCGCCACTTACTTTGTTAAACTTACTTACTAATAATCCTACGATCGATGCATTTTCGTACCCATGTAATGAGTAGTATCTCCAATTATGTCCTTAGTTCCCAACACCTTTCTCAAATCCCAACATTTGCTTGGTTTCATTATTGGGACGTCTCGCAAAGAGAAATCCAAACAAGGAACCCCTCTAATACACTACTACTTAAGTTTGTCGATCGTGGAGGTCTGTTAGATTTCATGTGTCACCGGGATAACCCTATCCCCTCTTTCAACAAAAAGTGGTATGAACTCCTATTCCTTTCCAGGAGCCACACCACAAAGCGCTCGTACTACCACTAAGTCCTTAGCGCAAACAATAGTGAGCTTAATCTCACAGCTTAACAATAAACCCTATATACCTTAAATTATACCTATAAGGTCGCCACACACTCCAGTCACGATAATGAGACATCTACTCACTGAAGTTCCATATATACATATAATAGAGACGAACTCAACCTATATCCAGGTAAGATATCTCAACAACATCCTATTCAACCCTAGAACCCTAGACAGGATAGTCTTGCAATCATTACCCTGCTATCGCTCTGATCAATAAAAATCATATAGTACTCAAAATAAAACTATACTCATATAACACACACAAAACGAGCAATACAAATCGTATATAAACTCAGAATACTAACACTCACTTTTCATAGCTAATGAAAGAAAATAGATCTCCATTATCGCAGAAAAACACATAAATATATACTATATAATGTTATCGATACTACTAGTAACCTCGAATCACTCATGAATCTAGGGCTAATAAAATACTGTGACATAATCTTCTCACACGAAATATACCTCCTTCATCCGATATGGAACTCGTAAAAATAACTTCACTAGTCTTAGTGAATGCTCCATTTGGTTCCCCAATCTAGCACCCTTATCTTAACCGAACTAAAATGACCTTAATCAATTCCCCACCTCGGCACCCTATTCTTGACCTATAACTCCTACTGGTAAAGATGAAACAGTGTGGTTGTACAATCCACCTTACAACATTCCCCATTTATGTCCATCCCGACCATATATAAGTTATGAGCATCTTGGACTCTATAGCCCCGATCCTGACAATCGCCTTCATAGTACCCTTAACTTCTTCGTTAAAAGGAAACTTCACCATCGACCTCAATAGCCATGGTTCAATTAATTCCCCAGGTGGATGTCCACCGATGGGGTTCCCTAAACTCAAATTCTCCGTAAGTGTTAGCAACACTTACCAGTGAGCCTATCATTCCTTCGAAGGGATCTCTCTATAATGTACCTACCTTAATTTGGTACCAAGTTCACTTATTCCTGTAATTTTTTATTCACTGTTGGCCTCTAACCGATCCTCATGTGAAAAATCCAGAAAGTGTATTTTCTTCATTCCTGATAAACCAAAGGAATTCGCGACTGAAACCATCCGTAAGATCCCTCTATAAGCATAACATCCTCCTCCCTCGAACATGGTGACCTCCGTTCCCACCATTCCAATATTTCTCCCATGAGTGAACAAATGTCCTCAAATTTTTGCATATGGTTATTTTCGTACCCTGCTCTAAGCCAAATCTTCTGAGCCTTTTATTTCCACTAAGTAATGTCATGCTTACTCCGCATTACCACCACTTAAACATGTGTTCCTTATCAAAGACCCTTCGAACCTTTCCCAAGTTTAACTTCACTGTGAAATTAAACTTTAGCACTAATCTTTACTATAGCGGCACTTGGATACTTATAACTACTATACTTTAGTAGTTGTTGCAGCAAACCCAAAAAGTGCCAAAAATGGGAGTGACCTCGACTCTGGCCCTCGTCTCGAACTTTAACTTATAATTTCAGCTAATCCACGCCTCCTTATGCCCTCATAACCTCCTTCCATATTCTCTCTTCATTGATCAGTGCTCGAATCTCAAACAGGCATGCAAAAGATTTACTACCTATATATTAAAGGAGGATGGATTTTTGTTACTCCCCACCTGATGGCTCAAATCAAAAGTTGATGAGTTTGGTGTTTATCAACTCACCGTTGAGATTAGATTTTTAGAGTGCGTATCCTATGATTGGAAATGATGATAAATATACTGGTTAAATAGTAATTAACTTGGGCTGAGCAGAAGGCTTAAGAAACTTAAGGAGCCTTCCTTGAGCCAAGAGCCCACGTTCTTTCTCAATGAAGTGCAGACACCATATTTCACTCTGGTACTTTTACAAACCCACTCTACCTTACTTTTTATCCCTCTCAACTCCTCTTTTCTCCCGTATCCTACCCCACTACCTTCACATTACTCATCCAAGCACTATTTACATCCATACGGTTGCGAATTCCACCAGATTTGTTCCATTCAACTACGACCCTTGACAAACTATATACCTTCTTTCTTCCATTCAAATGTGGGCATTGACGAACCCGTATACCTGAGGAGTTGTGTGAAAAACATGTTGTAAAAAGGATTTACGTTAATATCTCTCTTTTTACTTATGCTACTCCATGTCTTTGGAAGGGTGTAAGAACATTTTTTGGGTTTGGAACAATGTTCTTTTGCTGGAACTCAATATGAAATTTTGGTTATGTATGTATGTGTCTGTGTATAGGGGAAGATTTAGTTATTGTTTTTGGGTTTACAGATGTAATTTTATACAAGTGATACATGGACATGGGTATCGGCAAGACGTGGTTTTGGATATGAGTTTAGCAGGTTCACGGTTTTGTAGTTTGGTGTGTGGATATAGCAGGTCCGAGTATGGGTTGTCTAGTTTAGACTAACTGGGTCTTGGACAATCTTTTTATTTTAAATCCCGCCCGAATATTTAACAACATTTCAAAATGGACGATCCTTTCAATAAAAGCACAGGGCTCGATGACTGTCAATATCGTAATTTAAAATAAACAGAGCACACCGCTCAATATGAACACAACACACGGCTCAATAACTACTTCCATTTTCAACTTCCATTTTCACAAGAACTTATAATAACTAAACACTTTCATAATTAATTCTATTTTCTTCATTTAATATCTTTTTCTTCTACTAAAAATACAGATCTGAAGCCACAGAATCTGTTGCGGATAAGGAGAATGGATACTTAAGATAGCAGGTCTCGGTTTAGGAGAATGGGATACTTAATTTCTTTTATTTTGTTTCGACTTGAATGCACGCTTTTTTCTATTAGAACACAAAAACCACAGGGTAACAAACCACAGGTTTTGTTTTATTTTATTTGGACTCATTAAACTCATGAGCTCTTTGGGTCAGTAAGCACAAAACATAGTATATGCTCTTAAGTAAACCAGAGATATTTGTTCTTACAGGTGGTATATGTTCTTATCAAGTAAACCAGAATAGATGATATTTTAGTTGTTTGGTTTGGATTGTAAATTGATATTTTTGTTTCTTACAGGTGGTGGTCCAAGATCAAGTAAAAAACTGCATAATTTGAAGTATCTAAACTGATATAGTGATATAATTTATAACAAAACATTTATTTTTTTGTTTTTTTATAATAAGTGATATAGTTTTAAGTCTCATTGTTCTAGTAAAAATTGATTAGAAGATTCTAAACTGATTTGAAGAGAACATACATAAATTTTGGTTTCTTTGTCAGCTGGGTATGGGTACGTAGGTTAGCAAATACTATAGTTGTGGTCGTTACTATAAATATCTTTGTTGTAGTCTTTTGTTCAATAGAAGAAAATGATACCCAGTTTGGCTAAAGTAAAAAATAAAAGTTGAACTGTGTATATCTCTATATGTTTGTATGTATATCTCTCTATGTTAGTTGAATTTCCTTATAGTTGTGTGTGTGTATAAAATAGCCTTTAAGCATTTAGTTTGTTGTGTTAATTTTAGGGAGTTAAATTTTGATTAGGTTTGGGACAATTGTAATTTAGTTCGGGGTTTTAATTTTTCTTCTATTTGCTCCCATACGATGTATATTATGATTTTTTTTCAAAGTAAAATTAGACAATTGCAATTTTTTAGTCGCTATAGATTGGCTTGGCCCTTCGTATTTCAGGTGAAGAAAAAAATCCATATGTTGAAGTGATCCTTTATGGCTGCAACCATTTGTGAAATTAATTAGCTACTTGGTGTAATTATGAATTTTTAACTTAACTTTAAGAATGGGTTTTATGAATATATGTGTTTTTAGACATTCTATGAAATAAAAATATTATCTTCAAGTTATTCGACTTGAGCATAATAATTGCCTTTCCACTTATACAAACACGTTTAAGATCACAAATGTCTTTAATTATTAAAGATACGTTGAACCCACCCATGCACTACACTGGTTTTTAAACCTTTTCAGAGCTCAATATGTTCGGATAAATTCGAATCTTCAGTTGTTAAGCAATCCAATTGTTATAGATAGTTTAAGCACCAGTTACGAAGCACCCAACAACATTTCCCAAAATTATGTGGACGCTCTCAAATTCGCGTGCCTTTACATTTTTGTGTTAATTTTGTCGACGTTCTCAAATTCGTGTGCCTCTCAGGTTGAGAATTCAGAGTGATACCTTATATCTATGATTTTTTTCTACCTAAAAGAAAGGAAAAAGTTTGAAATACGGAACTTCTGCGATGAGTTTGGCACTTGAGAACATAGAAATTGAGATTTTTTGTTTTCAAAATTATTTATCTGTGTTTTCAATTATTGTTTTGATTTTTTATTTTATTTTAATGGTTGATTAAACACTAAACACAAATAATGGAAAAGTTATATTCAAAACAAAAATGTGAATAAATGAACTTTTGGTAATGTGAAAAAGAAAATGTTTAAATTTATTGACCTTGCTTTGATGGATTACCTAATTTTGAAAAAATAATAAATATTAATTATAAAAATCTCATAAACTTTCTAGCCATGTTATAATATTACATGATATTTGGAGGAGTTTAAAAAATAGGTTTAGAAAATCTTCAGGTTTTAATTTATGATTTGTGAAAGATCGAATTTGGTAGTGACGAATGGTTTCAAAGTCATGTCTGGGTATATGTCAAAATCAACTGGTAGGAAGAAGGGAATGGCCTTTATTAACTGCAGAAGGCATTGTCACATGGATCAATTACTTACAATTGCCTAAAGGATACAAAAAGAAACCAAGTTCCAGTGATTTGACCAAGGAGAGAAACACGTACTTAAGCCAAGTACAAACCAAGTTCTTACACTAGAACGGGCCCAATCGAAGAAGTCTTACACTATTTAAAAAAAAATTGGTCTATTTTTTATTTTAAAAGAGACGCAAGTAGTACTAATAAATTATTGAATATCGTATAATTAAAAAAAGTTGTTAAAAATTTAAGCAAGCGTAGGGAATGATTGTTTAGTAAAAAAAATGCGTTCAGTTATAAATTGGGTTTAAACGTTTTATAATTAATTATGGAATGTATAAAATATATAAAGAATATATATAAAGAATATATAAATTTATATTATATGTTTATTTATGATATTATGTATGTATGGTGTAAGAAATGAGCAAAATAAAAGTTAAAAATATGGATAGTAAAAGTCGGACATAACATAAGCTTTCCAACGTGGGACCTAAAGCAATTTTGACATCACCTCGAAGTCTGTCTTAGATGTGTGTGACCGATATAAAAACATGTAGAGCTGCCAAATAAAGAACAAGTAAGAGGTTATGAAAGGACAAGATAAAAGCTTATAGGTCACAACTGTCATGTCAGGTCCTAATGTCTAAATGTACATTTTTACATTCTCAATTCAATGAAATATGAATATATTGCAAACTCAGTTTTTTACTATTGAATTTATTATTATCTAAATTCAAGTTAAATAATTTTTTTTTGTGAAAAAAGTTCGTATCAATAAAATTGTTTTATTTTTTAATTTTTTTGTAATAATTTTTATATGTGAAAATACATGCAACGATTAACTATTTTTACAAAACTTAAAATACAAATTGTATTATAAAATAGTTATAGAAAAATACTATTTAGACTCAGCTCCATTGTTTATAAAGTTATAGTGATCTTTAGGTAGTACGTGAAACAATCTAATGAGTCTGTAGTATTTTTGGCGTTGAATAATTAAGTGACAAAAGTGAGGTTAAGATTAAATAACCATAAATTAAAAAGTGTTGTGTAATTGGCGATACGTTTAAAATACAAAATATTACGGGGAAATTTTTATCACAGAAATAAATTTATTGTCGTGCCATCGGCATGGGTACAACCTACTAATCTTACATAATAGCAGGAGAACGAAATCTCACAATAGGAATCAACAATCCTAATCCTAAGGCTCTTTATCAAATCGAGAGCAACGCTGAAAGCATAGTACGTCCGCACAGATTCCTAAGGACACTAGAACTTGATGCTCTGATACCATCTGTGACACCCCGCCTAATAAAATATCGGGCGATCACTCCTGTACCAAATTAAAATAGGAGTCGCACATGGTTCATTCTAAGCATCACTGTCGAAAAACAAATTAATTACTAATAACCTATTAGGCTGGCGTAACATTTTTATTTAACTAGTCTTTTTAATCAAACCAACAAAGTAAAGTTATCACACTGTTTATATAAATGAAACTGAAAAGAAATAAAATAACCGAACACTCGGTTTAATATAATACAATCAAATCAAAGGCCGCACAAAAAGGCGGTAAAGGAATAAATAAATACAATTAGGCTTTCAACCCGAATATGTCTGTAGTACCTCCTATCTATATTTCAAGGATGGAAGCGGCTACAAGAAACCTGCATGCATCCACAGCTGTTATATCAAGCGTCTAACTCGAAGAAATCATCATCCAGGCTTCCCTGTGTATGGACACCTATATATATTTATATAATATATAGCAAGAGAGTGGAGAAAGAGATAAATGGGTCAGAGCCAAATTTGTGAAAATATTTTGCAAGTGCATCAATGATATATTTCAAAACATATGCTTTACCTCATATTTAAATTTGTAACGCACTCCCATGCGATACCCCTCACCTATCTTCTAATAGTGCACAGTTAACGCGTGCCTATTAAGTAAACTAATCAGTTACCCAGCCTAACTACTCCATCAAGATAGCCCTCCCCAAACTCTTAAAATCATAATTAACCAGATTACTAAGGGCTTAACTTCTCCCCATTCCCAATATTTCTCCAAATTCGTGTGTGGGGTCTCTCGCAAAGATAAATCCAGACAAGGAACCCCCCTGATACACTACTACTTGGCAATGTTGTTCATCGATATCCATTAAGCCCCCAGCACATAACGTATATATATAACTCATATATATATATATATATATATAGATATATACATTGAGTTCTCAATAGAACCAATGCTTCATATAAATCCGAATATATATACATTACGGGACAGGAATAACTCTTATCATTCTTTCCATACTTATAAACGATTTACAATATATGATTATTAACCTTCATATATAAACAATGTACTATTCGCAACTAGAATACAATTATACATATCCGATGTATAATAACCATTCCACCGAGCTATAACCCGAGGATGCAGTCTCATAGTGATGATCCCAAATTTGGATTTACTCATTGTACCACGGTACAAAGCCATACTTACTCAATGGTAAAATATACACAACGGTTGAGGCGGTCATGTTCCCTCTGCAAGTGGAGTGCACACATCACACTCGAGCGCGGGACGAGATGACCTGGGGATATACTATCCCTGCTCCTCAAGCTAGGGGATTCACCCACATCGTGCAACCTCCCTGGATCGCACTAGAGAAAACATACAATCTGGTTGTTTTAACCCAATGCCAAAGGATAGCCCGTGGAAGTCAGCCTCTTAAATACACATATACCAATCACACACAAATATATATGTATTCGTATTATATATTATATATATTATATATTATATATTATATATTATATATATATATATATTTTTTTTTTCATTCCTCGAATGTATATCTGGCTACCCTTGTCAATCTCATAATAATGTTTAAGTACATTCCTACTTAAATACTAATCCCATAAGCATTCTCTTACACAACTATACCTCTCATGTTGATCACTTTTCGGGATTTATACCCTCTCCTAATATCCCAAATTTAATACGAGTCACCTCATAGGATCTACTCAATTATAGTCGGCATATAATTACATTTTCTACACACATAATTTTCTATATAATCGACCGCTGAAATATTCCTTCGGGTGTTACTCTTCTTAACCCCCTGGGAAAATAAGTTCAGGATTTTACTTAATTAACTCAAAGTATACATCCCACTCCAATAATAATTTAGAAGTCCCCAATCTATTTTTGGGAACCCCAATCGTCTAATTCCTCAATTTATTTATTTCCTAAAAAATATACTTTTAGCGACACACCCTTTTTACCCCTTCCTAACCGCTCTGAACTCCCTTAAATGGCTAGGAATAATATCCCCTAATTAGGTACGTATCTCCTCGAATGAAAAAGCTAAAGACCATTTATTTTGGAATTTATCCCATTTAAACAACACTAGCCGAAATTGCCAAAAATCCTTAAGGGTTGATCGATCGACCCTTGGCCATCGATCGATCGATCGAGACTGACAACTTATTCTCCGAGAAGCTATTTCGGCCATTAAAGCTTCTCCCAATATTTAATCTCCTCACCTAATGTACCCCAACCTCAATCAACTACATATACATAAATAAAAAGGGTTCTAAACATCCTAGAACCCATTACCACCAACAAATTTTGACTAAATCCTGAGTTTTCCAGTTGGGATATTTTTTGGGGTTAATCCGTCAAACTTTTCCGAAAACCCATTTTCGTTCATAAAAACCCATCCCAAAAATCTTTATGTTTTATCTCTACCAACTACAATATGAGATTTATGCTTCAAAGAAATGATCAAGTAAACACTTCCCTTCTGGATAAGCTTCGACGTCCTCGAGTCCAATCCCGCGAATTCGGACCGAAGCCTCCCCTTTCTTCCTCGTTTCTCTCCTCCTTTCCGCTCCTCTTTATTTTCTCTCTTTTCCTTCCTATCTTTCCGTCTCCCGTGCCTTATATAGGTAGAAATAAGGCTTTATCGTTTACTCAATTGGGAGTTCCTTTTTAATCCAAATATTCTCGAAACTCACTTACGACCTTCAGAAACTCAATTCGGACTATCTCGGCCATTTCGAGACCAACCGCGCACTCCAAATCTCCATCCCAGGTACTTGACCACATTCCACTAATTAATCCCAATACATTTCAATGCGGGTTTTCCCATTAAAATATTATCCTTTGTCACTTTATCCAAATGCGACATGTAAATAGAATAATCCAACTCATTTAATTAGTCTTAAAAGTAAATGAAACACACACCAGTAATAATCAAATGTTCATAAATCCCAAAATTTTTATTCACAGGATTTCCCTTAATCTCCAAATTACACCCACCAATGAAATTTAATAATCCCTAAAAGTGAGGGGGTGTTACACAAACGTAGCTTAAAGTTCTATGGCATTGGGAAGTTGAATATCTTTGCCACAAAGGGTGAGCCTATGGAATACCCTCTTTGAATAGGGTCTCAACTTTTTAGGATATCACAAATTTTATCCTCCAACCTCTGAATTGAGTCATTCCAAGGCCTCATAGGATCGGCTTGGATGATGTTATCCCCGACCGCTTTTCTGGGGTGAACTAAGGGCTCTGCTGTAGCCGAACTTCGCATGTAATTTATTTCTCCCTAACCGTTGTCTCGTCCATTGGGGGGTATCGGACATTGTCGGCCGATCATCGTGGGGTCGACCATCTGATACCTCTCTTTTGGACCGTGCGATACTTTTTGATTTGGACAATCATTCCCTCAGGTCATTGGATGGGCCCAACCTCTCAAAGGCCAACCCTCTACTCAAACGGTCAAAAGCTAAGCCTCTCGGGCGATCATCCGGATTTTGTCTTCTCCACCTCCGTTGGCTCCCCTAGATGGGTCGTACAGTATTATTGGAGACCTCGTATGGCTCCTAATAATCTATAGGAGCCTGTTTTATTCCCACTTCATCATATCCATCCTCCTAGCAAGGGTTTCCTTGCCTTAATAAGTGCAGACACCGGGGGTCGGCAACATCCTTCTGCCATTGTGGAGGTGGCAGGTATTTGCATGGTGCCTGGGGTGGTCACCTGGCCTCATGCTGTCCTAATGCAGCCACTGGAGTAATTATCTCCGATGAGAGTTCGGGTGGTCTCAGTATGTTTTGGCTAAGAGCTGCCAATTGCTCCCGCATAGCCTGTTGACTTGTTGTCAAACATTTCAGGGCGAAATCCACCTCATCCATCTCAGACTGAGGTGGTATATTGCTGGAACTAGGTCCTACTTCTCTAGCCGGTGGAGGAGGAGATGGTAACTCCGGTGCCATATGTTTGAGCTATGAAGAGATGAATGATCAAAAGACTGATGAGATTAAGAACCTTAATGGATCTCTTTCAATGGTCAAACGAATCCACGCGAAGGGGGAGAACTAATTCACTACCAGAGTTTTTGATGAGGTAACTTCTTGCTCCCATAGATGGCGCCAAACTTATGAGTCTAGAAATCAGCTTCACCAGATTAGAGGTGATGATCTCAAACAGTAACAACAATGGCATCAATAGAGTTATATATGTATGTATGTATACAAAGTAGGTGAGTATAAGAGGAATGGAGATAATGATATATAGTGGTTCAACCAATTTGGAATACATTCACTATGAGTGTGTGATCCACTAAATTTGGGCACTAATGGCCTTTGATACAATGCACAAAATCTCTCCCTCTCTCTCTACTATGTGTACAAACAGAGTTTCAACTAGGGTTACAATTATCGATCCCTCTTCAAGGTTGAAGATCACAAGTATATATAGGGCTTGGGGGTTGTAGTGTACCCCCCAAGCATGCAATAAGCATGTGAATGATAATCTAACAAATCCTCGGTTGACTCCTGCTCGGGCCACTTACAGGTAGGGATGACATAATATTCCCTTACGTGGGAATGATCTTATTATAACGGTTGAGTCCACGTGCTACATAAGTCCCATGCGCACTATCCTATGCATCTCCCAAATCACGTGCCATGATGGTGTCACCCTCGGCATAAGGTGACGGGCCAAGGCTGAGATAGATGCTGAACTATTGAGTCCTGACTACAAGATATGGGATCTTCATACTGTCGACCCCCATAGGGTCCGCTAGTCGCTTGGTCATCCGAACAACCCCTGAGTCGAGGCTTCTATCTCCGCATGCTTGGGATGAGTCGGGTCATCAAAGTAGAAGATAATGGGATCGGACTCCATAGGGTCGTCTGGTCATACAGTCATCTGAACTGTGTCGCTAATGATGGGGTTGGCTTTGCTCACCCCCGAACTTCAGTATGATCCCCTAGGGGTGGAAGTAAAGTTGAGCCCCCGTCCAAGATGAAGCTACCCTCGGCCTGGCCGAGGGTCTATTTTGGTATATCAAGGAATGTGTGCAAACTTCACTGATCTAAACAAAGCTTGCCCTAAAGACAACATTCTTTTTCCATGTATAGATCATATGGTCGATGCCACGGACATACATGTGTTGATGAGTTTCATTGACGTTTAATCAAGGTATAACCATATTTTTATGAACAAGGCTGATGTTGGGAAAAATTCCGTTATCATAGATAAAGGAACTTTCATGCTATAAGGTCACACCATTCGGCCTTAAAAATATAGGGGAAAGCTATATTTCGAGACAATTTGCAGTTAAAATGGTGCTAAATACCCTTGTCCACTATCATACCCTACCCTAACCTGCCCTAAACCGTCCCTAAACCTACCCCAAACCATGTGTATGTTTTGTTTGTCCCTTTTTATGATCTTTTTGATTTTTAGTCTTGAGTCATTTTTATTTTTAGGATTTATTTTGAATTTCTAGATTTTATTTTCTTTTTTTATTTTTATTATTATGATTTTATTTTACTTTGATTTTGATTAATTTTATCTTATTAGGATTAGAATTTTTAGGATTTCATGTATTTTTAGTTTTATTAGATTTTGCATTTTCTTTTTTAGGATTTTTATTTTAAGTTTTATTAGATTTTATTCTTATTCTTATTTGTATTTTTATTTTATTTTATTTCTTTTTAGTTTTATTTTTATTGAGTCTTTATTTTATTTTTATAATAGGAATTTAATTTTATGATTTTTAGTTTTTTTTTAGTGTTATTAGTTAGTTAGTATTATTTTTAATGGTCCAACTTAAACACACACACCCTAAAATCTACACACTACCAAACACACCATAAGTCACACCACACTAACCTACAGCTAAACACACCTAACCAACACTCACCCTCACCCCTACTTCCTATACACCCCGCCACACATTAAACCACCCCCTTTCATCTTATTCCCTCATCACCACCCATTCTCTTACCACCATTAACCAACCCCACCACAACTTTATACCCATTTCCAAACCAACCGCAACCCACAATTCCAAACAATTTAAGACCCATCAACCAATCGCCGGTGAGACCTCCACTAGACCCTCTCCCCTTCTCCGGCGGCGTCGACCTCGCAGCCACTTACACCTCTGGTCGGCGCCCTAGCCTCGAACCTCGCCGGACCTCCAACCTCCGCCAACGCTCAACCCGAAACCCGCATACCCGCGGCACCGCCTCTCTTACCTTCGACCGCTGCTCCTACCCGGCGGCACCCACCTTATAAACCCCTACCTCCGATCCCCATTTCCGTCCGCCGGAATTAATCCCAACAACCTCTCTCCCTGCTACTCCGTCAACGATGTCGCCCATAACCTCCGGCGGGTTGTCGACCCTTATCCGACCATAATCCGACTTCTCTCTCTCTCATCGATCCACTTTTCAGCCACACCCACATCTATCCATGCTAAACCCAAACCCATTTCTCATATCACCCATTTCATCTTCAACAAACCAATACAAAATAACCTAAAATTAAAACAAACCCCCATGTGCTTAATTAAACCTTTAACTTCCATTTACCCATTTTACCCCACCAACCTATTTTTACCCACTTTACTAATACCCTTATACCAAATCAAATTTTATACACTCATTTTCCCACTATCATGACCTCACACCCAAATCACATGCATCCTCCATTAAATTCCTAAATTAACCCTCACCAAATACCTTACACACCCTCTTGCACCTTTGTCTTTCCAAAAAGACCCTTAGCCCCATGTGTGCAATGCATCTACTATAAAAGAAGACTCAAGACACCATTTGGGGGAACTCATCATAAAATAGAGAGAGAAAATTCTATAGAATTGTAGAGAGTTAGATTAAAATAAATTAGGTAGAAATATTTGTAAATAGTTTATTTTCACTTTTTTTAGATATTTGTGAGTGATAATTGTGTGAGATTCAAGTTGAGTAAATTTTTCATTTATATCTTTGTTGATCATTCACTTGGAGGATTATATGCTTCAATTTCAAGGATAGAGTTCAAATTGTCAATTTCAAGGAAACTTGTTGAAGATTTGTTCTCTTTCTCTACTCTTTTATTATATTAAATGCCATTTGACTATTTGTTTATTATGTTTGATACCATGTTAGGCTAAAATCCTTTTCAAGGGGTGGGGTAAAACCCTTATTGGATTTTATTTTATTTTAATTAGTTTAATTACTTGAAAAGTCCCTTCGAAAGTCAATTTTGATCCCTCACCCTTAGATTTACGCCTCGAGAGAGGGTACATGATTTTCGAGAGAAAATTGAAATTTTAATTATAATACCCATTTTAGATTCGAACTAGAGATAGGGGATTCTTAAGTGGGGTATTATAACTTGAATTTCAGCTCTAAAATTATTTTTTAAGATTTACATGAATTTTAATCGATCGATCCTAGCGGATGATAAATTAAAAGGAGTGTAGATTTATTTTTCTAGAGTTGTGGGGTGTTAAACTTAATTTTCTTAAAGATTACTATTATAATTACACTTGCAACGAGAGTTGGTTTGTAATTTTGATATTAATTTGGGAGAATTCAAATAACTAAATTAATTAATTAGAATAACTAAAATTTATGGTGTAATCCCACTCCTTGATTGTTCTCACAATTATTTACCTCACTTTATCTTTTATTTTAGTCTTAGACTTTGTTTTCGTTTTAGTCACTTTCTAGTTAGTTATTATCATATTACATTTAATTTAGTTTAGTTAGACCTCACCTCACCCTATTGTTTTAGTATTTGAAAAGGCTAAAAAAAATAGAAAAGTGAAAAAGAACAAAAAGAAAATAAAAAGAGAATTACAATTGAATTTGTTCCATTTGCTTTACAACCTTGAAAGTGAATTGATACCCTTACTTACCTATACACTTTAGATTGTTATATTTTATAGATATTTGGGGTTTTGATTAGAAGGAGCTTGTATAACAACGACAAATATATGCAGAAGTTCTTTTTATCAAAGGTCCTACGTGAAGCATAATTTTGATTGGCTCATCTTGTGAAAGTGGTAGTTGTGCTGGGTACTCTTGGACCCAGATGGCATGGATATTGAGTATAATTTGGGGTTTAGCTTCAAGGCATCAAATAATTATTCAGAGTATGAGGCCTTTTCATAAGGTCTCTCCCTAACTAGAGTTCTGAACATCGGTAAAATAATAGTCCACAATGACTCGTAGTTGGTAGTGAACCCGATATTGGGGGTCTATGAGGCCAAATATGATAATATGGCCAAATACTTAGCACTTGTTAAGAATGTTACGAGGAACTTCAATGATGTGGATATCAAAAGGATTCCTAAACTTAACAATAGACAAAATAATGCTTTGGTCGTATTAGCATTAGTCACATGAATGGAGATCAGACGCATGATATCGATGGAGATCCTACACAGGTCGACCATAGTAGAGGATGACAACGCGGGTGAATTTTTCTTGAACTTAAATTTAGGATATTCATGGATCGATCCAATTATTAAGTTTATCCGAGAGAAATAATCTCAGATACAAGGCAGTGAAAGTCTCCATCACTATAGACATACTGTACAAAATAGGATTCCTATTGCCCCTATTCAATTTTTTTCACCCTTTAGAGGTTGGCTATATTCTATAAGACATTCAACAAGGGTCATGTGAAATCCATATAGGTGGAACATCACTTTCCAATAGGATTGTCAAGATGGATTACTAGACTTGGAATAATTTTTAAAGACACTTGAACAACTCAATAAGGGGTAAATCCCTAAATTAGTCTCGTTTAGGAAGTGAGGAATCAGCAACTATTCAAAGTCCACAAGACCACCATTATTGCACTGACCACTCATCTGATCCAACTTATCTCGATCATCAATTCTCAAGCCAGGGTCAATCTTGGCATCCACGGAGGCTTTGGCCCATAATTGAGGGACCACATTCTCAAAGGCACCACAAATAATGTCGGTGTTAAATTTCCAAAATACCGATAAAAAGAAGTATCGAGGCTTCCAGCGATGGTTTGATGTTTGGTTTACTGCCAGAACACTTTTGGTGGATTTCCTAGCTATAAGATGGTAATAGCCAGGCTATGTCTTTATCGATGAGACATTATAGCACACCTAAAAAATGCTAGCTGGAAGGTCGGCTCTATGGACCAACTTTCAAAAGGAGATAAAGCTGAGTATAATCCTCCAGGCATTGGGTGAGCATTACGCTGGGGCAAGTCTTATACTGGCTAAGATTGTCTGCATAGTTGATTGGATGGGAAGCTTAAAGTATACCTTGAACATTAATTCGTAGATAGCTATTTTGACCTCTTAGCCGTGGAAAGACCTCTCATCCTCGTCTAGTACTCTCATGGTTATGGTATGCTTGATCCCATATAGGTGCCTCCAAAACAAAAGATCTATCTCCTTGATGGTGCTCTTAAAAGTCAGGGCATAAGAGATATCAAGTGGCTCGACATCTTCATCATTAGAGTCCATAATTTCAACAGTCGGGATTCCATTTGGATATATGTTGGAAAACTCGCCAAGAATAATGGTCGATAAAGGAACAACCATGGGTGGTGAGGGATATTCTATGTCGACTCTTAGCTATTATGTATCTGAGACCTCATGAATGGACAGTTCTTTATTACTTAACTCGATCTCATCAGAGTCTTCAAGATGAGATGAGGGGACCCTCATGGCCTCATCAAAGCTATCTAAGCTATCAGATTCCCTCGAAGCATAAGACCAACACTCATCAAAGAATGACATTGACTCTCAGTCTTGAGGCGAGGTTCCACTTATACTATCACTACCTATTTAAAAAAAACTAGGTCCATGGGGATGTACTAAGGGGACTGGTTGGATGGGAATTGTTCTCCCTGACTCATCTTTGCATTTAGCCACGACCTTGGCATTACCATTTTGTGTCTCTCTGAAGATAGTCTCCTTCAGGTGTGGAAATTGGTCACCTAACTCGTAAACTGTTTTGAACATCCAAACAAAACTAAAGTTCGACCAAGTTGACTGTTAGATTAAAAGGGGGAATTTGTAATGTTTTTTGAGACTGGTTTTTATCATGAATAATGAAGGTGGTTCATTAGAGAAGACAATTGAATCCACGCGAAAAAATAAAATCAAGTCACCAGAAAAGCTCATAAACCTGTAAAACGCCTCAAAATACCCCAATCGCCTTAAACAACCCCAAAAAATACCAATGTAACCCTAGGAAAACCTTACAACCACCTTAAATGACTATAAAAAAATGACCAAAAAATGAAAGTGTTTAAATACAACTGATTAATGGAAAAAAAATAAAAGGAAAGATGCTAAAATGACACCTAGATGAAGGAGAAACCCTGAGAAGCTAAAAGAACTCTTAAAATCAATCGAATAATTTTAAACAAAGGAGAGAGAAAATGGAATTAATGGAGGATCATAGGAAAGTTTAAGAAAAAAGGTTTTGGGGAAGAAGAAAGGGAAAATATTTGGTTTTGGGGTTTTGAAGTGGTTCAATCATTGCACACGAGAAACGGAGTGCCAAAATCATAAAGGAAAGAAGATCTAGGGAAGGCCTATAGCGGACAATCCTTATCCAGCACACTAAGCCATATGGATTGGGACATGTGTCACATTATATTATATACCTAAAACGTTGGGGGCCTCTATCGGCATTAGTCAGTACTGGATCATGTCTCAAAAGAAAACCTCTGACACTAGGGGGTCTCTTCCCCATCAAGGGGTCATCCAAAAATATCCCTCAGCCTTTCGCTCACATTGAGGACCGAGGTCTAGAGGTCATTAATACACATAAGTGTGGTCCCGTCCCTAATCAGGCCCAACATCGCCCGACCTACAAAATTCAACATCCATTATCCACCCCCATGGATCTCGACCTCCAAGACCTCATCCTCATCATTCCATGATCACTCGACAGAGATGAATCTATGGTTCTTTTTGGTACATCTCATATCACCCTTTTTCTACCATGGTTGGCTGAGGCAGCACACATACCCAACTTCTTAGCTTCTTACTTGGACGATTGCATATGTCGGTCTTGTCTCGGTCGGCATCATCAGAGGAGATGTTTATAGTTCATATGGCACACGTATATAGGTCCTCGTGTACAACATTGTACATCCATACAAACATATAGGGGCATGCAAAGGACCTTATGATAAATAAAACATCAAAGTATATAAAAAAATATTGCATATTTGCATCACCCACTACATATTCTTGATTGTTAAATTGTTTAAACCCTATATGCTTGAGGTCAAAAGTAGTCAGTCAACAGTCTAGTCGATAATGTTTATTTTCCCCAATTTTTTCCACCTACCTGGTGTATTGGACAGCTTCCTTATTCATTCCAAACTCTCTATCATAGGTTAAATTGGAAGCTCATCCAATACTAATGTTGTAATACCCTATATTTTTTATGCATGAATTAAATCTTATGTATTATATAAATTTATTTTATTTAACTTCTATAACATGTGACATTACTATTTATTTTATACGTGTTTTGAAAATGGAGTTTAATACATGGTAATTCATTAATTAAATATTTGTAAGTGATTGTGTATTATGGGAGAGTATAGAATGGTTAGGGACTAGGTGTCGGGGGGTATCCATTTTTGGATCATTCCCTCGATGTCTACTCCCACCAATCAAGAATTACATTGTTATAATGTTGTGTCATGCTTAACTAACAAGTAATTAAATAAATGATATTTTGACTCATACCAAATAAAATATTAGTTTATTGATATATTAATTACTAGGATAACACAATATTTATACTCATACCATATATAATATTAGTTTATTAATATATTAATTAGTTGTATTATGCAATAATTCAGATTTATTTTTGAGACACATAGAATTCCCATGTATGACATAAAATATTAGGTTCTATGTCCATTGGGTTGGTATATGTATTGGGTAGTTTTTTAGGCCATGTAGAATAGTATTTGGGCTCATTGGATTTAGGCCAATATATGGCCTAAGTTAATTTCATGAGTAATAGTCTTAGGAGATGATTCGACTTAAACTAAACAGATTGTACACAATTGAGAGAAACAATAAGTCCTAGAGACAAAATCACTCTACATAGAAGCGGGTTTGGAGGTTTGGAGCTTCAATTCAACTTGCTTAACTAAGGCAAGTTAACTCAGTCTATGAAGTTAATTACGTTTGTGTTACAATAATAGGAATTCATTTTAATTCAAATGAAATCTTTAGTAATATGATTTTTATAATTAAATCCCCAAATTCATAGTTAATTTTCAGATTAAATTAAGATGTTGTTCATGTTAATGATATAGGATGAGATTAAAGTCCTGAATCCCATGAATTTGATTTTTTAGCTTTTTAAATTTTTAGAAATAGGATTATATCTCTGAGTCAAACAAAAGCCTCTTACTAATTTCATGAATTAATGTAAATATGAGTGCAAATTGTAAAAATTATGAGAATAGGGTTCTAGAGTTAAAATCTCATATTAACCCTTTAAAACATATTAAGATAATTGAAAACATGCATATTTAGGTTTCTCGTGGTGTTATGTCACTTATACCCGATGGAGATGGGTAATAGTTGACTTTAAAAGATTGTAGGATGATTTTGATTTTGGGATTGGCTGCCATTGTTACCGTTGGAAGAAACTTACTCGCACTGAGGGGCAAATCGATTTACCCCAGGGTTGAATTGATTTAGTGGAGAGAATCGATTTGGTTTAGTACCGAATCTATTCTGTTTGGATAAAAAGCAAAAGGTAAAATCTTTAGGGTTAGAATTTCTCTATAGTTTAATTATTTCAAATAAAGGCCTTTTGGGATAATTAAAATATGTTGGCAACCAATAGGATAACTGATTTGAAATATGTTTAGTTGACTCTGTGAGTTAAGGTTGAAACTTAGGGACTTTGGTTATGACTAGAGAGTAAAATGGATCAAACATGAGATCGTGTTAGTATACGTCTAAAGTAGGATTTATAGTCACAGGTCTCTAGATCCATAAAATACCAAAGGTATTATTAAGATTTAATCAATAATTACAAGAGGCTAATCTCTAAGAACCCATAAACCATTTCCTGGCATAAAAATCTTTTCTTCAAAATATTACCCAAACATTACATCCCTCATACATAACTTTTGAAATTTTTTGACAAGAAACTTGAGTCTTTGAAATATCTTAGGGCTAAGCATTTAGATATAAAAAAATCCAAAACATCAGTTTTAACAAAACAATTGTGAAATGACCGAAATTCTAGAAGTCCCAGACCCTTATAAGGATTTCAAATCCATTTTTTTAATTCATAGGTCTTTGATGGTTATACGGACTTCAAGATTTCATATTATTTCAAAAATACAGAGGTCTTAAACCCTTATGAGGAATTCAGTTCAAAAATTCAAGATTTCAAGATTTCATATTATTTCCAAAATACAGAGGTCTTAGACCTATATAAGGACTTCAAAATTCAAAATTATTTATAAGTCTAGAGGTCTCAAACCCTTATAAAGACTTCAGATTCTAAAAAAATATCATCATGAAGGTCCCAGAACCTTATAAGGACTTTAGATTCCCAAATTGTTAAGTCTGTAGCTCTCACACCCTTATAAGGACAAAATTT
Source organism: Sambucus nigra (assembly GCA_949130495.1). Taxonomy (NCBI): domain Eukaryota; kingdom Viridiplantae; phylum Streptophyta; class Magnoliopsida; order Dipsacales; family Adoxaceae; genus Sambucus; species Sambucus nigra. Next base: position 302,129,055 of record OX422217.1, on the reverse strand, counting down.
AAAATTGTTTTTAAATTAGAATGTCTCAAACCTTTAAAAGCACATCAAATTCCAAAAAAATATAGTCCTAAGGTCTTAGTCCCTTATAAGGACTTAAAAACATCAAATATTTACAAATACGGAGGTCCCAGGGCTTTAAAAGGGTGCCATATTCCAAAAATAATTCAGTCCAGAGGTCTCAAACCCTTATAAGGACTTCAAAATTAGAAATTTTTTCTAAGTATGGAAGCCCCATGCCCACTTAAGGACTTAAGATTCCAAAAAAAAATCAATCTAGAGGTCTTAGACCCTTATAAAGATTTTTAAACTTTAAGCTATTTTTAATTTCGGAGGTCTCAGATCCTTATAAGGACATCAGATTCCATAAATTCTCAGTATGGAGGTCTAAGATCTTTATAAAGTATTCAAAATTTCAAGTTAATTGTATGTTCGAAGGACTCAGACCTTTATAAGGCCTTCCAAATTTCAAGTTATTTCTATGTTTGGAGATCTCAAACCCTTATAAGCAATTTATATCTATAATTTTTTTATGTTTGGAGGTCTGAGAACCTTTTTAGGACTACAAAATTTAATGTTATTTCTAACTCTGGATGTTTTAGACCCTTATAAGGACTTAAGATCCAAAATTTTTTTAGGCAGGAGGTCTCAAACCTTATAGAGACTTCAAAATTTCAAATTGTTTCTATATTCAGATATCCGAGACCCTTATAAGGCTTCAGATTCCAAAAAATTTCAGTCCGAAGGTCAAAGAACCATTTAAGGACTTCATCTTTAAAACATTGAATATACATGTTTGAAATATACGGTATTAGTACCCTTTATATATTTGATATTAAGTCTTCAAGCCTAATTTTTCATTTTTTTGTGTTTGTCTGTTTTGGGAAGGTGGGGGAAGTATTTGACCAAAAAACTGTAGTATTCTGGTCCCAAAAAAGCACCCTCCTCAAGTATGCTAAGATTCCATGGATTTATACCCAACTACAGGGCACTCAGGTCATGTTTAAGTAATTTACATCCCAAGTTGTCTTGCTTTATTAAGTAATTATGGGGTGAAAAAGAATACTATGTATGGGGTAGCTCCCATACATCTCAGACAATGCATAAAATTCCTTTATAAAGCCAGGTGTAAAGAATGTATGAATCAAAGATTAAAGAATAACACAAATTCTAGGAAAAAATACCTTTTTTCTTTAAGAATGAAGATGTGGATTATAAAGAGTGGTCGCGACCAGCAAATAGCGTGCAAAAAACATACATTGAAGCCAGTCAAGTCTTCAGTGATTAGGAGTTCATAAGATCTTTACTCGTTAAAGGAAGAGAGGTAGATGTCACTTTTATGGGTTCATACTACTTTTCACCTTCAACTCAGTCTTCATCATCATCAAATTTCTCCTATTATGATTGAGAGCTTTAAGGAACAAGCCATAAACATCCAATTCAGTGAACAAAACATGTACATTCTCTTTTCAATACTCAAAACTAGCACTGATGTCCTTTAAAGCATATTTTTTGAAAACCTCAGGCCCTTGGTAAGTATCCAACTAGAATTTCAACTTTGGTCCATATATTCCCTTAAAGTGGCTCATGATTTATCAGGACCTCACCATAGCCCTTCTAATGCTTATGCCCTTGACAAGTCATCTTTTTCTTTTTGGAAAATAAGTCTTTGGTCATTTTCCTCAAGATCCCAACCCATTATCTAGTCGAAGGAGTCTATCCTTAAAGCTTCAAACATTATTTTTTTTATCCTTGAAGAGCCTCTACAGTCACTATGAGCTCAACCCAATTAAGTCCATATGTCTCCTTGACCTTGAATAGAGACTCCCGAGTAGTGAACAATTAATAAAAACTAGCCATATCGGTTTTGTATTTTGAAAGTTCTCATGTTCCAGAGAAGGGCCTAGGTGACGTATCTTTATCCATCTGAATAACATGTATCTGAAGCATCTACCTATTCTTCATTTGATTCAAGTGCTACTGAGTAAGGTCCCAACTGTCCACCATTTAATAAGGTCTTTTTCGTGCTCTATATTCATCGATAGCATTGACCAAGAGAGACTCTGTCAACTTTTGATCCTCCAAAGAAAAAGACATGTGGAATAATTTAAGAAAATACTAGTAAAGAAGTTAAGAAAACATGAAAGTACTTTTCCCATAAAGTAGAGCAGTTCATCGGTATTAGAAGTGGCACCTTTACTCCTTAGAGTATCCAGTAGGTTAGTGTTGTTTATCTTGCCAGCACACGAAGGGACTCCACTATTGAGGTACAAGATTCATTCCCCTGATGAATTGGGCACCTCAGCCACCCTTGATAATTTCCCCAGCCGTGAGGGGACGCCTTCTTCTCCTCAACATCATTCTTTGATACCAAGGGCTGCAGTTCCATTAGAATATAAATATATTCATGGGTTACCCTATGAATCCAAACTACAATGGATTATTTCTTTAGCAAGGGTAGGTTTTGTTTAGCTCCAAAGATGAGCCTTCAACATGGCCTAACCCTAGATTATCCATCTCCACCATCTTAACCCCATGTATTGCAATTTCCACTTGGGTGCCAAACTTTAAACATTTGTGGGTCTTGGTTCTCCTCTTTTTTTAACCATTACTTTAGCAAAGCTCCGACCTTCCTCCTATTCACATGCTGAAAAAAGTAAAAGGAAGAGTCAGATATGAAAGAACTAAAAAAGACGGTACAAGTTGAAGGATTAAATACTTCTAAGGGTAACAATCACCAAAGAATAATGGTCTCATCAGCTGAAGCAGAGATCCCTAGAACATTCAGAAGGTCATCCCTACCCTTGGCCTATTATCCTTAACTTCAAAATCTTTAGGAAACTTAGAAATAACTTCAAATACGATCGTATTCTTTTGATAAATCAGTGCATATGACCTAGACTCTAGCATATCCCCCAAAATGATCTTAGGGGACTCAGGGATCCCCACATATGTAAAGGGTTTAAAATTAGGTCCCATCCTATTGTTCAAGAGGCGTTCCGCCATAACGAGGATACCGAAAAGAGTGGGAGCCAAATTTTGAGCCTCAACAATCCTTTGAAACTCAAATAGATTGGGATAAAGAAGCACTACAAGTGGAAAATAGAAAATATCAAAATCTTACACCATTGGTAAACACGAATTTTAAAGCTAAAATCAAGTGCCAATTTTCCTAGTGGTAGAGGAGTGCAGCAAAGTGTTGGGTAGCTAATGTCCTCTGCATGATCTGAGATTGCCCATGATCCTTCAAAGAATACGTAACTCTCCCACCAGCTCTTGAGGGAATTAAGTGTATCCTTCCCAAATATCATCGTATTGGGCCTACCGTATATATACTTCATACATCTATTAGTAGGCTTGCTCATCTCCTAAACCCGATAGAGCTCAAATAACATGGCATGAGAGACATAACACTTTGTGTAAGGACAAATTTCCAAAAGAGTCAATTTTTATGTGACACCCTGCCTAAATTAATAAAAGGTGGCCAACCCTATAGTAAAATAATCAGGAATCTCAAGTGGATCATTCTCAGCATCTACTGATGACACTAAAATAAACATAGCTAACAACCCATTACTACAAAAAGAGGGTGCCAAAAAAAAAAATTAAAACATACAAAGAAATAACCATCCAACAATATAAATTCACAAAATAAAATTACCCAAATATGTTGTTGGGTCACAGACAATACCACAGTCTAAGAAAAATAAATATAAACAAAATGCTACAACTAGAACTGTTGGGTGTAAATCCGATATACAAACTGAATCCTAATCTAGATATACAAAAGATAGTAATCGACTATATCAAAATCCCGCAACAGTCCGCACCTGCCACAGTTTCCTCAAATACAATGGATGGACAACATCAATGGGGTCCTTGCGGAGGAACACCTAAACTAATACAATATATATAGCAAGAAGAAAATATAAACGGGTCAGAGCCCGAGGTGTGAAAATAGTTTTCACAAGTGCATTAAAAATCCTAATAATTATAAATGAATTAATACATGATTTAAGTGGAGTCGCACTCTCCAGAAAATCCAACTCACCTTTCAACTAAAGCGCACACCTAAACGTATGCACATGATCCTCAAATATCTTCCCAAAACTATCTCGGGGCAAAATAATCTAACCTACGTCCAAAATTTATATTCATTCAAACTTCCATCTAAAACCTAGCCATCAACTTCCAATTCTACCATAATCCCCAAATGCGCATCACTTAACATATAATTATACATATACATATTCCCTTACTAAAATTTCTCAGATTCTAGTTATAGACATATGAGAGTTATTAGCATCTAAATGCTAAGGACTAAACTTCTACTAATTCTCAATACAATCGTGCGTGGGATGTCTCGCAAGCGAAATCCAAACAAGGAACCCCCGATACACTACTCCTTGACAGTATTGATTATCAAGATTCATTATGCCCACCATGCACGATGCATATAACCCCAATTACAAATTAATATAAATAATTAAACTATTCCCAACTCTCAACAGTGCATCGCGTTTCGTGCGTGGGACGTCTCGCGAGCGAAATCCAAATAATGAACCCCCCCGATACACAACTCCTTGACACCATTGATTGTCGAGATATACTTATATAAATCTAAGAACTAAGGACTAAACTTCTCCTCACTCCCAACATTGCACTGTGTTTCGTACGTCGTATGTCTCACAAGAGAAATCCAAACAAGGAACCCCACTGATACACTACTCCTTGACAATGTTGGTCGTCGAGGCCCATTATGCCCTCGGTACCCAACGTAATATATATACTCATATAATTATGTACATAGCATATTCACTTTAATATACTCATCACAATTTAAGACCGGATAAAATATCCCGGAATGAGAATCAATCATTATTCTTATCTCTTTACACTAGAGACAAATATATGATATCTCATAATCATATACAAATAATATACTATTTACACAAGTATACTGACCATCCCAGCAAGCTATAACTCGAGGATGCAGTTTCTCAATGCTATCATCTTCCATGGAATTTATCACATAACATCCTGGGTACCAACGGTCGGAATCTCACCCCGCCTTTGTAAAAACTAAATCACGGCGTATGGGAAGCGGCCATAGTTCTTCCCCGAAAGTGAGACGAAACATACCCACCACGTCTCACCCCTAATAAAAGTCACACAATAATAATGGACGCTATGACCTGGATATAATACGCTCCCAGATCCATAAGCCAGGGGCCTCACCCACATCGATCAACTTCCCATGATAGCATAGAGGGGGTATTCTTCACATAAATGTATATATATATATATATATCATACACACTAGATATACATGTACTATCACATCATATAAATGCATACCATCACACAAGGTATATATATCACGCCATATAAGTATACGTACTCTTTTTACGCTCGTATGCGTAAATGAAATAATTTCATTTATATATCCAAACTGTTGGGTCTAAACTCGATATACAAACTGAATCCTAATCTATATATACAAAAGATAGGAATCGGCTATATCAAAATCCTGCAACAGTTCGTAACTGCCACAGTTTCCTCGGATGCACTGGATAGACAACATCAATGGCGTCCTTGCGGAGGAACAGCTAAACTAATACAATATATATAGCAAGAAGAAAATATAAACGAATCAGAGCCCTAGGTGTGAAAATAGTTTTAGCAAGTGCATTAAAATGCATAATAATTATAAATGCATTAAGAAATGATTTAAGTGGAGTCACACTCTCCAGAAAATCCAACTCACCTCCCAACTAAAGCGCGCACCTAAATCTATGCACATGATCCTCAAATATCTTCCCAACGCTATCTAAGGGAAAATTAATCTAACATACATCCAAAATTTAAACTCACTTAAACTTCCATCTAAAACCTAGACATCAACTTCAGTTTATACCATAATCCCCAAATGTGTGTCCCTTACTTAACATATAATTATACATATACATATTCTCTTACTAGAATTTCTCATATTCTAGTTATTGACATATAAAAGTTATCAGCATCTAAATGCTATGGAGTAAACTTCTCCCAATTCTCAGTACTTCACTGCGTTTGGTGCGTGGGACGTCTCGCAAGCGAAATTAAAGCAAGGAACCCCCCAATACGCTATTCCTTGACACTGTTGATTGTCGAGATATACTAATATGAATCTGAGCACTAAGGACTAAACTTCTGCTCATTTCTAACATTACACTGCGTTTCATGCATGGGACGACTCGCTAAGGAAATCCAAATGAAGAACCCACCCCTGCGATACACTACTCCATCACAATGTCGGTCGTTGACGTCCATTATGCCCTCGGTACCCAACGTAATATATAGACTCATATAATTATATATGCATCATATTCAATTAAATATACTCCTCACTATTTAAGTCCGGATAAAATCTCCTAAAATGAGATCTAATCATTATTCTTGTATCTCTTTACACGAGAGATAGTTATATGATATCTCATAATCATACACAAATAATGTACTATTTAGACAAGTATAATAACCATCCCGGCGAGCTATAACTTGAGGATGCAGTTTCTCAATGCTATCATCTTTTAGGGAATCGCTCACATAAAATCCTGGGTACCAATGGTCAGAATCTCACACCGCCTTGGTAAAAACAAAATCAAAACGTATGGGAAGAGGTCATAGTTCCTCCCCGAAAGTGAGATAAAACATACCCAACACGTCTCACCCCTAATAAAAGTCACACAATAATAATAGGATCTATGACCTGGGGATTGTATGCTCCCTGCTCCACAAGCCAGGGGCGTCACCCACATCGCGGACCTTCCCATGATAGCATAGAGGGGGTATGCTTCACATAAATATATGTATATATATCATACACATTAGATATACATATACTATCACATCATATAAATGCATATAATCACAGAAGGTATATATATCACGCTATATAAGTATACATACTCATTTTACGCTCGTATGCTTAAATGAAATAATTTCATTTATATAAGTATATTTTTACTCTCGATCAACAACCCATTTCGAACTCTCACACTTTCCCACTTTATATACACGATACGATCCCTCACTTGAAATTTACTTATCCATCACTTCTATTTGTATGAATAATCAACCAATTCAATTAACGTTTAAGATATTCTCTATATCTATATGTACATCCATCAACATTCGTTATTCCAAATCCATATTATGATTCAATCGATCATATGAACCTTTAACATTATCCCATTTATGGTTCAATTCAAAATTTAACATCGTTAAGTGCATCCTATCTCTTCTTATAAACCCATAATTATCTCCAAATATAAATCTAACTGATAGTGGGCTTCCCCACTAGTCGATACGATAATCTCCAATCGATATTCTCTCGGAATAAGTCAATATGACCCTAATAATTTATCGTAAGGGAAACTCCCTAAAAGTCTCCAAAACACACTTCTTATAAGTTATATAGAGGTTCTCAATCGATAAACAAAAAAAAATTGGACAAAACTCACTCTAGAAAAACCTCACCCAAAACTGCCCTGTTTTCAAATCGATTCGGGCCCAATCCGAATCGATTCAGCCCAGTGAATTGATTTATCCTACCGAATCGATTCCCCCTCCAATGCGAATTGATTCGGTCCAAAAGACATGGGCAACTGTGTTAGGATGAATCGATTCGGCTTTGGGTCTGAATCGATTCAGTCACTCATACATTGAAATATGGAACATTGTGAATCAATTCGAGTTGGGGCCGAATCGATTCGGCCTGTTCAGAAGCTACGAAAATGGCTATTTTCTTCAAAAGCCAAAATTCCCAAAATTCATATTAATCATGTTCTCACCATTGATCTTCAACCCAACCATATACAACATCAAAACTCATATATAACCCAAGCCAACTAATTATATACCCTCAAATGCAAGATTTACCCAAAAATCTACGTTTTACATATTTAACCCAAAATCCACAATTTTTATCCAAAAATCATGAAATAAAAGGTGCACAAGAATTATTGAGATTGCTTAATCACTTGCCTCAACGTTTTAGAGGTTGAATCTTTCTCGAAATCACGGATTGGCCGGAATCTCCAAGTTTTTCTTATCTTTCTCTCTTTCTTTACTCTTCTCTCTCTCTCTAGGGCTTTTTCTTTCTCCAAAATGAGAATCGCTTCTCACGTAGGCTTTTAAGCCTTAAATCCAAGATACCCAACTTTAAATGATAATACATACTTTAAATGACTCGGTTACTCCAATTCGAGTCAAACGAACTTAAAATATTTCAGAGCCCAAATAAGACCCAATTACAGTCATTTCAACTTTCTCGTCCCTTCCGGAATCAACCACACACTCAGAATCATCATTCGAAATACTTTTTTTCACATCCTCGAATTTTGACCTCAATGCCAATCTAATTATTCCGTAGTTAAAATAATATTTATTTCTACCAACATTAATTAATTAATTATCCCAAAAATCTCGGGGTATTACAGTTTATTTTATTTGGCCCTATTTCGTGTTGGATAAATATCTTCAAGTCATATGTTAGGACATATATTATTGACCTTTGAAAACTATGACATGGTTTTTTTTATCACATAGCGGCCAAGTTATAAGATCAACATAATCATGCCGCATTTCATGCCCATTTTCATCTTCATGTTTCGAGAATATCTCATATATGAATGCCTATATGTATTGATGTTTTTATATTTAATAATTAGATGTTAAAATTTTTATAAAATTGTTTTACATATTATAATATTCTTTAGAAGAAAATATTTTTCGTTAGGTTAGTCGAATGACATTAGGTTTGTTGTCTTAACGAGTACATTTACCTCATTAAAACAAATTGAAACGAACTTCAAATGACATCGAGTTTTGTAAATTTTGGCCTATTCAAGAATCTCTTTGGAAATTTAATTTTAAAGGTGTTCAAATGAGATGCATGTATTAGTTTGAATGAGGCTCATCTCGTTCAAACGAGTTGGCGAATGCTTAAACAATTTTATATTTTTTCGACTACTTTTCATCCTTGTCTCATTTTTAACAAACCTTATATAAATATGAGTACAGAGAAACACTATTATTAATAACTTTTTCATTGCTTTTGAATTTCCAAACTCTTTCAAATATATCTTCAAAACCCTAGTTTACACCATAGTTGTCTAGGATCCAAGTTTTAATTTATCTATCATTATTCAGTGGATACCTAGGCATGTGTGTACTTACACGTCATGGCAGTTGTGTGAGTGGATTCCTACATTGTCGCTATAAAGGAGAGGTTTATGATCGAATGTGCAATAAGGCTTGCGAGGGCGTCGAGTCCTTATGTATGTCATATGTCAACATTTGTAAATTCTTTATCATAGTGAATTTACGTGGCTATTCCTTGTGAGTTTTTTCTCATTGCCTCGTACATCGAGAATTATGGATTGATTTACTTTATTTCATCATGAACTAACCTAAATTCATTTTTATGTCAAGATAGAATTGGTTAATTATTTAATCACAACTTGTTTGAAATTAGTGAAAAGTTTACCTTGCATTTAATTGTCAATATTTAATTTAAAAATATATATATTGGCTTTTGTTTAGATAATTCCCTATTAACATACAATTTTAAGTTTGTATCAGAGTGGGAACACCAAGTTACCGTGTATATCCATCTTTTCATGTTGTTTTATGTTTTTTTGGGTGCTTGTCACTCAGTCTTGCTCTCGCTCTCATGTTTGTTTGCTTCTCTAGATGGGCCATCCTAGTGATAAGTTGTCCGATGCATTTAGTGGTGATGCGGATTTAATATTTGATATGAGTTAATGAACTTTGTAATTTTGTTAAAAAATTATCACTTTTGAATTTGAAGTTTTCCAAACAAATTAAATTTATTAAAAAAGAAAGTTTTTGCTTTAAAGATGAAGTTAATTTTTTATGAGTTCAAACTCAAAAAGATGTACTTCGTGAGAACATCATGGATGTCAATCATGATATTAATAACATCGAAGTGCTAAAGAAAAAGTGTGAGAATAGAGTCTAATTTTTAGAGAATTAATTAAAGGACTCTACAAAATTTGAGACTAGGGTTAATGAACATGTGTTTGTGTATAACAGTAAATCGATAAATGTTTTAATGGCACGTGAGAAGATATTAGGGATAATTTCTCCTTCATTGAAGGTAAGTGAGATGACCTTATATATGTTATTGAAAAATTGAAGAAGGATTCGCTTACCTTTCAAGAGCCGATTTATTTGTCTGAGCCTAGGACTTTGAGGTTAAAAAATCATCTAAAAGACTCAACTAGTGTTGATAGTGTTAACACTAGCTTAGATAATCCAAATAGTTTCATTGTTAAAGTTGAAAATAGCATTTGTTTAAAAGCGTCAACCATTGCCTAGGACGTTAAAAAATGTCAACTCAAAGGTTGTCTTTCTCGCGTTCACGCGTGATTGCATTATGGTAGTAAAGTGTGACACCCCGCCTAATTAAATACCGGGCGATCACTCCTTTATTAAATTAAATCAAGGTATACAGTTGGTTCATTCTCAGCATCACTGTCGATAAAAATAATTTTTCCAATTTAACACCCTAGATAATTAAGCTAAGTGTCAAAAGCATTTTCATACATAACTTTCCAAATTTTATTTTAAGAAAAAGATTTATTTAATTATTAACAACATTAACTAAGTAAGAATCACACCACATTGAATTCTGCAACATAAACCAATTAATAGAATGCATTCGTCAATCGAATGTCAACATGCGAAATATAAAGTAACACAATTCAAACTGAATAAATCCCATAACGACAATACGAGAAATAACTGGAAATACAAATGTCCCAATAACAATGAAATAATGGAAAGGGCGACACATGCCCAATAAATGAGAATGCTAGAAGTGGAGTCAATAAAGGTAGCCGTCTACGCAAGTGACCTGCAACTCCCACCTAAGCTGCAGCACGTTCCTCTCAAGGGATCCTAAGCAAGACACCCCTGTGGCTGGGCACCTGAAATATATACATATATATATACAAGAAAGAGAGAGAAAAAGAAATGGGTCAGAGCCCGAAAGTGTGTTTGATTTTAAAATACGTTTAGCAAGTATTTAAATTGATACAGGCCAATGCAACAACATATTGATGCGTCACTCTCTTGAGAAATACTCACCTCTCTTCTAATGTGCACACCTATCGCACTAACCTTCCCAAGGGTTATTCTTAACAAATTTTATCATACTAACCTTTCCAATAATTTAGATTATCTTAACTTACTCATAAGATTTCAAAACCGAACAATGTTTTTATTTAAAAAGAATACTTCCAAATTAGCAGCACGACTCTCATTTTAGCTTTTATTAATTTATAAAGTTTCTCAGTAACATATTATACTTTCACAAAACAAGTATTCACTATCTGAGTCATCGACCATGTCCTACTTATCAAATCACAGTAGGCAGTTTCAAATTTCCAAATCTCATACTCGTATAATATATATAAAATAACAGCACCCCACATAAAACTATGGTGCGTGCATACTCTACTATCCAAAGCCCCATATCACTCATATTAAGGGGAATACATTCGGAATCACTCTCGAATTGTATTAACATAAATACACAAACAATATTGAGGCGAAGAATAGATTCCAAGTCTCTAAGAGGATGGCACATGTCTGCGTCTCTTAGGACCGTCTGAACTATCACATCGATAGCCTACATCAAGGATATCTATCTTCTAGGGTACAAGTCAATATCCCCCCATAAAGGTCCCATCGAGATAAGACTTGTCCCAGCGCGGTAACCTCAGGGATAGCAAGTAGCGTGGGCATGATTTTCACAAGTATATAGTATATGTACACACAATCATATAAATATACCACTTTATCATATTAATATAGGTTCTTCTCGTCACCCATAAATATACCATTTATCCATAATTTCACATTTATAGAATTACGTATAAGGTTTCATCTTTAACCTTAACTCGAAGGGTTTTCTCACTTAATACGTGACATTCGTTGACTCTATCCTTCCAAGTAGGAAAATTCAGTAGGTATACCTCTATCTACTATCGTAGATATTCGCTGCATTCTCTCACTTGAAATACGTAGTTTCATTGTTCATTATATAATTATCCCAAAAACAAGATTCTCGTCTTATAATAAAGTTCTCAACACTAATTCATATGTCCTACTGGTCTTTCCTATCTCCCAAAACATTTCATTAAGGATACCCAAGAATTATTTCACGATAATTTAATTTAACTAAGTAAATAAGGGAAATAAGAGTCTGCTAGGAGGGGTCGATCAATCGAGGTCTGGGGCTCGATCGATCGAACCTTCGATCGATCGAAGCTCTAGGCTCGATCGATCGATCAAGCAGGTCTTGCGAAAATTCTGCAGAAATGCAGTTACGGGTTCTAGCAAATTTCTTCATCCAAAACCATGTTTTTCCATTCCAATCGTCCCACAAATCCTACTACTATCATTATAACAATATGCCAGATGTTTTCAACGTAAAGCATGTGTAAATCTAACATTAAACATGGATAATTAACCCAAAATTCATCTAATCATCAAGAACCCTAGTGTTTTTCTTAATCAAGGTTCTAATCTATTTTTACCAGAATTTCCTTCTAATATATCATCAAAATTTCGTGGGTTATATTCCTCTACATGGCAAGGATTCCAGAATTTCATTATAATCAATACTACATGCATTTTCCTAACACAAATTGGGTTTTCTTCCATAGTTTTCATCTCTAATCATTCCAACACTAATATGAAGATTTCACTAACGAAAATACGCAAGTTAAATACTTGCTTGGGATTTTCAGAAGTCTGGTTTGCAGATGAATCCGGTGTGGTTGTGTTCCCCTTCTCGCGATCTACGCGTTGGTGGTGGCGGTGGTGCAAACCGGTGACTTTTTGGCCTTGAATTGCCTTGGAGATCTCTCCTCTCTTCTCTAATGGCCATCACTTGTTTTATGAATATTCTAAACCTAAAAGAATAACCTAAATGGCTGATATAGGTTGCTGAATTTCGTGGGTTTAATTACCCCAAAAGGTGAAATGACTAAATTGCCCTCCCAGGGTACCAATTAGGCCTAAAAACGCCCTGAGACCCAAACTAAACCCCCGGGTACACTTTTCTGACAATCTCGACCCTTCCGGACGCGTTGGCGCACTCAAAACGACCATACAAACAACTTATAAAATATTCACTTTTTATTTAACAAAATTAGTCCTGACGTGACACGGGCACGTCCCGACTTAAATTTCCGAAATAGTTATTTAATCCACTCATGACATTCAATATAACCAATATAATATATTACTTTACTCATTAGTAATATTCAACAAGTTTCCCATAATTACTAACTCTCGTCACGTTAATAATTATAACATAATTAATTTCCGGATTTTTATTAAATAAATCATTCACGTTAATTTTAATAAATCCCCAAATTAATATAGCATAAAAATACGGGGTATTACATACTTCCCCCCTAATAACGGAATTTGTTCCAAAATTCGGAAAATAAGGCATACCTGGTAAAAACAACTCTGGATATCTCTCGCGCATATCTGTCTCACGCTCCCAAGTGGATTCCTCCACATTATGGTGCTCCCACTGGACTCGCACAAGTGGAACTATCTTCGACCTCAATCTCCTCTCACTATAGTCTAGAATAGCCACTGGTCTCTCCTCGTAAGAGCTATCAGGCTGTAAGTCGATCTCATCTATCGCAATGTGAGTATAGGCCATATCATCCCGAAGATATCGTCTCAACGACGAGATGTGGAATACATCGTGGATGCGATGTAAATGTTGTGGCAATCCTAACCTCTATGCAACCGGCCCAATCCTCTCGATGATGGGAAATGGTCCCACGTACCTCGGAGCCAATTTCCCCTTCTTCCCGAACCTCATCACCCCCTTCATAGGAGATACATGCAATAACACTTGGTCTCCCACATTTAACTCCCGGAAGAACCGTTTCGCATCGACGTAGCTCTTCTGCCTATCCTGGGCTATTCGAATACGACTCCTGATTATCTCAATCCTCGCGGAGGTCTCCTGAATCACTTATGGTCCTAGCAACTTGTTATCCCCCACCTCGAGCCAACAAGTTGGAGAACGACCAGGCCTGCCATACAAAGCCTCAAATGGAGCCATAGCAATCGTAAACTGATAAGAGTTATTATAAGCAAACTCTACCAGTGGAAGATGTGGCTCCCAACCTCCTCCAAAATCGAGAACACACATGCATAGCATATCTTCTAACATCTGATTAGTACGCTCTGTCTGTCCGTCTGTCTGTGGGTGGTAAGCTGAACTCAACCTCAACTCAGTACCCATAGCCTCCTGAAAGCTTTCCCAAAAATGTGACACGAAAATCTTGTACCTATCTGACACAATATTCAGGGGCACCCCATGTAATCTGACAATCTTAACAATGAACATCTGAGCATACTGACCCGTAGTATAATCTGTCCGCACTTGTAGAAAATGAGCCACCTTGGTCAAACGGTCTACAATTACCCAGATAGAATCGTGGCCCCGCTGTGATGTAGGCAACCCTATAATAAAATCCATGGAAATACTCTCCCACTTCCACGCGGGTACTTCCAATGGCTGAAGCAATCCTGATGGTTTCTGGTGGTCCACCTTTACCAGTTGCCAGGTAGAACACTTGGACACGAACTTGGCGATGTCCTTCTTCATCCCACTCCACCAGTATTATCGCCTCATATCCAGGTACATCTTATCGCCGCCCGGATGTATTGCAAATCGGGACCCATGAGAGTGAGTCATCACTTCATGGCATAGTTCTGGTCTTTCTGGAACCACCAGTCTCCCTTTAAATTGCAAACCTCCATCAGAACTAACAAAATAGGACTCAGAGCCCTGGGCTAGAAGTCGCACAATCTGCTCCTGACAAAACGGGTCTGTGGTCTGTGCCTGTATCACCCTTGTAACAATCTCGGGTGTGACTAACATCACGGATATGAAAGAATGGGCTACTGCGTCCTGGTGACCCAACTCCTTCCACTTTGCTTTCCAGACGTCCGCTACATCGTCTATCGGTCTACGGCTCAACGCATCAGTAACTACGTTGGCCTTCCCCAGATGGTACTTTATTTCGAATTGGTAGTCCTTCACAAACTCTAGCCATCTACGCTGACGCATATTCAGCTCTCGCTGAGTGAACAGGTATTGCAATGACTTGTGGTCTGTGAACAAATGGAATTTCTCACCCAATAAGTAGTGCCTCCATATCCTCAATGCAAAGACGACCGCCGCTAACTCCAGGTCATGGGTGGGGTAATTCTTCTCATGCGCCTTAAGCTTGTGGGAAGCAAAAGCTATAGCCTTCTCCTCCTGCTGAAGTACTCCCCCAAGTCCCCATAAGGACGCATCGGTGTAAACCAGGTACTCTACACCCGACTTCGGTAACACAAGGACTGGCGCTGAAGTAAGCTTGTCTTTCAGCTCGTCGAAAGCCAACTGACAAGCGTCATCCCAAACATATGGTACCCCCTTGCGAGTCAGATTCGTCAATGGGCCCGCTATTTTGGAGAATCCCCGAATGAATCTCTTGTAGTATCCAGCTAATCCCAAGAAACTATGCACTTCCATCGGTGTCGTGGGTTGTCCCCACTCCCTCACCGCTGACACTTTACTCGGGTCAACTGCTATCCCCTGCTAAAAAACAACATGGCCCAAGAACTGTACCTCTCGCAACCAGAATCCACACTTCTCGTACTTAGCATACAGCTGATGCTCACGTGGAGTCTGAAGAACCTGCCTCAAGTGCTCGGCATGCTCCTCCTCGGAGTGTCAATATATCAAGATGTCATCTATGAAGACGATGAAAACTGATCCAAGAACTCTCTGAATACTCGGTTCATCAAGTCCATGAAAATGGCTGGAGCATTTGTGAGTCCGAACGGCATCACCCGGAACTCATAGGACCCATATCACGACAAGAAGGCAGTCTTTGAAACATCATTCTCTCTAATACGTGACTGATGGTACCCCGACCTCAGGTCTATCTTCGAAAAGAAAGTTGCTCCCCTCAACTGGTCGAACAGATCATCGATTCGAGGCAATGGGTACTTATTTCGTATCATGACCTTGTTCAACTCCCGGTAGTCCACACACAATCTCAGTGAACCATCTTTCTTCTTCACAAACAAGATTGGAGCGCCCCAAGGTGAGGTACTCCTACGAATGAAGCCCTGACCTAACAGTTGCTCTATCTGATCTCGTAGCTCTCGCTTCTCTGCCGGAGCCATACAGTACGGTACGCGTGCTATAGGTCTCGTATCTGGCAATAAATCTATAACAAAGTCTATCTCTCGACTGGGCGGTAGGCCTGGTATCTCCTGAAACACATCGGAATACTCCCTGACAACAGGGATTGAATCTAAGGGAATCACAACCTCCTTAGAGGTATCCTCCTCTATGTAATACAAATGAGTGGTCGAACCTCCCTCTGGGAGAGGCATCGCCACTACAAACATCTCTTGCCCCGGAGTGGCAAAGACAATGCTCCCACCGAAGCAATGAATCATGGCTCTATAAGCTGCGAGGAAATCCATACCAATAATCACATCATGCTCATGAATGTCTAAGACTAACATGTCTGCTGGTAATACCAAGATACCAATCTCTACCCCCACTCCCCGGCATATAAAGAAAATAAGTGACCCACTCCCCAGTGGTGAGTCCACACACGTCACTGTGCTCTCTGCTATGGCTAACAACCCTAAGGCCTTCGCAAAATGCGTAGCTATAAAACAATGTGTTGCTCCCGTATCAAACAAAACCCGACCCATAGTACCATGGATAGGAAACATACCCTTAATCGTGGGTGGTGCCTGTGGAGCTGCTGCCTGGTGGACGTTATAGACACGTCCATAATGTAATTGCCCCTGCTGCACTAGAGCTGCTGGAATGGCTGGTAGGGCTGGCACCTGAGCTGGAGCTGGGAGGGCAGGTGGAAAAAGTTGTCTCTACGGCTCATTACGGGCTCCCTGCTGCTGTGGGGCCCTATCTCCCTCTGGGCAATCCTGGCGCCTATGGCCATGTTTACCTCACCCAAAGCATCGGCCTTTGAAGTTACCTCCCCTCTGACCCTGTTGTCCACTGCCCTGTTGGCCATTACCTCCATGCCACTGGCCCTGATGTGCACGATGTTGGCCCTGCTGCTGTCCCTGCGGTCGGTGTTGGCCCTGCTGATTAGGCTGGCCCTGATGGCCCTGCCTGGAACCCCCGAATCCCTGCCTAGAATCACCTGAACGGAATCGCTTAGCAGGGTCCCCCTGATGGTAACTCTACTTGTGCTGACGAGTCTGTCCATGAGTTGGTGCCCCACTGACACTATTTCCCCCAGTCCTGCCCTGCTGGCTGGACTCTCCCGCTCTCTTGCTTCCTTGCAGATGGAAACGGTGATCCTAGCAATGTAGCAATGCGACATTGAGTACATCGGTAAAAGTACTCAGGGATAAATTCCCAATAAGGTGCTGACGGATCCTCCAAGCTAATCCATCGACAAACAGCATAATCTTCTTGCTCTCAGTAGGTGCCTCATCTGGCATAATTGTGAGAAGTCTTGTGAACTCCTCCTCATACTCAGCTACAGTAAGGTTCTCCTGCTTCAAATTTAGTAATTTCTGCCTCATCTCAGTCTGCACTACGGGTGGAAAATACTTGAGGTCAAACCGCTCCCAGAACAACTGAATATGGATCGTGTCCCTCTCCTCCAAAGTAGTAGTGGACTCCCACCACTGTAAGGCGGCTCCCACCAGCTTAAAGGAAGCCAATAACTGCTTTTGCACATCAGTTCACTCATACATATGGAGATGCCGCTGGATGTCCTTCTTCCATTGGCTAACTGAAACAATATCGGAGCTACCAGAAAACTCAGGGGGATGCGCTTTCTGAAAAGCATCCCGAACCCTCTCCCATGCAGATGGAAGTTGTGCTGGTACTGGCGCCACTGCCTGAACCTGGGGTGGAGCCTATTGAATCACCACTATCGAGGCATTCACCACCTGAGCTACAATGGCGGTTACTTCGTTTGCATTCATTGTGCCTGGTGTCGGAGCTGCGGGCTGCTCGGCTTGGGCACGCCTATCTTTCGGAGCACATCTCGGAGGCATCTGAAACATGAACAAGTTTATTAGTCTACAGTTATTATCAAATCTCAAATAGCTGAAGACTTAAACGTAAAAGCAAGAATATAACAATCCTAAAAATAGGGCTCTATAGCAATAACGTCAAGCTGAAAGCGAAATAAGCCGTACAGATCCTATGGACACTAGAACCTGATGCTCTGATACCACCTGTGACACCCCGCCTAATTAAATACCGGGCGATCACTCCTTTATTAAATTAAATCAATGTATACAGTTGGTTCATTCTCAGGATCACTGTCGATAAAAATAATTTTTCCAATTTCACACCCTAAATAATTAAGCTAAGTGTCAAAACCATTTTCATACATAACTTTCCAAATTTTATTTTAAGAAAAAGATTTATTTAATTATTAACAACATTAACTAAGTAAGAATCACACCACATTAAATTCTGCAACATAAACCTATTAATAGAATGCATTCGTCAATTGAATGTCAACATGCGAAATATAAAGTAACACAATTCAAACTGATTAAATCCCATAACGACAATACGAGAAATAACTGGAAATACAAATGTCCCAATAACAATGAAATAATGGAAATGGCGACACATGCCCAATAAATGAGAATGCTAGAAGTGGAGTCAATAAAGGTAGCCGTCTACGCAAGTGACCTGCAACTCCCACCTAAGCTGCAGCACATTCCTCTCAAGGGATCCCAAGAAAGACGCCCCTGTGGCTGGGCACCTGAAATATATACATATATATATACAAGAGAGAGAGAGAAAAATAAACGGGTCAGAGCCCGAAAGTGTGTTTGATTTTAAAATACGTTTAGCAAGTATTTAAATTGATACAGGATAATGCAACAACATATTGATGCGTCACTCTCTTGAGAAATAATCACCTCTCTTCTAATGTGCACACCTATCGCACTAACCTTCCCAAGGGTTATTCTTAACAAATTTTATCATACTAACCTTTCCAATAATTTAGATTATCTTAACTTACTCATAAGATTTCAAAACCGAACAATGTTTTTATTTAAATAGAATACTTCCAGATTAGCAGCACGACTCTCGTTTTAGCTTTTATTAATTTATAAAGTTTCTCAGTAACATATTATACTTTCACAAAACAAGTATTCACTATCTGAGTCATCAACCATGTCCTACTTATCAAATCACAGTAGGCAGTTTCAAATTTCCAAATCTCATACTCGTATAATAAATATAAAATAACAACACCCCACATAAAACTATGGTGCGTGCATACTCTATTATCCAAAGCCCCATATCACTCATATTAAGGGGAATACATTCGGAATCACTCTCGAATTGTATTAACATAAATACACAAACAATATTGAGGCGAAGAATAGATTCCAAGTATCTAAGAGGATGGCACATGCCTGCGTCTCTTAGGACCGTCTGAACTATCACATCAATAGCCTGTACGAAGGATATCTATCTTCTAGGGTACAAGTCAATATCCCCCATAAAGGTCCCATCGAGATAAGACTTGTTCCAGCGCGGTAACCTCAGGGATAGCAAGTAGCGTGGGCATGATTTTCACAAGTATATAGTATATGTACACACAATCGTATAAATATACTACTTTATCATATTAATATAGGTTCTTCTCATCACCCATAAATATACCATTTATCCTTAATTTCACATTTATATAATTACGTATAAGGTTTCATCTTTAACCTTGACTCGAAGGGTTTTCTCACTTAATACGTGACATTCGTTGACTCTATCCTTCCAAGTAGGAAAATTCAGTAGGTATACCTCTATTTACTATCGTAGCTATTCACCGCATTCTCTCACTTGAAATACGTAGTTTCATTGTTCATTATATAATTATCCCAAAAACAAGATTCTCATCTTATAATAAAGTTCTCAACACTAATTCATATGTCCTACTGGTCTTTCCTATCTCCCAAAACATTTCATTAAGGATCAAACATGAAATGCATCATGAATCTATTATAGGCATTTCGGTAAGGCGAGTTGGTAAGCTACGATGCCTACTCTTGCAATAATGGGAAAAGGTCCCACATAGCGTGGCACAAGCATTTTATTCTTCACAAATCATGTTATGCCCTTCATTGGAGACACCCGCACCAAAACTTGATCTCCAACCTCAAACTCCATATGTCTTATATTCGCATCGGCGTAACTCTTTTGATGGTATTGGGCGACTTGGATGTGGTTGTGAATAAGATCAATATTATAGGAAGTATCTTGGATCATTTTAGGTCCAAGAAACTTATTATCCACTACTTCCAACCAACAAGTAGGTGATCTTCACGGTCGGTTGTATAATGCTTCATAGGGTTCCACACGTATTGTGAATTGGGAGGAATTATTGTAAGTGAATTTGACCAAGGGAAGATATTATTCCCATCCACCTTTGAAGTCAAGTACACACATTCTGGGCATGTACTCCAACATTTGGTTGACTCTTTTCGTCTGTCCATCTGTTTGAGGGTGTTAGGAGGTACTCAACTTCAATTCGGATCCCATCGCTTCTTGGAAACTTCACCAAAAGTGGGAAAAAAAAATCTTGTCTCGATCAGATACTATATTAATGGGAACCCCATGGAGTTTAACAATCTCCGCATTAAATAGCCGGGCATACCGAGCTGTATTGTAGTCTGTACGTATCGGTAGGAAATGGGCTGACTTAGTTAATCGATCAATGATAACCCAATTGGAATCATGGCCTCTTTGTGATGTTGGAAGTCCCATAATGAAATCCATCGAGATACTTTCCCACTTCCACATCGGTATTTTCAAGGGTTGTAGCAATCCCGTCGGTCACTGATGGTCTATTATCACCAACTGACAAGTAGTATAATGGGAAAAAAATTCAGAGATATCCCGTTTCATACCCGACCACCAATATTGACGGCGCATATCTTGGTACATTTTGTCCCCTCTACGATGAACTATAAATCTAGACCCTTGAGATTCTGTCATTATGGCTCGCCTCAAATTTCCCTCCTCCGAGATAATAAATCTTCCGTGGAAATACAATCCACCCTCTGAACTTATAGAGTACAACTCCACTCTCTCGGTTAGTAACTGGCGTATACGGTCCTGACACTCTTTGTCCCTTCCTTGAGCTTCCACAACTCTTTCCACTATCGTAGGTGTAAGGGTCAACACTGACACAAACTCCCACATAACGGCATCCTCCTGGATAAGTGCTTTCCATTTAGGCTTCAATACCTGCACTAACTCCCCCTCGGGTTTTTGGCTCAATGCATCCGTTACCACATTATCCTTTTTCGGATGATAATGAATATCAAAATGGTAGTCTTTCACAAACTCTAACCATTGACGTTGTCGCATATTCAAATCCATATGCGAGAATAAATTTTTCAACGATATTTGGTTTGTGCAAAGACTAAACTTATCCCCGAGAAGGTAATGTCTCCATATGTTCAAGGCGAATACCACGGCGATAAGTTCCAGATCATGGACTTGATAATTCTTTTCATGGGGTTTTAGCTTGTGAGAAGCATAAGTGTAAGGCCAAATTTCCAATCGAGTCATTTGTTATATTGGCTTTATTCCATTGGACAAAACAATTTTGGGTCATTCTGCATCAAGCATCATTCAACGTAAAGATACAAGAATCGCATCCAAAGTTCACGCGTCATCAATATGCATACCATGCTAGCTATCCTATAAAGGTATATGACCAAAATAAATCTTATGTGTTGGAGTATTTTGTCTAATCAGGAAATTTTCATAAAGGAAAATGTTCGTAAATAAGTAATTTTCATAAACAAAAATCTTTGAAATAAATTTGATCAAATTTGTGCAAAATATGAAATCTCATTCGAAGTTTATCCAGGTCGTTCGAACAACCTGGATCTAACGACTTCCCCCAAGCTATAATGGAACTTCGTTAGCAGTTCGTTAGAAAGGTCGTTCTAACGATATCGTTCGAACGAGGTTTCAAATGACCTATCTAATTCGAAACTGGAACTTCGTTAGATAACTCGTTCGAACGACAAATCGTTCGAATGACCTCGTTCGAACGAGTTCTACGAGATCTGAATTTTTAAACTTAGTTTTGAAGAAGTTTTTTCCTACAACTGTTTTGGTCCACTACTTTTTCGGTTATATTATATGGATGAAAATCAATTTCAAAGAAGAAGGAAGTTTATTATTCTCTTGAGAGCATTTTTCATAACTTCCCTATTTTTGGTAAGAATCATCTCCAACACTTTTATCATCTTTTGAAACAAAACCCCTTCAATCAACTTCACATTCAACAAGCAAGTTTGCGGTGGATCTCTGCATTCAATCTTTGAGGAGACGGTGGTTTTGGGCTTCAGTGGATACCGTGACACGAGGAGTGTCGAGCAACGCGTTGGAGCTTCGCGTACTACAAATTTAGAGGTCGAGGACGGCATAAGCAAGTCTTGAGTAAGTCAATGTTTGTAAGTCTTTTGAGTATCTTGTAAAACATATTTTGTAGTGGATTTTGTCTAGGCCCAGCCGTCCGAGGTTTTTCCCATTTGGGTTTTCCTTGTACATCGATGTGTTGTGGTCAGGATTTTCTCATTTTACTTTATTAAATCACCTAGATGTATGCTTAGGATAAAATGAATAAAATTGAAATAATTTTATTTTAATTAGTCAAGTTATCAATCCGATTGCATTAATTGAAATTTGTTCTTGCGAACTTGTGAATCTTCTTTTATATTGAAATTGAAGAATATCACTTCATAACTAATATTAAATATGGATTGCGTGTGTGTATTCTACGAAATAAACTAAGAACATATAACCTTGCAACTTCAAATTGATATCAGAGATAGTCTCTAAAAGTTATTTAGATGAAACCTTGCAACTTCTCGTGGCTCAAATATATGTCGACGACATAGTGTTTGGTTCTACGTGTGATAAACATACCCAATTTTTTTCAAAAGAAATGCACAATTAATTTGAGATGAGTATGGTGGGTGAACTTACTTTCTTTCTTGGTCTTCTAGTTCGTCAACTCAAAAGTGGGATATTTTTGTCCCAAACTAAGAATGCTAAAGACCTCGTTAAGAAATTTAAACTCGAATCCGCTAAACATGCTCGTACTCCTTTGAGTTCATCTATTAAACTTAGTAAGGATACCGACGGAAAGGATGTAGAGCATACACTTTTTAGAAGTATGATAGGTAGTTTACTTTACCTAACTGCTAGCCATCCGGATATTTCCTTTAGTGTAGGAGTTTGTGCTCGTTATCAAGCCGCTCCAAAAGAGTTTCATTTACTTACTATCAAACGTATCATCAAATATGTTAGTGGGACCCTGTCTTCTGGAATTTGGTACTCTTTTGACACCAATGATTGTCTATCGGCATATTCAGAAGCCGATTGGGCAGGAGATGTTGATGGATGTAAAATTACATCCGGCGGTTGTTTCTATTTTGGACGTGCACTTGTCTCATGGATGAGCAAGAAACAAAATTCGATTTCTTTGTCCACGGCGGAAGCCGAATACATTGCCCCCGGGAGTTATTGCACTCAACTCATTTGGATGAAACAAATGTTGGACGATTACGGTATTTCCCAAGGCACTATGACTATATATTGTGACAATACTAGTGCAATTCATATTTCTCGTAATCCCGTTCAACATTCTAGAACCAAGCATATTAAGATCGAAGCCATTTATCTAGTTTAGGTTGCTTCTCTTGTATATTTTTATACCTATGAACTAGATTTCTTTTGTATATATTTTATTCAAATTCTCAAAAATATTTTTTCTCTTATTTTCAAGGAAAATGGGAATGATTAGAAAAGCTTTCAAAATTTTTGTCCATATGGCTTTGTGGTCGATGTAATCGGATCACTATCTTTTTCCATATCCACGTGGCTTTCGATGAGTAGTTAATCCACACCTTGTTTATCTTGTGCACAAAAATGTTTTTTTTATGATATATATTGTTGTGATTTCTTCACATCTTTGCCTTTTGCACACACCGTACACGAAATATTACGAATATCTTGTTCACAATGTTCTTGCAAAGTGAGATTTGGTGTTGTCTTCTCAATCCTTTCACATCCCTTATAAGCAATCGAAATTGTACATGATTATCCATTGCCCAGATTGAAACAAAATGATTATATTCTTCCGGTTGGTTTTCGTTTCAAGCAACGGACTCGGGCTGCGAAAAACATAAAAGTTTTTGCGTAAAAAGACACCATTTGCATTCTCAGTTTTGTGGCTAAAATTGAAGCATTGAAAATGATATATAATTCCAAGGCCAAAATAATAGGCTTGATTGATTCTTCAAAAAGATTAATCTCAATCTATTTTGTTGCTCATGGGAGATATAAGTTGAAGATCAATGGGCATGCACATTTCATTCATTTGTTGCTTTCTCATTGTGACATTATTGGCGAGAGAATTATCTATTTTGTATGCTTGTTACATTCCTGTTTAAGTGTTCAATAATATTTCCTTTTTGACACAAGGCTAATATGAGTGAATATTGCGCGTATATAATGTTTGACATTACGCACTTGTACATTGTTGTGGCTAAAAACTCTCACTCATATTGTTCACACCCCTACATTCTCGCTCCCACTATTTGGATATGTTGCCACAAGCTAGGATTATTCAAATCTACATTTTGGCATTGTTCTGGCCTTCCCAATTCCTGATATTATGCTATTTTTAACCCAATTTTATGTTATTTTTATTTAAAAAATATTGATTTTCGTCAGAAATTCTCGTTCGAACGAGATTTCTAACGACATTTATAACCCTCATTCTGTCACTTCATTCGAAATGTCGTTCGAACGACGAAATTCGTTCTAACGAACTTCTAACGAGATATCTAACGAATCTCTGCTGTGACTTCGTTCGAAATACCTCGTTTGAACGACATCACTCGTTCGAACGACCTTCGTTTAATACCTACAGTTACACTTCCCAAAACTACCGCCTCTCTCTCCACTCACTACGTTTTCCCAAACCCCTTTTTCCCAGATTTTCTCTCTCCCACATCTTCCATTTTCCCACTCTCTTTCCTCTATCTCTCATTCTCCCTATCACCCA
This sequence comes from Sambucus nigra, assembly GCA_949130495.1. Lineage (NCBI taxonomy): Eukaryota > Viridiplantae > Streptophyta > Magnoliopsida > Dipsacales > Adoxaceae > Sambucus > Sambucus nigra. Next base: position 302,103,832 of record OX422217.1, on the reverse strand, counting down.
CTATCTTCCTCTTCCCACGATTTCAACCTCCATAAACCTTATTTCATCCACCCATTTGTTCTGCCGATCTGTGTTTGCTGTTTTTCCCTCTTCTCTTCAAGGTATTTTTTTCTTTTCATTGCTCTCTCTCAATATATATATACTTATTTTTCTATATTTATATATATTTATATATACATATACCTATATATGTATATATATTTATATATAGATACACACACACACACACACACACACACACATATATATATATGCTGTTGGGTCTTATAATAAAATTCCAATCAATTTCATCTTTTTCCCAACAGTTATATATATCAATGTGTGTATATCTCTAAAAAAAAATTTGGGGCTATCTTATTTCCTGATTTTTTTTGTGTTGCCCCTGATTAAAATATATTCCATGATAATAATATTTTTCTCAAATTAAATTTCAGTTACTTTCATGGAATTTCTCTTAATCAATTTTTAGTAATTTTCTTTTATTTTTTTATTTTTTTAATGGAGGATGGGATTATTCTGATTGGTTGTCGATTGATTGTTGGTGTGATTGGTGGATTGGTTGGAATTTGTTGGGGTAGGTTCTAGTTTCCATCGTGTTTACCATGGCCCGTAACCGTCGCCAATGTCGTTTCAGCTATTCCCCCGATGAACCCTCCTCGTCTTCTGATGAGGAGACTCGTGCCAATGCAGATATCCCCGACCTTAGGCTGCGTTGGAGGACCCTCTCTGCACACACTCTTTATCACACACAAGGTTTTGCTACCCGTTCTATCGTTCGGGAGAAAATTATTAATCTCCACTCTCTCCACGGCACCACTGTGCATTCGTGGATTTCTGATTTAGGGTAGGACCCTCTCTTCTCTCTCATGGATGCCGTTTTTCCCGACCTTATTCGGTAATTTTATTTTGAGATGCACGATAAGAATACTCACATTTATTCTAAGGTGCGCGATAGGGAGATTATTGTCTCTCCCAACTCGATAGCTCAACTCATCCCCCTCCCTAGGGTCACTAATCCATCATTCCCTTGGACATCCGATACCCGTCCCGATCCATCTCTTATCCTAAACACCGTCTTTAGGTTCCTTCCTCCCGGCACTGTCACAATCTTCCATAAACATTTACATCCTGATTTTATGGTCCTTACATGGATCGTATGTGCCTGTCTTCTTCCACGTGCAAACACTACCCAAATAACCAAACAACACGTGGACCTTATGTTTTCTATTAGCATTCGGTCTCACATCGACCTCCCCGCCTACCTATTTATTATCATTCGGACAGTTAGGATCCTCCCCTCCTGTCCCGCTCGCCAAGCCCTCCCTTTTGCGGCCATTATTACCCATTTTTGTCTTGCCGCCGGCTACCCCCGCATCTCCACCAATATCCCCGTCACTAAATATCAAACCATTAACATGTCCTCGGTCAGCCGCTCTCGTGGTCATTTGCCACTGGATACTCCTCACCTCACCCCCTCCACCTCTTCTCACTCTGCCGCTTCCTCTCACCCTTCCCCCAGTCGTCCCGTCCCCTCCTGCTCTATCCATCGCCCATCCCCTTCCCATATTTCCGCACCCGTCGAGTCGGAAAATTTTTTGTTTGTCCGTTCTCATGAGGAACAGCTTCAGGAGGATCGACGTCAGGACCGGGCGCTTATGCAGGAACTTTTAGTTTCTATGCAGCAGGACCGCGAGGCACACACTCGCCAGGTGGAGGCATAAGCGTGTCGAGATGCAACCCGGGAGGAGGCACAAGCGCGTCAAGATGAAGCCTAGGCTCGTCGAGACTCTCTCCTTTTAGAGAATCTTGAGGCCATTCGCCCTATGGAGATGCACCACGGGGCAGGCTCTTTCGGAATCGGCTCTCTTCCCGATGATACTCCACCTGATGCTCCTGGCTCTTGATGTGATTTGTTTTTCATTTCTTGTTTACTTGTATTTGTGAGGATGAGTGGTTGTTTTATTTCATGTCTTGTTTTCCTTTGGTTTGGATATTTTCATGTATGAACCTTAACTATTTCCCATTTCCCCTTACTTAATGAATCCTCATTATTTCCCTTATCACTCATATTTCTTCATATTTCTTGATGTGTTGCCTTTTATTCTCTCTATTATCCTTTATCATACAGGCCCCTTATCCCTTTGTCTTTTCCGAGAAAAAAGGGGGAGACACATTCATCAATGGGAATTCACATTTAGGGGGAGAATTCATATTTAGGGGGAGTTGAGTAAATTAATTCGATTTAATATTGATTTTAATATTGATCATATGCATAATTTAGGGGGAGTTAAATTCCATATATTGAATATTGAGACTTTCATTTACCATTCACAACATATGGTAACACATAGTTATATATATATTTCATTCTCTACTTCCCCATGCGTTTATGAATTTGTTGTTTCATTCGTGTTGGATTCATCTCCTACTTCTTTGCAGCTCGTCAATCTTGTCTTTGAGTCTGTCTTTTTTTTTGGGTTTTGGGACGAGCCTTAGAAATGGCTTGACGGCTGGCTTATCAAATTCTGTCTTCTTATTTATTTTTTAATATTCTGTTTTGTCCCGGAATAGCCAAAGGGGGAGATTTGTAAGGAAAAATTTCCAATCGAGTCATTTGTTATATTGGCTTTATTCCGTTGGACAAAACAATTTTGGGTCATTCTGCATCAAGCATCATTCAACGTAAAGATACAAGCATCGCATCCAAAGTTCACGCGTCATCAATATGCATGACATGCTAGCTATCCTACAAAGGTATATGACCAAAATAAATTTTATGTGTTGGAGTATTTTGTCTAATCAAGAAATTTTCATATAGGAAAATGTTCGTAAATAAGTAATTTTCATAAAGAAAAATCTTTGAAATAAATTTGAACAAATATGTGCAAAATATGAAATCTCGTTCGAAGTTTATCTAGGTCGTTCGAATAACCTGGATCGCACGACTTTCCCCAGGCTATACTGGAACTTCGTTAGCAGTTCATTAGAAAGGTCGTTCGAACGATCTCGTTCGAATGAGGTTTCTAACGACCTATCTAATTCGAAACTGGAACTTCGTTAGATAACTCGTTCGAACGACAAGTCGTTCGAATGACCTCGTTCGAACGAGTTCTGCAAGATTTGAATTTTTAAACATATTTTTTAAGTAGTTTTTTCCTACAACTGTTTTGGTCCACTACTTTTTCAGTTATATTATATGGACGAAAATCAGTTTCAAAGAAGAAGGAAGTTCACTATTCTCTTGAGAGAATTTTTCATAACTTCCCTATTTTTGGTAAAAATCATCTCCAACACTTTTATCATCCTTCGAAACAAAACCCTTCAATCAACTTGACACTCAACAATCAAGTTTGCGGTGGATCTCTGCATTCAAGCTTTGAGGAGACGGTGGTTTTGGTCTTCGATGGATACCGCGACACGAGGAGTGTCGAGCAACGCGTTGGAGCTTCGCGTACTACAAATTCTGAGGTTGAAGACGGCCTAAGCAAGTCTTGAGTGAGTCAATGTATGTAAGTCTTTTGAGTCACTTGTAAAACCTATTTTATAGTGGATTTTGTCTAGGCCTAGCCGTCCGAGGTTTTTCCTATTTGGGTTTTCCTCGTACATCGGCGTGTTGTGGTTGGGATTTTCGCATTTTACTTTATTAAATCACCTAGATGTATGCTTAGGATAAAATGAATAAAATGAATAAAATTTTAATAATTTTATTTTAATTAGTCAAGTTATCAATCCCATTGCATTAATTGAAATTTGTTCTTGCGAACTTGTGAATCTGCGTTTATATTGAAATTGGAGAATATCACTTTATAGCTAATATTAAAATTGGATTGCGTGTGTGTATTATACGAATTAAACTAAGAACATATAACCTTGCAACTTCAATAAGAAATAGCCCCCTATTCTTGTTGTAACACACCTCCCAACCCTTGCAGAGATGCGTTAGTAAAAACCAAATATTCCACCCCCGGCCTTGGTAATGCAGGTACTGGAGCAGAAGTCAACTTTTCTTTCAACTCATCAAAAGCTAGTTGACAAGAATCATCCCTTACAAACCTCACTCCCTTTCGAGTCAAATTTATCAATGGGCTAGTATTCTTACAAAAATCCTTAATAAATCTGCGGTAATAGCCTGCCAAACCTAAGAAACTGCAAGTCTTTGTAGTTATCGTGGGTTGACCCCAATCCCTCACGGCAATAACTTTACTCGGATCTACCGAAATACCCTGGGCTATCACAATATGACCCAGAAACTCTACTTCCTATAGCCAACACCCACATTTCTCAAACTTGGCATATAACTGATGATCCCATAACGTTCGCAGGACCAATCGTAGATGCTTAGCATGATCGGCTTTTCTCTGAGAAAAAACTAGTATGTCATTAATAAACACGATAACAAGCCGGTCTAGGAAGTCCCGAAACACTCTATTCATAATGTCCATAAACACTATAGGAGCATTGGTTAGCCCGAAAGGCATAACCAAAAATTCATAGGACCCATATCTAGTTAGGAACGCATATTTGGATATGTCCTGCTCTCATATCCACAGCTGGTGATATCCCATCCTCAAATCTATTTTAGAGAAGTACGACGATCCTCTAAGTTGGTCAAATAAATCATCAATCCGAGGTAGTGGGTATTTTTTCCTAATTGTAACCTTGTTCAATTCCCGATAATCTACACAAAACTGGAGGGATCCATCTCTCTTCTTCACAAAAAATACAGGAGCTCCCCATGGTGACGTACTACACCTAATAAACCCCTGCTCTAAGAACTTCTGAATCTAATCTCTTAACTCCCTCATCTCCACTGGAGCCATACGGTACGGAGCCCTAGTAATTGGCCGCGATCCCGGTGCTAAATTAATCACAAATTCAATCTCCCGACTTGAGGGTAAGCCCGGTATCTCCCAAAAAACATACTCTAAGTCTCTCACAACAGGAATTAAATCTAGGGAAACAACTACGTCACGAGAAGTCTCCTCCGTAATGCAATACAAATACGTGCTAGAACCTCCCTCAGAAAGAGGCATAGCCACAAGAAACATCTCTTTCCCGAGAATGGTAAAGACTATACTCTTCCCATAAGAATTTAATATTACACGATATTTCACTAGCCAATCCATACCCAGGATTACATCATACCCGACCATATCTAGGACGAGAAAATCGTCCTCAAAACACAAATTACCAAGAGTTATTTGTACTCTTTTAGAAATAAAGAAAATGAGAGAACCATCACCCTTAAAGGACTCGACACTAGTAAAGGTACTTTCGCAAATTTACTTAACTCTGTAGATTGAGCAAAACTTCTAAAAATAAACGAGTGCGTTGCACCCGTATTAAACAACACACGAACCATATACCCCTGAATGGGAAACTTACCCTCGATAGCTGGGGACGGGAGCGGGGCAGGAGGAAGTAAAGCATCGCGAATATGGTAAACACCACCATATTGTAATTTCCGTTGCTGTAGAGGGGTGGCTGGAATAGGTTGTGGTGGTTGTAGATGTGCCTGCTGATGCTGTGGAACTCTAGGCATCTGTCCCCCAATTAACTGAGGATAAGGCCTCTTAAAGTTACCTATTTCCCCACATTGGAAATAATGCCCTAACATATTTTCCTGATAATGGACCCTATTATTTTGGAACTTCCCCAAGCCTTGACCCGGATGGCCTCGACCCCCATTGTTACCCCGACCTGCCTGGCCTTGCAGGACCACCTGTTGCTGCTGCTTCTGCGGGGTACCCTGATCGTGCCTGAAACCGCTACAATCAAAATTAAATCCCCCAAAAAGCTATCTCTTGGACAGATCCCCTTGCTGGGTGTCCCTTTCCTTTTTCTTACCTACCTATGATTCAGACGAGGGTAGTACTCCTGCAGCACCATAGCCTCCTTGCTTACTAGGTTACCCCAACACTAAAACCTTCTAACTCCCTTGTACATGCAATTGATGGTCATGGAAATGAACAAATACAAAATTCATTACATCACTAAATGTTTGTAAAGCAGGATTTCCCGATAAGTGTTGTCGTATTCTCCAATACAAAGCTCTAATAAAATTTGAGATCCTCCGCTCCTCTAGATCTACCTCATTCGGCATAAAACTAGACATACGAGTAAATTCCTCCTCATACTCTGCCACAGAACATTCACCTTGGACTACATCTTGAAGTTTCCTCCTCATCTCCCTTTGAACAACGGTAGGAAAATACTTTCGATCAAGCAAAACCCAAAAATTCGATATTTTCATAGTATCTCCCTTTTCTGGCGTGGTCACTAACTCCCACCAGTGTAAGGTTACTCCAACCAGTTTAAAAGTAGCAAGGATTTGCTTTCGTTCCTCACTACAGTCTACCATGCGAAGATGACGCTGCATGCCCTTCTCCCATTGGTTTGCGACTATTACATCGAAACCACCCTGGAATTCTGGGGGATGACCTTTCAAGAAAGATTCTCTAAATCTTTCCCACGGGGAAGGTCCCATAGGATCTTGCACCTCCTGTACTCTCGGTTGTTGGGCTTGAGGAAATTTTTGAGATTTGGCATTCATCCCATCATTGACATCCTGGGCGACAATATTCGCCATTTCTGCCGAATTAATAGTTCCTTCTTGTGGTGGTAGAGGTTCTACATCATCTTGTACAACTCTATTTCTTCTCGTGGGGTGACCTCTTTTAGGTAGAATCTGAGATGAAGAAACAACTGAATCAAAATAGAATTTAAAACATTTTATCTTTGGAGGAGATCGCATGCATACACAAACAAAATAGTCCTAACAATAGGGCTCTAAATCAAAGAACGCTACGGTAGAACGTGACAGTCAGCATAGATCCTAAGGACTATAGAACCTGATCCTCTGATACCATCTGTGACACCCCGCTTATTAAAATAAGAGGTGGCCAACTCGATATTCCAAATAATACCCGAATCATAGAGGGTCCACTTTTAGCATCACTGTCGTTAAAAATAAAAATTCGAGATAACCACAAATTATTTTAGAAAATGGATGTTAAAATATTTATAAGTTTAAAGAAAGTTCTTTAGACACTCCAATTTAAATAGGTGGATAAAAGACAAGTAATAATTTCATTCATTTACCATATAATAAGAGAATAAGTTGTCGGTTAACAGATCAATACAAGAAGGTTACACCGAGTATTAAACAAATATCACAATATATTAAACATGTACAAAACATGGGCAACACTCCTGAATGTGTAAATCGAGCATAGCTAGAGTACAAAAGATAGAGTCATCTATAGAAAATATCATATAACATCTGCAAAATGTTAGAGCTCCATGACACTGGGATGGAAAAGTCATTACGGGCGTCCTTATGACGGAGCACCTGAGCGTTAAGAGAATTTATGCAGAAATAAGAGATATAAACTGGTCTGGGCCCGAGTTTAATATGATCACATGTGAATAAAATGCATGACATTTATGAATATCAAATAATAGTCCTAACCTCTCAATGTAAATTCACAACCTAGTGTAATTTCAATAAGAATGATGAGTATTCATATATGCAAGAGAATATAATACAATTTCACCTGATAATATTTCCATTTCCATTTAGCAGGTAATGACTTAGCAAGTCTATTCCTCATTAGGAACTGATTTCCAACATAGTTAATTACATAAAATGTTTCAAGATTTGTAAAATACCACTTTCATAAGAATAGTTATACTCACAACATACAACGATTCTAAGAACATCCTTCTGGGAGTCACCCCACCGGATGCGCCCCAAAATAGCTATCATCTTCCAGGGCCTATCACCAAGGCAACCTGGGCATCCTAAATAGTGTGACGTTGGGAAGTGGCCATACACCTTCGACAGTGAGTCATAACTATACCCGGAATTACCTCACTTCGAAAAATAACAACACATTATATAATAACCGATCATATGGTTGAGGACTATATTCACCCTGCATTCACTAGCTAGGGGACTTCACCTCGTCCGCATAAATTCCCTTATGATAGAATTTAGAGAGGTATGTATATACAATTCATCATTCACAAAACATGCCAATTTAGAATGTGCATTACGTTTTGTTCGAAGGCATAAGCGTTAAACATTATAATTGTAAACCTCCATATTACGCTTAATGATAGTCTCCGAGAATAAAATCATCTTGATAAGCCACCAAGTATGATATACCAAATATAAGTCTCTAAAATTACAAAATTATGTAGTCCTACTTTTCCCTAGTCTCAAACTAACTTACTAAAGGAAGAAATGTGACACCTCGCCCAATAAAATACCGGGTGGTTAGTCCTATATTAAACTAAAATAGGAATCTCATCTGGTTCATTCTTAGCATCACTGTAGAAAACTTTTTTAAAACATACTAACCACTTAGTATTTAAAAGCTGATGTCAAAATTTTAATCTTTTTATTTTACAACAACCATATAAATATCAATACGAACCATTCACACAATTCATGAATCTAAAGAAATACTAAATAAATTAATAAATGACCAGCCGAATAAACCATCGGCGGAAAACCGACATCCACTAATATAATCCAACAAAGAATAGTGACCAGTACAAAGTCCGACTGAAATAAAATGGCTGGGGCAACATGCCCAAAATAAATACCAAGCTGCATTCTACTCTAGGAATGAAATGACTGAAGCGGGTATGTTCAAATCCTGTAACATCCACAACTATTGCAGCTACGCATTCTTGGAACAGATCTTCAAGTTTGGCATCCCCGTGCCTGGATACCTAAAAGTTTTTGAAAATATTTTGCAAGTATAGGTCAGAGCCCAAAGTCCTTTTGAAAATATTTTGCAAGTGAATGAAAATGCAACAACTAAAATATTCGAATGCTCTTCATATTTAAGTTAGTGTCGCACTCCCTTCACGTACACCTCACCCCTCCTCTAAAGTGCACACCTAACTGTTTCTTCCTGGACCTCCTAGTTACACCACCCGGTCTAACTAGCCTTGTCATGAGACTCCTTGAACTCTACTCTAACCGGAGTAATTTGTATCTTTACCTCGTAAGTTATTTATCTAATTAACTTAATTAATCACTTCTTAAAAGTCATATAACATTCACTGGTTATATAAGTAATACAAATTCTCTTCATGTATTTAATTACCCGTATATAATTATCTACTCCATTATATACGTAGAACTATATTCCACAGTTAGACATATGTCGAATATAAATAAAACTGCTCTTAAAAGCCATATAACATTCACTAGTTGTATAAGTAATACAAGTTCTCTTCATGTATTTAATTACCCGTATGTAATTATCTACTCCATTATATACGTAGAACTATATTCCACAATCACACATATGTTGAATATAATTAAAACCATCATTCTCGGTAATACCTCATCGGATGCATTCTCTAAAGTACTATCTTCCCAGGTCTACTCAGTCCCACTTGGATTTCTGAGACAGCTAGCCAGCACCAAATCAGAACATAGAAATATAAACGTATTAGAGGAGGTCATATTCCCCCGAGTGTGAAGACAATCATTTTAATGCCCACCTCTATTTCGACGCTATGACCTGGGGATATACTCGCCATATTCCTCAAGCTAGGGGATTCACACACATCGCACAACCTCCACCGATAGCACTAGAGCATATAATTCTAAATAAATAACTAGCCACCGGTATTTATGAGCACACAATATATATCTACTATCACACTACCATATATATATATATATATATATATATATATATATATATATATATATATATATATATATATATATAATCCCGGATTTACCGTGTACAAAGTTCGTAACACTAAATTTACCCATTAACTAAGTTAATATCTCCCCGAGTCTATGGTACGACTCTAATGTAAATAATTTGCCAATTAATTAAGTTAACATCTCTCCGAGTATGTGGTCCGACTCTAATTTAATTAATAAGCCCATTAATTAACTTCATATCTCCTTGAGTCTATGGTGTGACTCTAATTTAATTAATATACTCATTAATTAACTTATTATCTCCCTGAGTCTATGGTCCGACTGTAATTTAATTAATATACTCATTAATTAATTTAATATATCCCTGGTGAAAAAGATGTTAGGTCATTTAATAAAAGATTAAACTGTTAAAGTAAGTTCGAACTATTTTTTGAAGAAACTCTTTTCATTAAATCAAATCAATTAATCAGAAGTTGTGTTTAATAAAACATGCACGAGATTTGTTCAAGATTTTATTACATGTTTAGTAAGTCAGTTTCAAATAATTAAACTCAGCACAACCAGGAGAATTAGATGAGGATATGTAGAAAGATTAAGTACACGAGATTTTTAACGTGGTAAAACCTCATCCAATTGAGGAAACATCCACGGTGACTTCTAAGTCACAAACCAAAAATCCACTAAAACAAAATATTTAAGTTATAAACTATATAACACACATGAACACAAACCAGTCCTAGACATGTTTAGAAATGTATCCACTAGTTTTACTTCTAACTTCTCTGCAGTTCTGATTGTTTATGTGTCTTTCCCAGTTTCCTAAATTATCCAGTTTTGTTCCAATCTGTACGTCAATTATTTTTTATTCAAGATCTTATAGGCAACATTTATGTGTTGTAGTGTGTCAAGTGTTTGTGATGGTGCTCTAACACATGCATGCACACACATGCACTTATTTTATACAAACAGTCCTAATGAATGACAAACCAGATCTAGATGTTGTGATTTTCAGTTTCTCTCTTCTTCGAAAAAAAAAGAACCTTGTTTGACCATTTAATCAATCCTGGAATCCAAGGTTACCTTGCTCGTAAAATTGCCAAGGTCATATCCAATTTCAGAGGGTTTTAAAATTGATTTTCAAATTAGAAACCACAAATTGTGATTCCAACTAGGTGAAAAGTCTTGTTTCAAAATAACTAGAAACATAAAATAATTTGTTGATTCTAGAGTTGAAAAACATTTACAGAAAATAAATCAACAAACTTATTTCTCAAGATGAGAAACTAAAAATGCAGATCTACGTGTAATATAACATAAAATGACCTGATCAATAATTTATATGAACAAGAAATACATATCTAACCTAAATGTTTAAGTTGGACACAAGATCTTAAACTCAAGAGGATAATACTCTATCAATGACCATCAAACCCCCTACCAACAGCACTCTCAAACACAAGGATGGTGTTTTGTATTTACAATTTTAGGATAAGGAAGATTAGGGTTTGAAAATGGGTTAGGGTTTCTCTCTCTCTCTCTCTCTCTCTCTCTCTATCTCTCTCTCTCTCTCTCTTTGGTTTTTCTTTTCTCTCTCCCCTCTCTTCTCTCTCCCCTATCTAGTTAGAAAAAATGGAAAAAGTTTTTTAGATGCAAAGGCTAGGCCTCCTTTTATACTGAGGGGCGAAGATTCGAGAAGGTTGTTTAAAATCAAGGGCAAAGATTTAGTTTTGCCAAATTGACTTTGATCCAACGGGGGAATTAAAGTGGTGGATTAAACAGTCTCTGATTGTCAAAGGGAGGTTTCACATGGATTGGCCTCAAACGCATGCAGAGCATTGATAACAACGATCCAAGGGATGATAATGGACAACTGTTACGTATCTTCAAAGAAACACAAATCAGGTCCGTATATGGATGACTGGTGTATGGCTGTGATCAAGGCTCACATGCGTGTACCAAAATAATTACTAGAGTACCCTGAGTTCTCAAGATCTTTCGGATCCTACCCAAACCAACTTGCAGGAGTGAAAAGGTAAAACCAGAAATAGCAGAATGACCCCAAAATTTTTTAATCCAATTTTTAATTTATGAAAAAGCATTTGAAAATGATTAAAAAAATTCCCTAAAATTATAAAAATCAATTTAAAGGGGATTTAACTCACACAAAATCAATTGAAGAAATATGTGAACAATGTATACAATCCTAGAGTGTGTGGGTGTGATTTTATACCTCCAATGAATCAAGTGGTATTAGATGAAGATTCTGAGGCTCTTTGGATTCTAGGGAATGGAACACTAATTTTGTCACTACTTTCAAACTAGATGAGAACTTATACAATGTAGACTCGAGTGAGTCAAGAGTATAAGGTGCTTAAATCTCTCCCTTTGAAAATATGAGACAATGTCTCCTTTGAGTCAACTAGGACTCGTAGGGCTACAAAGAAATAAGGAAAAACCTACTCCTATACAAAAATTCTATCTACCCATTTCCTAGAAACAAAAAATTATATAACTCAACTAATTACAAATCAATTCTCTAATCACTTATGTTGAATACAACCGTACAAATTCCTGTAAATAATCACTAAGATCAAGCTTATTAGAAATATGTACAAAAAATGACTCATAAGACTCAAATTTCTCCCCCATTTTGTCTCAAATGGACAAAGGGAATATTACTCAAGTCATAAGAGTTTATTCAGCACAAACCATTCGTATCGATTTACGTAAATAAATAAATCTATCATAATCTAAAGGTTTGGTAAACATATCTTCCAGTTGCAAATCTGTAGGAAGATAATTGATTTCTAATTTCTTAGTCTCTAGTAATTCGCGTATAAAGTGATGTCTAATTTTTATATGTTTAATTGGCGAGTGTTGAACAGGATTTTTAGAGATATTGATCGCTCTTTAATTATCACAATAGATATGTAATTGATCTTCTTGAATACCATAATCATTTAGCATTTACTTAAGCCACAGTAATTGGGCACATCAAATTCCAGCGGCTATATATTCAGATTCCTCTATGGATAAAGAATTTAAATTTTTCTTATTACTACTCCATCTTACCAAATTATTACCAATATAGTAACACGATCCTGATGTGCTCTTACTATCATCAGTACACCCTGCCTAGTCGGCATCAGTGTATCTGTTACGGTACTAGAGGTATCATTGGTGTACCAAAGTCCTAAATTTATAGTGCCTTTTATGTACTTAATCATTCTTTTTACACAAATTAAGTGTCTCTCTTCTGGATTATTTCGATAACGGACACACACGCAAACAACGTACATAATATCAAGACGCAAAGCAGTAACATATAGTAAGGTTCCTATCGTACTAGGATATAGAGTTGGATCTAGGGATTTTCCATTCTCATCCTTAGAGAGTTTTACCGTGGTACTCATGGGAGTTTTAAAATCTTAAGAACTTTCAAGAACGAATTTTTTGACAATCTCTAAAGCATATTTAGATTGTGAAACAAATAAGCCTTCTGAATTCTGTTTGACTTGAAGATCAAAGAAAAATTGTAACTCCCCCATAAGAGACATTTGAAATTCTTTATGAATAATTGAAGAAAAAGATTTGACTTCTGAGGGAGAAGTGGATCGAAAAATGATATTGTCAACATAAACTTGAGCTATAATAATATGTTTGTCAAAATGTTTGACAAAAAGGGTTTGATCATTTCCACCTCTCTTAAAACCTTTGTCTAAGAGAAAGTTGGAAAGGCTCTCATACTAAGCTCTTGGAGCTTGTTTTAAACCATATAAAGTCTTTTTAAGACGATCAACATGATTACGATACTGAGGGTCAATGAACCATTTCGGTTGTTCAACATAAGTTTTTTCAGTCAATATCCCATTCAGAAATGCATATTTGATATCCATTTGTTAAAGTGTAAAATGAAAATAACAAGATATTGCAAAGAGAAGACAAAAAGATTCTAAGGGAGTAACACGGCCAAACGTCTCGTTAAAGTCTATTCCTTCAATTTGAGAGTACCCTTGTGCAACTAATCTTGCTTTGTTTCTAATGATTATCCCACTTTCATCAGATTTATTTTTAAATATCCAACGTGTGCCAATAACCTTTTTATGATCAGGCCTAGATACATGATTCCAAACATCATGAATGACAAAATGAAGAAGTTCTTCCTGCATAGAAGAAATCCAATAAGGGTCATTCAATGCCTCATTTACATTCTTTGGTTCCACAAGGGAAACAAAACATGAAAAATGAGCACAATTTCTTACTTGAGATCTTATACGTATAGGCTAACATGGGTTACCAATAATATTATCTATTGGATGATCTTTAGAAACCGAGTTAGGTACTTCAGGTGTCTCAATTGTTAATGAATTATCTATTTCTCGAGAGTCGCTTTCTAAAATATTTTCAGACTCTTGAATTATACTTGGTTCTCCAGTCATACTCTCAACAAAAGTGTAACTTACAATTAGATTTATTGATTCCATTATGGTCTTGGTATGAAGATTATAAATACGTTATGCTCTACTCTCAGGAGAATATCCTAGAAAGATAGCTTTATCTCCACGAGACTCAAATTGGGATAGGAGTTCTTTTCTTTGCATACATAAATAATACTACCAAAAGTTCTAAGGTATTTAAGATTAGGCTTTTTCCCATACTATATTTCGTAAGGACATTGTTTAGAATTCTTCTTAAGATATACCCTATTGATGATGTGACACACAGTTCTAATAGATTCTACCCAAAAGTATTTAGGTTGGCACTTGGCATGAATCATAACACGTGCCATCTCTTGTAGAGTACGATTCTTGCACTCAACGAATCCATTTTGTTGAGGAGTTTTAGGAGAACTGAATTCATGTTTGTAAGAATTATAGTCATAATACTCTATAATATCGGTGTCTATGAAAGCTCCACCTCTATCACTACGAATTCAATTTACCTGAATGTCCTTCTCATTTTCAATCCGAAGTAAAATTTTCAAAAAAGTATGGAAAGTATCAGATTTATGTTTTAAGAAGGCTACCCAAGTAAATCTAGTGAAGTCATCAACCATAAAAAGAATGTAACGGTTTCCACATAGACTAACAATTCGAGAGGGACCCATTAGGTCCATATGGATGAGCTCCAAGGGTTTATAGGTAAGGAGATCTTTAACTTACTTATGAGGTGCCTTAATAATTTTTCATTCCTGACAAGATCCACAGACAATATTAGAAATAGGTTTGATCTTAGGAATACCTCTAACTATTTCATGTGAAAAAAACCTACTAATTTTTTTCGTAATTTATGTGACCCATTCGATTATGCCATATCTCATTGTCATCCATTCTGGCAATGTTACAGACCTCAGTATTGTACTGGACAGTATAACAATTGTCAGGAGTCCTAAGTTCTGTAATTATGCACTCACCTTTATCATTTAAAATTTTGCAATTATTCTTTGAAAAGGTGACAGTATGATTTGAGTCAAAAAATTGCGAGATACTAAGTAGATTAGCCTTAAGACCTTTTACTAGAAGAAAATTTTCTAATGAAGGTAATCCTTTTTCTTGGAGTGTTCCTTTAACAATGACTTGAGATGATACACGATCACGAAAAATAACTTTTCCTCCAACAAAGTTAGTTTTGTTTAAAAGTTTGGTATCATCTCCAGTCATGTGCTTTGAACACCCTGAGTCTAAATACCAACCAGAGGGAGTGTGTTCAACTTTTAAAGCAGTAATCACAATATTACACTTCATCTGAAGCAATAACTCATCTTTTCTTTTCATATTGATCTTATTTGCTCTCTTTTGATAAAATTTGCGAGCACTAGATTTTTGTTGAATCTTTTTTTACGCATGAGTTTGAATTTTATGGATAGTATGAGCATTTGGTTTAGTAAAGTTCCTTGTTATCCTTCTTGGAAATGAACTTTTAGGTTTGCTCCTTCTCTTTCTATAGTTAGAGTTTTTTTCAGGTTGTCTAGGCAGGACATAATTGTTACGGCTTCTCCTAGAGTAGTTAAAGTTCTAGTATAGAGGAGTATTACAGACAGGTTTTACTAAACGTATAGAGTAGAAAACATAAAAAGAATGACCATATAGACCACAACAGGAGAAATATACATTGTTGGATTAGGGTATCTCTTTAGGAAAGTCTCTAAACATAGGTTTCATGGAATTTTGAAGTTGAACCTTATTCCTAGGGAGTACAATTTGAAAAAAAAAATCACTTTTCCTAATCTGAGGGCATAAGTATTTAGCCTTAGGTAAAATTTCACACTTAGAGTTAATTGATTCCCCAATATCACACTTTTGTTATTGTTCATCAAAATCATTTTTTAAGGAATGAAAGTCTGGACAAGTCTCTATAGGTCTTTTGCCTCCTGACACAAACTTGATTGGTTCAAAACGTTTAGTTTGTGTCTTCAAATTTGGGAAAAACCCTATTCCAGTTCGATCATCATAATTGGTTTTCGAGTCAGTAAGCTTCATTTACTTCAATCAAATTCTTTAATTTTTTATCCAAAATTTTGACTTCATTTCATGAGTTAGACATTGGGTAGTATACTCTTCAGCGTTAAGTTTAACCATTAGACTAAGGTCTTCTAGTCTTTAAGTGAGATCTTTCACAGTCTTTTCTAGTCTAGTTCTTTTCTTAAGAGTCTTAGCATAAAGTGTGTGTATATCAGGGAGGTCTTCAATGTACGAGTCACTAAGTGTTGTGTGTGAAGTGACCCCTAAGGATTCAATTCTTAAACTCACACACACATTGTCATCGTCATTATCGCTTTCCCTTTGACTCGCACACCCTGCTGTAGAACTAGTAATGTTCTCAGAAATTAAAGCATCAAAACCAGTAGCAGCATGATTCATAACAACAGAAGTAGAGCTATTATCATCATTCTCATACATAGGCAAAGGCATATCATCATTATAGATTATCTTAGCAAAAAAGGACATGCAAGAATAAAAAACATCAGATGATTCAGGTTTCTCATTTTCAGAATCACTTGAATGATCCCATCAAATTTTGGTCCTAGTATGTTTATTGGTCGTGTTCAATTTCATTCTACATTATTGGGGTATATGACCCAATTTTCCACATCTAAAACATTCAATGTTCTTCAAGTGTTTGTTATGTCTCGTATGAGTTTCCTTGTGATGTTTGTCTTAACCTTTGTTATGAGGTTTGTAATTAGATTGAGGTGGATAATTTGGCTTGCCTTGTTTGTTTGCCATTTTATTTCTAAATTTGACAATTTTCTTAAATTGTTTTGACATCAAGGCAGTTATATTATCCAAACTATCTATATCACATTCCTCATCGGAGTCGTCATTGGGAATAGTAAGCTCAGGTTTCATCAATTTAGAGGAGAAACTTAAATTAGAACTAGTCTACTTCCTATGGGATATTGTTAACTATTTCTTAAATTTTAGTTCCATTTCCACAGTTCTAAGTTTACTACTGAGTAATCCAGGAGTGAGATTTTGATCACTCATTTTCTCAATAGCATATCTTTTATTATCAAATTTCTATGGTAATGATCTTAGAATTTTATAGACAATTTTGGGACTGTCATAAGTTATCCCATTGGCATGCATTTTGGTCACAATGTCAGTCAATTTCATGTAAAATTATCAAAAGATTCAGAGTCTGACATAATTAAAGAATTATACTGGTGGACAAGCATCTATGTTTTACTAGCCTTAAATCTATTGTCACCTTCATGTGCAGTAATCAGTGTATCCCAAGCTTCCTTAGAAGTGGAACAAAATGAGATCCTTTTGAAGTAACTTTCATTTATAGACATAAAAATGGCATTGTTTCCTTTATTATTATTTCGAGAAGCTTGCTTCTTTTCTCGACTGAATTCACTTAACACTTTCTTAATCCTCTCATTACTTCCTTCAGTGGCTGGTTTAGTAGGATAAGTGTATCTATTTTCAATAATATCCCATACATCATCTCTCAAGGTTCCTTGTATGAAAGAAACCATCCTTACTTTCCAGTAAGCAAAATTGTTTCCATAAAAGGGAGGAGGTCTGGTCAAGTTATCAAATCTTTCAATTTTCTCATCCATAGTTTGAGTTTAAGAAAACAATTTTAGAAACACAAGATCTCTTGAAAAGAAATTTCCCAAGCTCTGATACTAATGGAAAAAGTTGTTACTTGGGCTACTTAATACAACATTAAACTATTGAAGTAACTCTGAATTGTTTTTTGTAGAAACTCTTTTCTTTAAATCAAATTAGTTTAATCACAAGATGTGTTTAATAAAACATGCACGAGATCAGTTCAAGATTTTATAACATGTTTAGTAAATCAGTTTAAAACAATTAAACTCAGCAAAACCACGAGAATGAGATGAGGAGATGTAGAAAGATTAAGTACAAGAGATTTTTAACGTGGTAAAACCTCATCCAACTGAGGAAACATCCACGGTGACTTCTAAGTCACAAACCAAAATCCACTAAAACAAAATATTAAAGTTAAAAACTATATAACACACATGCACACAAATCTATCCTATACAAGTTAGAAATTTACCCACTGGTTTTACTTCTAACTTCTCTGCAGTTGTGATTGTTGATGTGGCTTTCCCAGTTTGCTAACTTCTTGAGTTTTGTTCCAGTCTTCACGTCGACTCTTTTTGATTGAAGATCTTATAACCAACACTTATGTGTTGTAGTGTGTCAAGTGTTTGTGATGGTGCTCTAACACATGCATGCACACACACACGTTTATTTTATACAAACAGTCCTAATGAATTACAAATCAGGTCTAGATGCTGTGATTTTTAGTTTCTCTCTTCTTAGGAAAAAAAATGTGACACCACGACTAATTAAATACCCGGTAGCTACTCATTTATGAAATTAATTCAGAATATGAAGTTGGTTTAGTCCTAGCATCACTGTCGAAAAACATTTAATTTTATTACTAGCCACCTAATATTTAAAAACAGAGATGCCAAATTTTATTAAATTAAGTTAACATGTAACCAATTAAATTATTAGCTAATTATATTACAATCACAATAGAATAATAATGGAATAAAAATGAGCCTGGAGTGACACTCCTCTAAATAATCCAAATACTGCATAAAATCAAATACCATGTCTGAGTAATTAATTAATTTACTCCAAAATTGAAATGAAACTAAAAGTATGATTAAGTTTTCTCTAAAAGAAAAGGGGCGACATGACCTAACACATGAATGAATCCGAAATAGAATCAACATAGAATGTGGAGGCATCTACTGTCGAGATCCTATAACTACCACATCAGCTACAGCACGTCACCGAAGTGGAACTCCTATGCTTGGCATCCCTGTGGCTGAGCACCTAAAAGGTTTTTACAAGAAAATAGATTTGAAAGCAAACTGGTCAGAGCCAGATGTGGAAATAGTTTAAAATATAGGAAGTGTTTAATTGCATTAAACTGTGAATATTCAATACATGTTAGTTACGTTCTCTCATATGAGTTTCTCACCTCTCAGCTAGTGTGCACACCTAACGTATATCCGTAACCCGTCCTAGTTATGCCGTTAACTATCTATTATGTGACACTTCCTGTACTCACATTCTAATATTGCAATTTATTCAATACATTCTAACATAACCTGCGTGTATCTCACCTCTTTATTTCCCAAATTAATTTATAATAATTATTATAGAAAATTCTCATTTTTAATCCTTCTCAAGATGTCTCAAGTATTCATATTCACTTTAACAATGAATCTGTTATAATTACAAGTATATTAATCTCATCATAAATATACAATTAGGGTACCCCTAGGCTAAGCTTCGGTGAACACATACTCTTCTATCGAATCCCGGTACATCACGTACATAAGGACAACGAGTTTCGAATCTCTGAGGAACCGTTTCAATAAGAAAAATCACACATATTGGAGGCGAACATAGTTCACATACCCATGGGTCACGCACATACCTACGCTCCCATGGTCAGCTTACTTATTAACTCACATATAAGTCATTCACAACCCTATGTCCGTAAGGTATCAATCTAAACCCCCCCGTAGGCACACAAAGATTAGATGGCCCTATTTCGGAAGTCAACCTCCCGTGATAGAAAGTATTGTAGGTATTTCCTACACATAATAATGCATATACTAAGCATTCACACAACTTAGATAACTTATAATATTATTAAAGGTTTGTTCTCAATCCCTATACTGTTACTCCAATTAGTACATTTCTATACTTCTGGATAATATATAATACAATCCACTGATACGTCTCACGTCATATAGTTTCGAGTACTTAAATCTAACCAAAGAGGTTACTACGTCTCCTACTATTCTCACATATTATTTTAGTACCCCTAACTCCTTATTTATGTCCTAAATCCTAACTTATTACTCCTATGAATTTAAATCATGTTCTCACATCTTAACATAGATAATTAGTCATCGAACACTCGACAATTCAATGCGATAATTCAACCCAATTCTAATGTATTCCGATTTTCAAATATAATACCCTACCGGTCTTCGTCAAGTCCTAATGCATTCACATAATCCCCAACTACAACATTCAACGATCGAAAAATAGTAAAAATCAAAAGGAAAAAAATCACCCTTTTTGGGGGGATCGATCGATCAATCCGGATCGCCGATCGATACTGGTCGATCGATCGACCTATGAATGTCAATCGATCGATCAATCATACCAGATGAGTCTACGGACTTCTTCATCTTTCAGTCCCAGATTTGTCCCAAAACCTCATTATAAGATGTGAAATTTTAATATAAGTATATAGGATCATTGTAAAAACTAAATACTTGATTTTTAACGTCCCAAAACCTTTCAACCATTAACAATTAATCATTACTTGGATCAAATCTTCATAAAAACCCCCACTTTCTTATTTTCTTCAAGAACCATAATACTTACCTATTTAAATCCGATTTTAGTTCATCAAGGTTTATGTTTTGGTTACTGAATTTCGTCCAGACTAATCTAAATGCAATTCCTATACAAGATTTAGGGTTCTACTCTAAATTTCATGAGTTTTCATCATCTTTCAAGGAAGTTAACAAATCCTACACTAGCATGGAAGAATTATTCTCTGAAAATTAATGAAATCAAATCACTTGCCCTAGGATTGATGTTAAAATCTACTGGTGATGTCAAAGGCTGGTTCTTTCCTTCTCTCCGGTCATAATTCCGTCAAAAATGGTGGTGGTGCATGGTGGTTATGGCTTGTAACCCTCCTGTAACCTCTCATCTATCTCACGCAGCCCACTACTTACTTTTTGGCTGATAATGGCCCTAATGGCCATCACAATAACAATTAAATAAACCCTAAAATTTATTGGAATAATTTCCTTAAAATTTAAAATGACTAAAATACCCTCTCGGTTTGCATGTTTGGCCTAAATATGACCCGGGACCCAAATTAAACCCCCCGCTAGTATTTTCTGACTATATCAAACTCTCCGGACACATTGGCGAATTGAAAATGACCATACAGATGGTAAAATTATAATTTACTTTTTAATCTAATTAAATTTATTCCTGATGCGACTGACACGCGCGTCCCCTCTTAATTTCTCGAATTGTCGTATTTATGACTCGCGACAATTTTAATAATTTCAATAATCATGTATTACCATATATACTCATTAATACTCAATATGATCATCATAATCAAATACCATCTCACGTCTCGCTAGTATTTAAATAAAGATAAATTTCCAAATAATTCTCATGTGCGAGCACGTAACTAACATGTATTTAATATTCACTGTTTAATGAAAGTAAACACTTGCTATATTTTAAACTGTTTTCACATTGGGCTCTGACCCGCTTGCTTTCAAATATATTTTCTTGGAAAAATGTTTTAGGTGCCCAGCCATAGGGACGCCAAGCATAGGAGTTCCATTTGATGTGTTGTAGCTGCTGTGAAAGTTATAGGATCTCGATAGTAAACACCTCCACATTTTATGTAGATTTTATTTTGGATTCATTCATCTATTAGGGCATGTCGCCCCTTTTCTTTTAGAGACAACTTTATCATACTTTCAGTTTCATTCCAGTTTTGGAGTAAATTAATTCATTACTCAGACCTTGTATTTGGTTTTATTCAGTATGTGGCTTATGTAGACGAGTGTTACTCCAGGCTCATTTATTATTACATTATTATTCTATTGTGACTATGATGTGATTGAAGTATCATTAGCTAATAATTTAATTGGCTACATGTTAATTTAATTTAATAAAATTTGGCATCTCTCTTTTTAAATATTAGGTGGCTAGTAATAAAATTAAATGTTTTTCGATAGTGATGCTAAGACTGAACCAACTTAATATTCTGAATTAATTTCATAAAGGACTAGCTACTCAGTATTTAATTAGTCAGGGTGTCACACAAAAGAACTTTGTTTGACCTTTTCATGAATCCCTAAATCCAAGGTTACCTTGATCATAAGACTGCCAAGGTCATATCCAATTTCATAGGGTTTTGAAAATGATTTTGAAATTGGAAACCACCAATTGCAATTCCAACTAGGTCAAAAGTCTTGTTTCAGAAGAACTAGAAACAAAAAATAATTTGTTGATTCTAGAGTTGAAAAAAATTTACATAAAATAAATCAACAAACTTATTTCTCGAGATGAGAAACTACAAATGCATATCTGTGTGTAATATAACACAAAATGACCAGATCTATAATTTCTATGAACAAGAAATACAAATCTAAACTAAATGTTTAAGTTGGACATAAGATTTTAAACTTAAGAGGATAAAACTCTATCACTGACTTCAAACCCTTACCAACAACAATCTCAAACATATGGATGGTGTTTGGTATAAACTGTTTTAGGATAAGGAAGATTAGGGTTTGAAAAGGGTTTTTCCCTCCCTCTGTATCTGTTTTTTTCTTTTCTCTCCCTCATCTCTTCTCTCTTCCCTTTTTGGTTAGACGAAGTGGCAAAATTTTTTTAGATGCAAAGGCTAGGCCTCCTTTTATACTGAGGGGCGAAGATTCGAGAAGGTTGTTTAAAATCAAGGTTAGAGATTTATTCTTGCCAAATTGACTTTGATCCAATGGTGAAATAAAATCGGTGGATTAAATAGTCTCTCATTGGCGAAGGGAGGTTTTGCATGGATTTGCCTCAAATGCATGCAGAGCGTTGATAACAACGATCCAAGGGTTGATAATGGACGACTGTTATGTGTCTTCAAAGAAACACAAATCAGACTTGTATATGGATGACATGTGTAAGGTTGCGATCAAGGCTTACAAAAATAATTACAAGAGCACCCTGAGTTCTCAAGAGCTTTTGGATCCTACCCAAACCAAGTGGTATAAGATGAAGATTTTATAACTAGAGTGTGTGGGTGTGATTTTATACCTCCAATGAATCAAGTGGAATAGATGAAGATTTTGAGCCTTTTTGGATTCTAGGGAATGGGACACTAATTTTGTCACTTTTTTCAAACTAGATGAGCACTTATACAATGTAGACTCAAGTGAGTCAAGAGTATAAGGTGCTTCACCTAGTATCACACAACCACTGTACCAAAACTCCCTCACCTGGCCCGAATTTCCATCTCTTAGAACACACTCCTCAAAATACCATTATAAAGAGAATTCTCCTAATTAAATAATATTTAACAATTTATTATATCATCCTATAATAAATTATTCTAGCTATAAGCTTTAATTAATTAATCCCCCATTAATTAATCTATTATCATGCAATCACTCAACCAAAATATCCAGACACCCCCTTGGTCCATAATACAATATCCCCAATTAATCATTCGAAATTCTCCTGAATAAAGTTTGCACAATTATTAATCTGAGGTTTTCAATTCACTCAATCTGCCGAGATTTTTAAAATGCCGTTTTGGGGCATTTTGGGCCGTTTTTAAAAAAAAACGTCTTAGAGAACGAAAGTTAGAAAAATCCATTTTCTAGAGGGCCTCACGGACATAATCGATATTAACGGCTTGTGTGAAGCATTTTAGCCAGAATTACCCACTAAAATACTTATGAATCCAAATCAGTCCCAATAACTTGATTTGTAGCTCCCCCAAATTAAAACCCAATTTGAATTAACCCAATCTGAAAATCATTTGTATAACCCCAACTATGATATGAATTGAATATCACCAATTTACATTGAAACAATTTAACCAATTGCCTTATAAATTCGTAGTGTCTGATTATCATTTGGTGTAGAGATCGTTGTGTGATGAAAAACACCTTACTTGTTCTTCCTCTTTGGCTCTCGAGAGTCCTCCCTTTTTGTCCCTTATGTTCTCAAATTTCTCTCAAATGAGTTATGGCTACCCACAACTCCAAAACATAGGTTTTTATCTCCAAATCCCATTTTTAATCATATGGGCCTAATTAAAATGGCCCAAATACCCCCGAGTGGTCTCGGTTATGCCCAAAAATATTCCGTGACCCATTTACCACCACCGAGAACACTTTCCCGACTATCTCAGCCCATCCAGACTGAACCGTGCACTCATAATTAACATTCGAATTAATTTGTAAAACGTACCTATCTCACACTTAACTTAGTCTATATCCGACTTCTGACTGAGATAAATAAATGACATGTCACTTATACACGTTATGACGTAAATAAATTATTACTATTCACTTAGTAATTTAATTTCCGTAAATATTAACCATCTTCTCTCCGATTAATATTTAAATAACTATTAACATAACTAATTAAATTAAATTATGACACAAAATTAATTTAAAATTTTCCCGAATTCATTACATATTAAATGCACAGAAATATGGTGTGTTACACACTCCCCCCTTACAATGGCATTCCGTCCCCGAAATCTGGTCATAATTGCGGCGAATAACTCTGGATACTGATCTCACATGTCCTACTCCCACTCCCATGTACACTCATCAATACTGTTATGACCCCACTCCATTACACTCTAACTGGTGGTACTACCTTAGACTGCAGCGTGCTCTCACATTGTAAGGACAATTTTATCATGTTCGAAATGTATAATATGTGTATGTCGTACGCCGCTACATAAGGGACGTCTATTCACGATCTCACTTGACGGCCTCAATCCGAATTCAGGGAATCATGCATTTATCAAGTGTCCCACATATGCCTCAACGACTTCACGTTCCACGATTTTTGGGAATTTACGCAAGTGGTACGTAAGGGAAGTCAAAATAGTTAAAAAGGCTTCATAGGGATGTTCAAGGGAATTTTTGTAATTGTACAGCCACGGTCCGGAGGACCATCAATAAGAATGTTGAAGAGCTTGCCGCAACGAAGACACGAGAATAAATGGCACCTCATTCCGAGCTACGGTGAAGATGTTATGGCCTTTTGAGAAATATTTTCTAAGTGTTTAATCCTTTGGGCCAGTGAATTTCCCCAAACCCAGCCCGAACCGCTTCGGGGGGGCGAACCGTTTCGGGGTTCCTTTAGGCTGGCAGATTCCAAGTGCAAAAATGTTATCACCACTTTCACCACTTTTGACCCCCTTTTGGAGCAAGATGAGTATAATCCGGCCATTTTAATTCCTTGTCTTTCTATAGATGTTTTGAGAGCCTTTATTCCTCCCTATAAATTCTCACTTCCCCTCCCATTATTATGTACACAATATATACACGCCAATAACCTTCAAGAGGTCATTTCTACTATCAAGGAGTATTTTGTGGAGAAGCCGACATCTTCTCCATTGCTGCCCATCTGGAATTTTGCAGAAGATTCCAACCGACGACATCAGAACCGACACCTGCGGGTATTTTCGTATGTCACATTTATTTTCATTATAATCCGTGTAAATCGTTCTTTACAAATTATAATGAAAATAATATGGTTTTGCCCTGCGGGGATTTTTCCTGATTTCTTGTGTCACATGCTTTATATTTATTTGATAAATCATCTAGATGCATGTTTTTAAGATTTAATTGAAATACCGTGTTCAATTCAATTTTTGTTTGTATTTTATGGGCTGTATTTATTTTGTTCAAAAATAGACTCAAATTGAAATATGGTTTAATTGGAAACTTGTGAATATTTATTTTTTATCTCGAAATCACACGCCCGGCGCTCGTCGCGAATTTTTAAATTGGTATTAGAGCGGGTTACGCTAATTTATCGTGTGATCCTGATTTTTTTGAGGATTTACTTCCTGATACAATTTGTGTACTCACGTTTACAAATTGGTATCTGAGCGGGTTACGGTAATTTATCACTTGATCTTGATTTTTTTGAGGATTTACTTTCTGATTCAATTTGTCTACTCACGTTTACAAATTGGTATCAGAGAAGGTTGCGCTAATTTATTACGTATTCCTATTTTCTGCAATATTTGTGTGATATTGATTTAAAAATCTATTTTGTATTTTTATTCTGATTTTGCACAAAAATGGCTTTTGACGGTTTTGATGATCTTCGATGTCAAATTTATGAAAAATTTAATTTGAATATTCAAATGAACTATTGTTTTAAATCTTTGGTTGATAACGACTCTGAGAGGTGTCCTTGTTGTGAGGGTGTTGGTCACACATTGGATGAGTGTACCACAAATTTAAAGAAAACCTTTAATAAACTGGTTTCTAGTGTGTCTACCCTTAGTGATTGTGATTCAGAAGAAGAAGTCTTTCATGCTTCTAGGAAAGAGCTTCCAACCCGTATGATTAGTGATGTTAGTGAGGGTGAAAGCATAGCTGCGCATGACTTGCAAACCGCTTTCGAAGTTCTTTATGCTGTTGCTTTGAAAACAAAGAAACAAAATTTAAAATTCAAAGCCTAGTTGCAAAAGCGTCTCCTAAAAAATGATAATGTTGTTTTAGTTGAAGAACTTAGGGAACCAGAGAAAATTTTGAGGGAGAATCTGGGATTTGTCGAGGGTGAGAGAGATAATCTTCGAGGCGTGATGGAAGCTATGAAAAAGGAGCTTCTTGAGGTTGAAGACTCTAAGCGGTTGCTTGAATCTAGGATAGGTGAACTTGAGAAAATTTTGAGAGATTCGAGTAAGGTAAAAATTGATTTGGAGTCTAGGTCTGAAAAACTTCATAAGATTTTTGGCATTGTCGAGATTAAAAAGGATAAGGGTGGGACTGGTTTTGAAAAATATGTTACACCCATTCCCACACATTTTAGTGAGCCTCCTTGGATTTTTAAGAAAGAGGAACCTAAGTTTGTTAGAAAAGATCCCCCTAGGAACATCGTGAGAGATTCTCCTAGGAACATTAGGAGAGAGCCACCTAGGTAATTTCAGAATGCCCCACCTAGGAATTTGAGGACAACACCACCTAGGAATTTGAGGAGAAGACCTCCGTTTGATAACACTCATCGCTTGATTTTCACTTGCACTCATTGCGGGAAGCAAGGCCATCTTTGGAGTTTCTCTTACAGTCTTTTGAATGGACCTAGTAAGTTTAAAGAGAAAGTCACACCGTTTCCTAATACCCCCACACCTCGTTACACATCGGTTTGGGTTAGGAAATCAGATTTAGAGGCTTATGGTTTTTTTGTTCACGACTCGTGTTTACTTGCACATGATTCTTCACTTTCCATATCATATAGATGATTATGTTAGCATGTTTTTCATATGCTTGTTTTTTATTCATGATATGTATATTTACTAGCGTTATGACATGTAATTTATTTTAAAAAATACAAAAAGATTTTATTTTGATAAAATTATTTGAAAATCCAAAAAGATTTTTGTATTTTGTTTTCAACCTTTTTTGAATGAGCATTTAAGATGGCCATGTCACAATTTCGTTCCATTTATTCTTGTGACTATTTGATACTGTTTTGTGACAATATATCTTGTCATCTTTGTGCTTTATAATGTTTGGTGTCATTAAGATGTAATTAAGTTTTACTTCCTACATGTTTGACTCACGATTTCCTTTATTGCACACATACACGGATTTATTCAATTTTTGTACTTGTCTTATCACATGTTGGTTGGGTGTTTTCACTTCAATCCTGTCCTTAAAACGAACCAAGCGTGATAAAACTTGATAAGAAAGGTGTGCATGTAAGAACTGTTTTGGTGAGACTGTGTGATTTATTTTAAAAATGGCGAGGGGATGCAAAAGGTAATTATCTATGCTTTGCGAAAAAGCCACTATTAAAATGGAGCTAAAAAATTCAGGAATTTTATTATCCGGGCTCCAAAGAGGTTAAAAGAGCCCAAAAAATTTAAAAGGCAATAAAAAACATTACATGCCAAATATGGGCCATTAGGTTTCACCATCAATTCTCCAAAGTTTGAAAATTTACTTTAACACCTCTAAAAGAAAATATATCCGAGGGAGTTTGGTTGAAAACTTAAACGGGTTTGCACATCCTTAAAGATCTTGAAAAAATGCTAAATAGTTTTGGATGTTATTGGTGTGGAAATCATTTAACTTTGATTTGTTGATTTGATTAAGACGATGTCATCTAAATTCAATAATTTTTTCACGTAAGGATATTTTGTATGTTCATTCGTTAGGAGTACACGTATGCATTGTGCACATATGATTGATTGAGTTTATTTATCTATCGAATGTGCTCACATCGCTACATTTACGCTATCACCGATTTGATGGTTTTTGTGTTCTTTCATGGTGTGATTTCGTTTTGTATAATTTTTGTACAGTTTTTGAAAAAAATCAAAAATAGAACATTCTTTGATTCTTCGATAATTTAAAAAAAAAGAGTACATTTTTTGTGACATTTTCCCTATTTATGCTTCTCATATCTGTCTATTTGGAGACATCATAAAAAGGGGGAGAATGAATTATGGGGGAGAATATACGGGGAGAAAATTTAATTTTTGATTTATCTACGATTTCCTGAAACTTAATGGATATTTGATTTTGCATATCATTATAAATCAAACTGTTGCGTGTCATGGGTATTTGCTCTTTCTCATGTGTGTAGGTACAAAGTTGATATCTATTAGATTGCACACCCTGTTGAGAAAAGCTTTGGGAACTTCTGATTGTGTTGAAGATTTGAAGATGTTGATGTTTGTTTGAAGACATGTCATTTAGTATTCTCAGTTCGAGGGTTTAATGGGGATATTATTGTATATGTCATTTATTTGGGGATATTTGTTTTGGGGAGTTTGCATAATTCGGATTTTTTATGTATGTACTGACATAGACATAGGGGGAGATTTGTAAGGACATTTTTATCATGTCCGAAATGTTTAATTTGTGTATGTCGTACGCCACTACATAAGGCATGTCTATTCATGATCTCACTTGATGGCCTCAATTCAAATTTCGAGAATCATGCATTTATCAAGTGTCCCATATATGCCTCAACGGCTTCACGTTCCAGGATTTTTGGGAATTTACGCAAGTGGTACGTAAGGGAAGTCAAAACAGTGAAAAAGTCTTAATAGGGATGTTCAAGGGAATTTTCATAATTGTAAATCCACCGTCCAGAGGACCGTCAATAGTAATGTTGAAGAGCTTGCCGCAACGAAGACATTGGAAGAAACGGTACCTCATTCCGAGCTACGGTGAAGATGTTATGGCCTTTTGAAATTGGAGATAAATACTTTAAAAAGTCCAGAATATTTTCTAAGTGTTTAATCCTTTGGGCCAGCGAATTTCCCCGAACCCAGCCCAAAGTGGTTCGGGGGGTGAACTAGTTCGCAGGGGAACCAAACCGGTTTGGGGTCCCTGTAGGCTGGCAGATTCCAAGTGCAAAAATGCTGTCACTACTTGCACCAATTTTGACCCCCTTTTGAAGCAAGATGAGTATAATCCGGCTATGTTTATTCCTTGCCTTCCTAAAGATGTTTTGAGAGCCTTTATTCCTCCCTATAAATGCTCACTTCCCCTGCCATTGTTATGTACACAAGATATACACATCAAGAACCTTCAAGACGTCATTTTTACTCTCATGGTGCATTTTGTGGTGAAGGCGGTATCTTCTCCATTTCTTCCCATCTGGAATTCTTGCGGGAGATTCCAGTCGACGACATTGGAACTGACACCTGCGGGTATTTTCGTATGTCACATTTATTTTCATTATAATTCGTGTAAACCGTTCTCTACAAATTATACTGAAAATAATATGGTTTTGCCCAGCGGGGATTTTTCCTGATTTCTTGTGTCACATGCTTTATATTTATTTGATAAATCATCTAGATGCATGTTTTTAGGATTTAATTGAAA
Organism: Sambucus nigra; assembly: GCA_949130495.1. NCBI lineage: Eukaryota > Viridiplantae > Streptophyta > Magnoliopsida > Dipsacales > Adoxaceae > Sambucus > Sambucus nigra. The sequence goes on along the minus strand of OX422217.1, from coordinate 302,073,980 downwards.
TACCATGTTCAATTAAATTTTTGTTTGTATTTTATGGGTTGTATTTATTTTGTTCCAAAATAGACTCAAATTGAAATATGGTTTAATTGGAAACTTGCGAATAGTTATTTTTTATTTCGATATCACACGCCACATGCTCGTCGTGACTTTTCACACATAGCTGCTAGTCTCTCCTCATATGAGGTGTCTTATTGCAAGTCATTCTCCTCGAGTGGAACATGCCCAAAAAGCCCTATCATTCCTCCTATATCTCTCCATCTAAGCCACGTGGGACACATCACGTATCCACTAAAGATGTTCTGGAAAACCCAGTCGATAAGCCACCGGTCCCACCCTCTCAAAGATAGGGAAAGAACCCACATACCTCAATGCTAGCTTACCTTTCCTGTCGAACTTCCCCATTGCCTCGATAGGAGACACCCGAACCAATACCTGGTCACAAATCTTTAACTCGATGGCCCCCTGACAACATAGTGCCCCAAAAGATGAGTCTATACTCCACCGACTCCACTATCTCTATGTTAGGAAATTCCCCTACTTACGTCCTTGAACTATACAAAATGATACAACTTAGTCAATTTCCACTGCTGGACCATAACCCCTTTTGGGTCCTAGCAGCTTGTTATTTCTCCACCTCTTATCAACCAAAGGTGGATAAAGAAACATTTCCCATAAAGTCTCATAAGTTGTCACGCAGATACTAAATGGTTACTAGTCATCACACCTAACTCTACCTGTGCTAATGACTACTCCCGAATTACCCAAAAATCTGGAATGCATAATCCTCGCTTCCCGTCTACCCATCAACCTATGGGCGACACGTTCAACCCAATATGTAACTCTGTCCCTATCACCTCCTAACACTTTTTAGCAGAGGTGGGACGGAAAGGTCTCACCCCAATTCCCAATAATATTGAACGACACCTTGTTCAATTTTACTCCTTCCCATTTCGAGACAACAATTCATGTTGAGGTCATTCCATTAAAAAACCCGATGGAAACCTTGACCTCTCCCCTATTTTTTACCAACCTGAGCATTAATTCCATCTCTGGAACCATAAAATTTCAAAAATGTCTTGGTTGATACCCTCAAATAAACCTTTTTCCCATTCATAAATGGTCTACCTGGAGACAAATTCACTATGTCTCACTCAACACCAATTCCCATGCTCAAGAACTATATCCCTTGTGCAGTTTTCGTTAGATAGGAATCTACACCTTGTCTATGCGTAAGACCATGCTAAGCATATAACTAATTGATAGTCTTTTCTATTTTCCCAAAAACATGACTTCTTTATTTCCTTATGATATTTTGTTACATGCGCCTCCACCATCTTTACACTTCTTACGGTGGAGATAGTTCACCTTGAGACACATATAGTCGGATTGTTTCCTCTTTCAAATGGATTTCAGTTCACTACACTTTCCTACTTATTCTCTGACCTCCCTGTAGTCATACATTCAATATGTTCATTCACACATCCCTTTATTTAAGACGACTCTGAAATCACACTAGCCAGGGCACCCATACACCCTAAATCCCATGTATTTTGCATAATATGAGAGACGTCACATACATAATATTTTTCTTTCAAGGTTATGACACTGATCACATTATATCATATGACTACATTAGATTTTTCCCCAAATCGCAATTTAGTCTTCTCGATGTTTCCCCACCCATTAACTTGCGGTGCAAAAGTTTTCTAAGTCCTTCTTTCGATGCACTACACGACTATATTGGCCTTATAGAGTAATAACTTTCACCTCAAAGTGTAAATCCACACGTTCAAAAATTAGCCTTTAAACTAGTGTCCTAGCATCATATAACGTCTTTCCACTACTAAAGTTTATTAGGGCTTATGCGCATAACATTTCACAACAAAGCCCCCAAAAAAATTCCCAATGTATTAAACACTAGCCTTGTTGTTCATTAATTTTTATAGACCCGAGAATATAATCGGGACACCCAAAACTCTGTCCCTGTACTCAAAGGTCTAATTGTCGACTCTCGCATCTCTAAAGAAGTCATATAATTCTGCGCTCACACTATCACTAAGTCCTTAGCGCTAAGTCACAAACGACCTAAATGTCTTTGCTCCATGGTCAATCTGTCATGCCCCGAATCACATAAGTAAAAATCCCTACGCACTTGGATATAATATACTAGACAACCCTACCACTGAAGTCTATTTTATAAAATATTTCCACAAGCCCAACCTTCGTTCATGTGGAACCTCGCAAAGAATACATATCCTTCCCTGGAATAGCGAACACGATAGTCTTCTGTAACCGCCCACTATCGCTAACCCGTCGATAACCAATCTGTACCTAGGATAAAATCATGCTCGTATAGAACTTCTCAAAATGAGTTAACATTATTCAAATGCACCCTCTTAGTGTTCACACCTGCTCCTCTACATGTTAAACAAAAGAGAGACCCGTTACCCCGTGGTAAACATATACTTAATAGTAACACTACGATACACCTACTAAACTTGTCTCCCTTGCGAATATAGTGTTAAGAAGAATAATGTGACCACTCGTGTCACAAAGTATAGCCCATCTCTCCAAGGATAAAACTCATACTTCCACTCGCCTATACACTAGTGGCCCAAATGGTTCCTGGACATAATATTCTCATCCAACTGAACCAAAACTTCATAATTATTGTCCCTACTAGGCATCTGACTCGTATTACATGATTCATTGTGGACATAATGAATTGTTGTGGTCCAAATTTCCACACATAAGACACTTCCCTGTGTCAATCCCCTGTCTCTGGCCCCACTGGCCATGTGGGGGATGCCCTTCTCGCGTACTTTTTAGACTTCACCCTGGTTTTTATCCCCGTTGTCCATTTGGCTTCGCTGGCCCCATGGGACTTGTTGCTGGCCTTAATGACCTTGATTGAATCCACCGTCACTCGGTAGGAATTTCACTGATCTAAACCATATAAATGGGTTCCTTTATGGGGTATCCCCTTGTGGTGCCTCACTAGCACTGTTAAATAGGATATTTCCATTTGTTCAGATATTCCACCTCATTTGGCTTCCATTTCACAAAAGTATTGATATCAAATTTAAAACATACTGCCTTGATGACTATAGCCCCAGCCTTCCTAGCCGGAGTTTTCCATCCATGCTTTTCTATTACCCACGAGTCCATTATTAACTCATTTACCCCTTATTAACCTCCGCATCCACCTCCTTGGTTATGATGTTTGTTGCATAATTCAACTTTTCCTTATGTCTGGCCACTGTCCAACCCTTCTGAAGTAAGTACAGAAATATCCTTTTCCTATCGGTTCAAACAGATGATGCAAAGATTTGCGGTCAAACCGCACCCTAATTTTCTTAATATTTATGGTATTTCTCCATGGTTGTGGTGACTGACTCCTACCACTACAACACCGCCCCACTGGGCCAAAAATTTCATTTAAAATTTAGTTTTGGGTGCCACCGCACACCACCCTACACAATTGTCTTTGGGTTATTTCCTCCCATTGACTTATCGCGCTACTCTGCTACTCAAATCCATATAGATAGCCCTTCCAAAAGGGTCCTTCCACACTTTCCCCACCCTTTGCTAACTACGCTGGGTGATACTGGAATTGTATCACCGTTATCTACAACAGTGCTTTGGCAGACTATCGCTCCCGGGTGATTATGCTATCCCCACTGGCCTGAACAACAATCAAGGTGATTCCTATCACAATCACCTTTCCCAGAATACCCTATGTCTTCTGTTGAGCCTCTCCTCCTGCAATTCTCCTATGGACCTCGTTGGTCGTCCCAAAGAATGTTCGGTATACAAAGCTCAACCGAACTCGTGTATGAATCACCTCACAATACTTGATAGCAGGAGAACGTAACTCGCTTACGTAGAGGAATACAACAATCCTTTCAGAAGGATCTACATCAAAGAATGCTAAGTTGAAACATGAAAAGCCGCACATATCCTAAGGACACTAGAACTTGATGCTCTGATACCATCTGAGACACCCCGCCCAATAAAATACTGGGTGATCAGTCATATATCAAATTAAAAAATGAATCTCATATTTTCATTCTTAACATCACCGTAGGAAACTTTTTTAAAACTTACTAACCACCTAGTATTCAAAAGTTGATGTCAAAATTTTAATATTTTTATTTAACAACAACCATATAAATATCAATATGAACCATTCACACAAACCATGAATAAATTAATAAATGAACAGTCGAATAAACCATCGGCAGAAAATCGACATCCACTAATATAATCCAACAAAAAATAGTAACCAATACAAAGTCTGACTGAAATGAAAATGGTTGGGGCAACATGCCCGAAAGAAATACCAAGCTGCATCCTACTCTAGGAATGAAATGACTTAAGCGTCTATGTTAAAATCCTGCAACATCCACACCTATTGCAGCTACACATTCCTGGAATAGATCTTCAAGTTTGACATCCCGGTGGATAGATACCTAAAAGTGCTTGAAAATATTTTGCAAGTATGGGTCAGAGCCCAAAGTCCTTATGAAAATATTTTGCAAGTGAAATAAAATGCAACAATTAAAATATACGAATGATCTTCATATTTAAGTTAGTGTCGCACTACCTTCAGATACATCTCACCCCTCCTCTAAAGTTCACACCTAACGCTCTCTTCCTAACCCTCCTAGTTACACCACTCCATCTAACTAGCCTTGTCATGAAACTCCTTGAACACTACTCTAACCCGAGTAATTTGCATCTTTACTTCTTAAGTTATTTATCTCATTAACTTAATTAATCATTTCTTAAAAGTCAAATAACATTCACTTGTTATATAAGTAATACAAATTCTCTTAATTTATTTAATTACCCATCTATAATTATCTACTCCATTATATATGTAGAACTATATTCCACAATTATACATATGTTGAATATACATAAAACCGCTCTTAAAGGCCATATAACATTCACTAGTTATATAAGTAATATAAATTTTGTTCATCTATTTAATTACTCGTATATAATTATCTATTCCATTATATACGTAGAACTATATTCCACAATCACACATGCATTGAATATAATTAAAACCATCCTTCCGAGTAATACCTCATCGAATGCATTCTCTAAAGTGCTATCTTCCCATGTCTACTCAGTCCCACCTGGATTTCTCAGATAGCTAACCACCACTGAATCAGAACATAGAAATATAAACGTATTGAAGGCGGTCATATTCCCCCGAGTGTGAAGACAATCATCTCAATGCCCACCTCTATTTGGATGATATGACCTGGGGATATAATCGCCCTACTCCTCAAGCTAGGGGATTCACCCACATAGCGCAACCTCCCCCAATAGCACTAGAGCATATAATTGTAAATGAATACCTAGCTACTGATATTTATGAGAACAAAATATATATATACTATCACACTACCGTATATATATATATATATATATATATATATATATATAAAATAAAATTTAATCAAGGATTTACCGTGTGTAAAGTCCGTAACACTAAATTTACCCATTAATTAACTTAATATCTCCCCGAGTCTATGGTCCGACTCTAATTTAATAAATATTCCCATTAATTAACTTATTATCTCCCCGAGTCTATGGTCCGACTCTAATTTAATTAATATACTCATTAATTATCTTATTATCTCCCCGAGTCTATGGTCCGACTCTAATTTAATTAATATACTCATTAATTAATTTAATATCTCCATGGTGTCACACAAGCAATGTACCCGGACTCGCTCACCTAGCCCGAATTTCCATCTCTTAGAACGTACTCGTCAAAATTTCATTATAAAGAGAACGCTCCTAATTAAATAATATTTAACAATTTATTATATCATCCTATAATAAATTATTCTAGCTATAAGCTTTAATTAGTTAATACCCCATTAATTAATCTATTATCATGGCATCACTCAACCAAAATAACCGGACACCCCCTTGGTCCATAATACAATATCCCCAATTAATCATTCGAAATTCTCCACAATAATGGTTGCACAATTATTCATTTAAGGTTTTCAATTTACTCAATCTGCCCTCATTTTTTAAATGCCGTTTTGGGGGATTTTGGGGCCGTTTTGGAAAAAGCGTATTAGAGAACGAATGTTAAAAAACACCATTTCTGGAGGGCCGCCTAGATAGAATCGCCATTAACGGCTTACGTGAAACATTATAGCCAAAATTATCCAACTAAATCCTTACGAAGCAAAATCAGTCCCAATAACTTGATTTGTAACTCCCCCAAATTAAAACTCTATTTGTATTGACCTAATCCGAAAATCATTTGTATAACAACTACTATGATATGAATTGAATATCACCAATTTACATTGAAGCAATTTGACCACTTGCCTTATAAATTCTTAGTTTCTGATTATCCTTGGTGTAGAGATCGTTGTGTGATGAAAAACACCTTCCTTGTTCTTCCTCTTTGGCTCTCAAGAGTCCTCCCTTATTGTCCCTTATGTTCTCAAATTTCTTCCAAATGAGATATGACTGCCCACAACTCCAAAACGTACATTTTTTTATCTCCAAATCCTGTTTCTAATCATATGGGCCTAATTAAAATGGCCCAAATACCCCCGAGTGGGCTCTGTTATGCCCAAAAGTATCCCGTGACCCATTTACAACCCCCATGTACACTTTCCCGACTATCTCAGCCCATCCGGACTCAACTGTGCACTCAGAATTGACACCCAAATTAATTTATAAAAATTCCCTATCTCACACCCAACTTAGTCTATATCCGACTTCCGTCTAAGATAATAAATGACACGTCAATTATACACGTTATGACGTATGTAAATTATTACTATTCACTTAGTAATTTAATTTATGTAAATATTAACCATCTTCTCTCCAATTAATATTTAAATAAATATTAACATAACTAATTAAATTAAATTACAACACACACGTAATATAAAAATTTTCTGAATTAATTAAATATTAAATTCACAAAAATATGTGGTGTTACAAGAAACTACACTTACGTCTATTAAGTAATCCCCGAAATAAGCCCAATTATCCTCATTCCAATCTAGGGTAATCACATCCCTAATATAAGACTCTAGTACAATACTTTACATCATAATAGAAGGTTCCTGGGCCTTAAATCTAAAAGAAAATGGCTAAAAACTACTTGATTAGGCACATATTCTTCATATTTATCCCTTTAATTTTGATATTTTTATGATCCCGTGCAGTGTAAATATCTTGGATTTATCTCGTATTTATGCTACTAACCTTTTTTGGCAAGTATTTCATGTTTTGTGTATTTCTCATGTGTTTTACAGGTATTTCATGCAAGTTAGTGCGAAGGAGAACTCAAAACAGTGAAAGAAACCAAGAAATGGAGAATTGAAGGGCATTTTCGTAAATTTTCATCCTTAGTCCGAAAGTGGGGCCAACTAGAAAGTTTAAGATCTCTAAATTACAAGAATACTGGAAAAACGACACCTCAATCCGAGTTACGGTGAAGAAGTTACGATGTTTTGAAGTTACGCGATAATGAAGAGTCTGGATGTGCGGATTTCTGTAATTAGTTATGCATTTAATGCAGTGCAACTCTTGGAAAACTTGTGACACAAGCGAAATTTGATGCCAAATTCATGCAACTTAATGCTATAAAAGACCAAGCCCTGCCTCATTTTCAAAAGGAGTTGAATTCTAGAGAGAGGGAGTCAAATTCTAGAGGGTAGGAGTAGGATTAGAGAGAGAAAGTTAGATTGTAGTTTTCTTTGGTAGAAGTTTTCATAAACCCTAGTTGTAAGTTTGAAGAAGAAGTTTTGCTGGATTCAAATTCATCTTTTCTCCTCTTGCTAAATACAAGTATCAATTTTTATTCTCTATTTTATTTTTCCATTCAATTCTCAATTGTTTTGCAAATTGTTAACAATGTTTGTTAGAGTTTTCTTTTGTTTTCATCATTTTTAGCTAATTTTTAAGGGTTGGGATGCATGAACCCATCCCGATGTAATTTATCTACGTAGGAAATAGAATTTAAATTTAAATTTGAAAGAATCGTGTAAGATAAGTTCATAATCATCCTAGATATTTTAATCTCTCTTGCCCTAGGTACTTGGGATATTTAAGAATATGATGTGCGTGTAATTATTTAGCACCGCTTTATATTTATCTTTGATTTCATATGATGCGAGCTTGAACCTCATATATGTAATTCTTAGGATCTATAAAGACTGGATTCATTCAAATTTATAATTTACAATTCTAGTATTCTAATGGGTAATTACTAGGGATTGGGGGATTGTATTCCAACCTATTTCTTCATTCATTTTAATTAGTTTTATAAATTTGTTCCAACTTATTTCCCCTTGTCAACCATCATCATCTTTTTCACTTTTATTTTAGAAGTAATAAATCAATTAAATTCTATAAAACATTCCCTGTGGATTCGATACCTAGACTTACTACTATACTCCATAAAAGTGTAGTTAAAAGTTTAGGTTTTTTTTTATTGAGGTTGGAAGCCGATAACAACGACTAGCGTATTACACGGACGCTCGGTTTTCCACTCCATCAAAATGAAGCACAATTCTCCTTCTCCTTCACTACATCCCTAATATAAGACTCTAGTACAATACTTTACATCATAATAGAAGGTTCCTGGGACTTAAATCTAAAAGAAAATGGCTAAAAACTACCCTAGCAAAAACTCCCTAAAACAACAGGATTCCCATTCGATTCGCACTTAAAAGTGAATCGATTCGGTTGAGAAAACCCAACTCCTTGCCTCATGCCGAATCGATTCGTTCATTAACACAAATCGATTCGGCCTACCATACCTATAGCCTTCCTTATAGGCGAATCGATTCGCTTGGAAGGGTGAATCGATCCGGCCTAGCAAAAATGCCAAGTTTGGGGCTATGGGTTATGGACCCTAAAATTTCCCAAAACTCAAACTTATCTCCTCAAATCTCAACCAAATCAACTCATATCAACCCCAAATCATTTCTAAACAAACCACACCAACTGAAACCAACTTAAATCAAATCTAATACCATTTTCAAAGGTTTAAACACCAAGTTTCTCAAAACGCACACTTTGGTCAAATCTTTTAAATACACAACTATCAATACAATTTATCCATAATAAATCATAGATTTGCAAGTTACAAACTTGCCTTAAAGCTAAAATCTTGGGTTGTCTTACGGTAGAAACAATTTCAATCTCCAATCTTCAATTCTCTTCATTTTCTCTCTTTTCTCCAAACTATGTTTTCTCTCTCTTTCGTTCTAGGTTTAGGAACATATAATGAAGAAATAAAAGGGGTTGGAAGACTTAAATGTTCATTTAACACTAATATCCATCTTTAAATGTTATTACACCATTAAAATGACTCATAACGACATAATTAAGCCATAACCTGGCCAAAGTTCCCGGAACCCAAAAATACAATACGACACTTACTTTGACTATCTCAATTATTTCAGTACTAACCGCGCCATCTAAATTGGCATCCGGAATAATAAAAATCATTTTATGTTCCAACATCATTTTGAACTATAAATGTCGCTTACAACACAGCGACGAAATAAAACATAACATGATGATGTTTAGATTCTCTTAATAGTAAATCTGCAATATTTAGTAAACATTATCTTTTAGATCACTTAAAATATTATTTACACCAACTTCCATTATTTTATATAACTACCTCACATGGAAAATTAATATAAAAATAGTTACTCCTAAAATAAGGGGTGTTACATATTTGACCTGGGAATTCATGACACAGTACAAGTACAATGAAGAGCTAGAGGTTATGTGACAAGATCCAGAACAGTTAGTAGCATCATTGGAAGGTGGATAGAGAAAGTTACGACAATAACCAACGGACCCTCAGAGGAGGAACAAGTCAGTATTGTGAAGATCTTATTGCCTCGTATTCGAGAAGTTGTGGGAGGATGCTACTACCCATACATTCGAGCCCTTCTACAGGCCTGTGTAGAAATTGAGGAAGGCATTACCAAAGTCGAATCTGAGCCAAATAAAGTGACCAAACGGTTCACTCCTCAAAAGTACGAGAATCCCACCAGTGCTACAATATCAACCATCAAAAACATCTCATTACCTGCTACATCTTCGACACCAAACATTCTCCCCAACCCTACTAAGAAAGAATTCATTGAGCTCCAGGCCCTGTTAAATCAGAACATCATCAAATACATGAACCCTCTTTCACTACCAAATACACTTTCAAAAAATTTCAAATTCGATGCTCATTGGGATTTCCACTAGTCTATCGGCCATATTACTTACCAGTGCTTCCATCATCAAAATATGATCCAAGGTTTAATTGACCCGAGTATCATCGCCCCTCAAAAAAATCCTAAACTCAACACAATTCATAACGAACATCTAACCCATGCAAATTACATCTTTCTAAAGAATGACCCAGAATTGGATCCACCTGCTCAAATTTTTCCAAGTAAAGCACCCATCATACTCGTAATTTCACCCAAACTGCTCAAAGTTTTCCCATAACTTCTCCTACCCCCTACCTGCTTCACCGATCAAGCTTTGTTACTCCTTATAAAGGTCTGAATGGATGTTCATACCTCGTATTAAGGTAATGTTATGGAATTACCTATTGTATTAAAACAAGTCTTAGTGTTTGTCCTAAAATTGCCCATCGAGATGACCATTGATTTTTGCAAATTCGGTGGCTTGTTCATGGACTCTCAAAAATGGGCTCAAGAGTCAAATGATTGGGTGGTACCCATTGATGAAATCCGTCGAGATGATGTAGTGCGATAATATCGATATTTTTCTATAAATTGTGAAATTTTTCGTATTGATGATCTACTCATGACTTTGAAGCTTCAGGGATAGTTGGTCACCTCAGTCGTGCACCTCTCCATTAAGTTGGAAGATTTGTATAATGAAGTCGTCGAGGTTGTTGAATGCATTAATTTTTCTTGTCAAGACGATATAGTCACCACCATATGAGGGGATTACTTTTAGAGCCTAGATGATGAGCCCCATCAGGAAGACACTAGTCTACTGGCCAGTTTTTTCATAATGACGTCCTTCGAATATCTGTTGGGGGAAATCAACAAGGTAGCCATTCATCCAGAAATAGATGAAGACAAGGGTGTTTTTAAGTTCTCCCACCTCAATAAATCACCTAACCATATCAGGGAGACACTAAAAATTCTCCGCTCCTCATACGATCGAGACAAATAATTGGAAGGGAGTTGTTGAAGAACTTCCCATTACAGAGATGAACATTTAAGAAGGTAATGTCCTTGACCAGCTCGTGTAAACTGAAGATAACTTCACATTATGGGAGATTTTTACGTCCTCCTAATTATACTGGATTTATCTGATAAAACTCCTCACCAGGACTACAGTCTCTCCTTCCAGTACTCTCGAAGAAGCCGTGAATGTGGTTGGCTCATTGACCTCTTCCAAAATCCTTTCCTTTTTCGAAGCGGAGGTACCAAAGATTTGCCCTTACCACAATTATTCCCTCAATATCTCCATTGAATATTGGAAAAGAGAGTCCTGATTTCCCTAGTTGATAAAGGATATTCCCTCAACATTTTCTATCTAAGAACCTTCATTGATTGGGATTGAAAGTAAGTGATCTCACTCCCACATCCACCACTATGCGTTCTTATGACAATACATGCCGAGAGGCAATGGGGTCTATAAAACTAACAATAGAGCTGGCCCTATCAATCATGTAATTGAGTTCCAAGTTATTAAGAAATTGGCATGTTTTAACCTTATTCTTGGTCCTCCATGGCTTCATAGTATTTGAGGGGTATCATCTTCTCTTCATAAAAATTTAAATTCTTCACTGATGTCCAGGTAATCACTGTCTTAGTGAATGATGATAGTTCAGACACTGCTAGTACTACCAACTCGGTAGTAGAGATTCAACATGGGACAAAAGGCATACTCCTCTCTGTCTTTAGATTTGTCCCACTTCCCCTTCCAAAAGGAGTTAACTTAAAAAACTGGTTATGTTCGGAGCACAACCCTCACGATAATGTCAAAGTGATTCGAATGTTTAAGAATATGCACATTATGCCCAAAATGGGGCTAGGATGATGCCAATAAGGGATCCTTAATCTCGTAATCCTGAAGGAGCCCTTTCCCCCATGTGGCCTAGGATACTAACCCTGACTAAAATAACTAAAATCCCTCCCGCGGTCATGACCCAAAAGAAGCTTGGAAGAAGATACTATTATTTTGAGTGACTCTTTGAATGGAAGGTTTATCGAGGAAGGTTAAGATTTCCCTTTTAGTGGCTTTATAGACCCATGGTATGACCACATCGATAATAAGATGAAATTAGGGATGGGAATATTCTTTCTAGATAGAAACCCTTGGGAAATCGATTGACAGCATTAACTTCAACATCTCTCTAAGAAAGCCATGATAGTTACTGGGGATTATGAGGAAAGTGATTCCAATAACTGATTCAACTTATAAACATTGGGGCTACGTAAATGTTGCACCGTCAGACTCATATACTGGGATTAGAGTTGTTGGCATGCATATCTTTAATTGGAATACCATTCCTGCCCAACCTACCCCGATTCAAGTCTTCCTTGCTATCTAACCTATCCAAATCTATTCATTTGATGTTGTTTTTCGCTTTTCTGATATCACTATAACTGAGACCTCTTTTGACGAGGTTCTTAACGTTGTTTTTCCTAAAAATGAAATAAATGAAGATTATGGGTATCTTATTATGGCTTACATTAATTTTCTTAAATCAAATCAAACTTTTGATTATGATAATTTTACAAATGAACAATTCTTAATTGGTTCTTGTAAGGATAAAAATTAACATAACTGTGTTTAAATTAATGATGATGAAACTACTGTTATGAATCTCAATTATAGTGTCCATTAGAGCGATATTAGGATATGGCCAACCATTGACGAGCATGAGCATACGCAATTCAAGGAGATACTGAAGGAATTTATGGACATGGTTTCATGGTACTACTATGACATGCGAGACATTGACTCATAAATAACTCAACATGAGATCCCAAGATTCTCGTAATGAAAACAAGTCGAACAGAAACCACGAAAGCTCCACACCACATAGTCGCTCAAAGTTAAAGAATAAAAGATAAACCAACTGCACGCAGGTTTCATTCTCATAGTCGAATATCCTACACGGCTCGACAACATCATTTGTGTGGCGAAGCTAGGACGAAAAGTCTGCATATGCTTCGACTATTGAGTTCTGAACAAATCGTACTCGAAGTATCATTACACATTTAAAAACATCGAAATGATTGTCGACAACATGGCTAGCCATCCCCTCACATAATCTTTTGATGGATTTTTTGGATACAATCAAATCAAGATACACCTTGACCATTAGTAAAAAATCCCGATCATCACCCCATAAGGAACATTCTGCTACACTATCATGCCATTCGGACTCAAGAATGCCAGAGCTACCTACCAAATCATTGCAACAACCATCCTGCACTACCTTATTCACAGAGAGTTCGAGGTCTATGTATACGACATTATCATTAAATCTAAGAATCAGTAAGGAAACATTCTCGCCCACAATTTTTTTTTTCGATTGACTACGAAAATTCCAAATGAGGCTAAACCCACAAAAATGCATTTTCGACATCACAAAAGGAAAATGCTTAGGATTTATGGCCAGTGATTATGGAATCTAACCAGACCTTGCAAAATTGAAATCCATACCTGAGATGCCACCACCACGGATGGAGAAGGAAGTTCAAGGGTTCTGGGAAAATTAATGTACATTAGTCAGTTCATCAGCCAACTGATTTCTATCTGTGAACCCATTTTAATGATTCTTCAAAAACATTCTACCAAAGTCTGTAATGAGGCCTGCCAAGAAGCCTTTGGACGAATCAAATGATACCTTACCCGACTTTCGATGCTTATGCCTCCGTAGCCAGGTGTTCCCCTCCTCCTATAATGGACCATAATGGATATAGAAGTAGGGGCTTTGCTAGCCCAATACATTGAAGAATGCCAAAAGTAAAGAGCCAATTATAACATCAACTAAAAATTAGTCAGGTATAAAGTCAACTACACTGCTTTTGGAGAAAACATGTGTTGCCCTGGTCTAGTTAATGAAAATATTATGACATTACATGCTTGCCTTCCTCATTAGACTAGTATCCCGTATGGATCCCATCAAATACTTGCTATAAAATCCTTCTTTGTCCAGTATAACGGATCGATGGTTAATGTTACTACAAGAGTTTTATATAATGAACATTAAGCAAAAAGCTATAAAAGGGAGAACCATGTCCGAGTGCCTCTTCTAATACCCCATGGAAGAAGACCATGTTTGGGTCTCTCATTCCTAGACAAAGATATTCTTTTCACCTCTTAGGAGGACCTTCGATGGAAAACGTTATTTAACGGATTTGCCAATAAAAAGGATACAAAATTGGGATACCCTTAATCGTACATGATGACTCTCTCACCCATATTGATATCAAACTAGACTTTCCCTGCACTAACAACATGACTAGTACGAGGCATGCATTGTAGGCCTCAAGATCTCCCTCTAGAAAGTAATTCGACAGATAGAAATCTATAGAGACTCTTCCCTTATTATGGAACAAATCGTTTGAAAATGGAAAGTCGAGGTGAAAAACTCATACCCTTCCATGCCCAATTAGAAAAATTATCCTCCTAGTTTAATGATATCACCTTCCATTACATGACCCAAGTAAGGAATCACTTGGATGATGCTCTTGCCACCCTTGCCTCCATTTTTTATATGCCCGAATGAGTAACAATGTCCCCTTTCCTGGTTCAGAAATAAGCAAAGACAACCCACTGCTATAACATTGAACTTGTTACCGAGTAAGATTACGATATGGACGGCTTACAGTAGTATGACATTTGGGACCTCCTCGAACAAGGTAGGTATCCCCAAGACGCCAGTAAAAAAGACTGTGCGACCCTTCAGAAACTGTTTGTCCAATATATTACTTCTAATAAGGAACAATTCAAGAAAAACTTAGATGGACCCCTTTTTCACTATAGGGGCTAATGGTTAAAAAATGATGTAGAAGATCCACAATGGGGAATGTGGGCCCCACTTCAATGGTCACATGATTGACAAAAGAATCATCTGCAAAGTGTAATATTGTTCAAGATTGGATACCCTATGTCAGAAAATGCCTCAAACACTAATAATTTTCTAATCTCCAACACTTGCGTCCCAGTGAGCTATACAACATGACCTCTCCTTAGACCTTCTCCACTTGGGGCATGAACATCATAGGTAAAGTTACTCTCAAAGCTTCAAACAGTCATGAATTCATACTGGTTGCCATTGATTACTTTACCAAACGGGTTGAAGTCGAATCATACATAGTGTTAAATGATAAGAAAGTGGCTAGGTTTATCAAAAAGAACATCATCTGCTAATAAGAAGTTCCCCACAAGTTACTGTCAAATAATGGTTTCCATTTTGAAGGTGATATTATAGAACTAGTAGAGGAATACGGGATTCATAAACACAAATATTCTTGCTACCGTCCCCAAAAAAATGTTATTGCCAAATTCGTTAATAAAATCCTCAAAACCACAATAAAAAAGATGACTGGGAGTTGTAGATATTGGGATGATGAAATCCCTTATGTCCTCTAGGGCTACCTCCGTTCATCACAACACCCATTAGGGTTCCCCTTATTCTATAGTACAAAGCATGGAAGCAGTCTTACTCGTTAGTGAAGGAAGTCAAACCAACCACCCATCTTCACTGACCAAACAATTTCTAAACAAACTTAACAAAACCAAAATACCCAAAATTACCCCTAATATACCAAATACAAAAACACCCCAATCACCAATGCCTCATAAAATTCACCAAATCTTCAAAAGATTCATTGCATTAAACTGCCAAATGGCATTGCTTCATCATTATCACCAGTCCTTGGAGGCCCCCAAGATCCCCAGTCTTCATTGGTATTTTGTAAGTGCTCTATGGATAAGTACATCCTGACAAGCCTAAACAAAACCACACCACCATCTTCCATGGTATCGAAAGTAGAAACCAGCTCTGAATGGTTTCTTTCGCTTGAACCTACTCTACTGTCCGCTTCCATATCTATTTCTGGTAGTCTCTAAATACATTCTAAGACCCTCCCATGGACTATAATGGATTAATATATGATCAACGGCTGCGAAAAAGATCCCACTATCATCCTCAGTGATTCAGTCAAATCCACCACTAAGAACAAATTTATTATACGAGGGGGCACGATTGGTTCCCACCTGACTAGGAGCAGGAGCCACTAGGAGAAATAAAAGAAAGGCTTGTTAAGGCCCACCAACTGCACATACCCATAATCTATAAGATTTAAGTTAGAAAATAAGTCCCCCCACCATGGAACTTACCAATGAAGGCACGAGGCTCTATACTTTACAAGCCAGTTTACCCAACTCTCCGTCGATGGGCCGAAGATGAAGAAAGGATGGATAGAGAAATTAGGCACCACCTCCACAGGGTTCTCAGGAGGGTCCGACAGAAAAAACCTCTTCATAAGCCACATAAATAACATTATGGGGTTCCCCCTTAGAAAGTCAAGACGAACCTTCTTACAATCATCCACGTCATTCAAGTTCTCAGCTTGCTCCATCGTTGTTGGATTATGGCGATAAGACATCCAGGACATTATTATAATGACTTGGGGACTCGCAATTAAGTCCCCCATCACCAACAATAGAATCATAGTAATGCCTAAGGTGACAAACCAAATAAATCCAGCATCTTCAAGATTCCTCAGGCAATGGAATACATACCACCTTGAGATAAATGCCCACTCCATAAACTAAAAGTTTAACCACCGAAGGAGATATGTGAATAAACTTCAATAAGAAAACCCTAAGAGAATGAGAGAAATCAAGCATAACCACCACCACCACATTGGGGCTGACCCCTAACCAAGTCAAAAACTCCTCATAAGTGGGACAAACCTCACCCAGGACAAAATAGAAAACACGGTCCTCAGGGATACTAGAAGTGTACCATTATTACAAGCATATTCCAATCAATATCTCTAGTAAAGCCATCACCCGTACAGTCTCTCCAACACATCAAAATAGTAACAATCCAACCGCAGTAACAAGATCCACTTTACAATAAGTTTTCAATATCCTCATCCATATACCAACAAAGCCTCTAAGACCGTCCTCTATCCAAAAATTACTTAAAACGGATTTTTATAAAAATCAGTCTCTCCAAAAGGCACAACTCTTTGTAACCAGGTGTGGTAGCCTGCCTAATTAAATATCGGGTGATCAGGCCTTTATCAAATTAAAACATGTTTCTCGTATGGTTAATTCTTAGCACCACTATCGAAAACAAAGTTAATTACTAACCACCTAATAATTAATTAAATCGGTGCCAAATTTTATATTTCAATTAAATAGAATAAATAAATAGTTTCCAAACTAAAACAACTTTCATAATATACTAGAATGCAAACCGTCATGATATGTGAATGAATCCAAGTCATGCCGAATAAACCATCGACAAAATAACCAAAACCAAGTAATAAACCAAGTCTAAACTGCAAGGTAAAATTGATTCAAAATAGAAACTATAATACAAACAACGGACCATATGTCCAAACAAGATATACAAGATTAAGATCCTATGCTAGGTTTGAATGAAAGAATTGGCTACTCAAACTCCTGTCAACATCCACATTGCTACAGCTCTGAGTCCCTCGAATGAAATCATCTATTCTGGCATCCCTATGGATGGACACCTAAAATGTTTTGAAAACATTTTTATAGCAAGAGTAAGTACTAAAAAAATTTGAAAATATTTAGCAAGAAGTTTATCGCAATTAAAATCTATTATTGATTACACATATTAGGTTCACGCACACTTCCTTGAGTTTCCTAACCTCCCATCAAATGTTCACACCTAGCGTTCTATACTTATCCCACTTATATATCATACCAAATATATCTTGACTAAAGAACATAACCTATCTTATCAAGTCTAGTCTTCCGTACCACCCATACAGTAGGCTTTATTATTAATATTTTTTGTATGTTATTCATCTTTCATATAACATTCGCATATGTTATGTTTAATCATCATAATCAAGTCTCACTACTTAATTCATATTGCATTCCACATCTATTAATCATTCAACTTCCATAATTAAGTTTCACTACATAATTCATAAAGCATTTCAAAGTTACCATTCAACTTAAATAATTAAATTTCACTATATAATTCATTATAGATATTCCCAATCCATTCTAAATCTTGGAATAAAGTTTATCTATACTTAATTTATCATTTTGATGTATATCTACGTATATATATAATCTACAAGTGTATTTTTTCACATAAGTAGAATATCATGAAGTATATATTTCACACACAATATATAGTATAAGGATATTGGTTCGAGTAATCATCGACCCCAATCATCTTATCATTTACATTGGTCCATATATCCATCGACGTTAAGGTGAATGCTATGCATATGCATATTGGTCTGGACAACCATCGACTCCAATATAGTTGGTATGCCTTAGGCATTCACATAGCCTAAGTAGTTAGTATAGTAGGTATTCCCGCCACCTATGAGTTTACATTGGTCCAGATAGCCATCGACCCCAATAAAAATATTGTATATGCACATATATTGGTTCGGACAACCATCGACTCCAGTATGGTCAGTATACTCTAGACATTCACAGAACGTAATTATTTAACATAATAGGTATTAACACAACCTAATAATTCACATTGGTATGCAATATATTTCTCTCTAATACTCACCGTACATTTTGTTTTACGTTTTCTTTCACTATCGTATTTTATTTAAGCCTTCACGTAATTCTAAAGGACCCTAGTTACCCCTTATATATAATTTCAGTAGTTATTATCTCTAACATACTACTATACATATTAAATTGACATGAAATATTCCCATAACTCAATTCCAAATTTTCCCCCAATATACGACTACATCTGTGTATCCTCATCGGTCCATTTTCTAAGTCCTATACCTAATGGACTTAATGGACATTAACAAATTACCTATTGGTCACTATTCAGTCCCTAAATAAGTATAATATCATTCCTATGGTTCCCCTCCCTAGTGAAAGAAATCGAAATCAGCTTTGGTCGATCGATCGAGGATTTAGTCGATCGATCGATATGTTGATCGATTGATTTTCAAGGGTTGAGCAATCGATCGAGTAGTGAGAGACCCAGTTCGTCTTCTTCATGTGTCTGCCTCCATTAACAAATCTCAACTCTCATGGTAGTCCACCAAATTCACAACCAATCACCCGAAACTATTTCTACACGTATAAGGATGATTTTTAACATCCCTAACACATCAAATCTTCGCATAATTCAGTCAAGAAGTGGTTAAAAACATTTATCATTAAAAACCCTAGTTTTATGTTCCTCCCAAAGGTTCAACCACAAATCAAGATTTAAATCCGTGAAAACAAGTGAAATATCATATGAATTCAAAGTTGTTTACATGTATAATTTCATCTGCATGAAATCCTATCCCAACATGCATTAAATTCATAATTATTCTCAAGAATATATTCACAATCAAATTATTAACCAATCCCTACACATGGTATTATAACTTCAATTTAATTTTCAATAAAAAATCTGACTTGATTACTGTAGAGTCTAATTTGGTGAGGAAGGTGATCAATCTATATGTTTTCTCTTAAAATATTCACTCCTTAGGTTCTTATGGTGCAAGAATACCTTCCAAACTTCAAGAATTCTCCTTAAGACTTTTGGGAATGGTTTCTCTCTTCTCTCTAAATGTATCTATAAGTTCTGTGAGTTATGAACCCTAAGCCCAAATCCTAACCATCAGATATAGGGGTTTAATTTTCATAGGTCCTTTTCCCTCTATGTTTAAAATGACAAAACTGCCCTTAAGAGGTGCCGGTTTGGTACAAAATTGACCTAGGACCCAAACTAAACCCTTGGGTACAATATTTTGACTATTTTGACCATACTGGAGTCATTTGTGACTTTTAAATTATCATACGAGTCACTAAAATATATTTCTCACTTCTCACCTCAAAATGGTCTACATGTGACCCCTGGTGAGATAAATTAACATACGCACATATCACTATCTATGCCGTATAACCACAATTAACAAAATATGCACATATCACTTGCTATGTCGCACAACCAAAATTATCAATTATTTACTATTCACACTTAGTAAATATCATAATGCAATATTAATCATTATCTATCTCTCGATTAATATTTAATAGTCACACTTATCATCTTATCTCATTAAATTACTTCACTTGCGTAATTTAATTAAAAAGTATTTTTCCCAATTAATTCGTCAGATTAATTAAATAAACATACACAGAAATACGAGGTATTACACAAGGCTGCCAAGGATTTCCTTTATTCAAAATTCCAAAGAACAAACTTTTCTTACACTTTTTCGAAACAAAATCTCAGGAGCAAATTAAAGTGAATGTAAAAGAAGCCATAAAATCAAGATAATCAAACAAAAAAGATGCATATCTTTTTGCGTTCTTCAGTCTCTCTTTTCAGGTGCTAAGCCATTACATCCAGCATACAACATGGTCAACGCCAAGCTACCCTAGTTAATGACAGATCTCTAAACCAGAGAATCAGAAATGGATGTCACACCATCGATAAGACCTGTCGACCCGGACACCACTTAATGCGCTAGTAACCTCCTTATCTATAGTTGCAAGCCTCTATCCACTGTGACCACACAGAGAAAGACTCCAAGGGTATAAGGTCATCTACAATCCCCAATAAAGATTTAACAATCCACCTAGAAGAAATGTTCTGAAGCTCTTGACCATACCAATTGGCATCCGTCTTTCCCCTTTCTCAAGGAAGCCCGGGAGTCAGTCCCCTAGCCAATTGGAACCACCAAGTACTGCCTATCATCTCCCCCCTCCAAATTTCATACAAAAAAAAAAGAAAACAATTCCAAAAACATCCTAAAAACTGCCCAAAATATTCCAAAAAATCCACAAAAATATAAAACCTCAATTTCCTCAAGAAAATCATTTTTGGAGAAACAAACCTCCAAAAAACTCTCAAAATCCCCATCCAGATTATTTTTACACCCTTATCTCAAAATCCTCATAATTGACCTCAACCCTCAGCATTAGTCGCTACAACTTAATGTCCTCAGAATTGACCTCCACCCATAGAATCGACCGTCACTACTTTAGGTCAAAAAAATTGACCTCGACCCATAGAATTGTTCGCTATAACATAAGGTCTTCAGAATTTACCTCGCCCTTAGAATTGGACAATGCTAATTTAGGTCATCAGAATTTACCTCGACACTCAAAATTATCCGACAGAACTTTAAGTCTTCAAAAATGATCTCAACCCTCAAAATTAGCCATTAAAACTTCAGAACTGGTCATCGAAAACACAACATTAAAAAAAAATGACCCACCAAATTGAACTCCCTTATTTCCTTATAACTAATATTAAGACATCCTCTACCTGCTGAATCATTTAATCTCTTCCTCTACGTCCTTAGATTTGACCTACGAAACCTCTTTCCCAATATCAATGTGGTATATATCATTCAACGGACTGCATGTATTCTAAGATTGAACGTAGATGGATTTTCTATAGACAACACATAATAAAAACCTCCAGAGATGAACAATCCATTTTACTCTAAAAACTCGTAAGGAGGCCACCGGGCACTTTCGGGATTCATTTATCTCCTCTCAACTCTTTACCTTGAATGATAATAAATGAATATTCAAAGGGCTATTATTATCCTTTGCAATGGTCTTCCATGTGCACGAATTAGACTTACATCATAGACAAACGACCAATTTTACTCCGATGGGTCATTGTGCGCTCATGGTCCCTTTTTGACAAAGGTTAACTCTTCGAAATGAATGACACCGATGAATCTTCTAAGGGCTCTGAATACCCTTTCCAATTGTCGATCCCGTGTGTAATTTGGACTTATGATCCGGACGAATGATCCATTTTTGCACGAGAAATTCTTATATAGTGACCAACGGGCACTTCCAGGCCCCATTTTACCTCGGTGAACTCCTGAATCCGGGCGTGGGTTATGGATTCTTGAAGGGGTATGAGTAACCTTTCAAACGACCTTTCCCGTACACAATTCTCAGTTACAGTTTGCATTTTTTGAAAAAAAACTTGCCTTAGATTTCCAAATGGAAACCTCAGGACCCTGTCTATGGGTAGTGTGTCTAGGGTTCTACGCCAATGGTCAGGTCAAGGACTGTGCTGATCGGCACTCTCTTGGCCCTATAAATAGAGGCCTCAACCTCACTCTGAAAGATACACCTTATAACCCTTGAACATCCCTCTCATCAATAATTCCCTCAAATTCATAGCTATTCTTTCCTTAAAAGCCCATTTTCTAAATTATTTCCATCATTTCCATGCTCTTTTGAGTAAATTTCCACCCACCTCTTCAAACAACCATCAATTCAGTTTGACATCAATGCACTACAAGAAGGATCTAATTCAAATGTTCATAAGAACATCTGTGTCTTCCACTTTGTCTTTAAATTCTATTAATTCTGCATTAGTTACATCATTTTTACTTTAATAAATCACACATCTTAATTATAAGTTTTATTATTAATATTCGCAAAAAAATCCAAAAACAAGAAAAAAGGGTTGTAAGTTACAAAATTTTGTTTGTCATCACACTTTCTCACATTAAAAGACCTTTTGTACACACACCCACATATATATATAATAAAGTCCCCAA
Organism: Sambucus nigra; assembly: GCA_949130495.1. Lineage (NCBI taxonomy): Eukaryota > Viridiplantae > Streptophyta > Magnoliopsida > Dipsacales > Adoxaceae > Sambucus > Sambucus nigra. The sequence goes on along the minus strand of OX422217.1, from coordinate 302,051,166 downwards.
CTACGTGGACTTTGATGCCCCCGGGCTAAGTAGGCATCTTAGGTGAATCTCTTGACTCTCGTCCTCTGACCTATAATTGTTATTCTTTTCTAATATAATTGTGATATATATATCTTTTATGTTTATTTACTTATTTCTTGTTCGATATACGGAATCGTTCATTCATAATGATTTGTGAATCGACAAACACTTAAATTATATATTTTTACATCTTTTTTGGAAACACTCCTAAGTATGACCTCGTTCTGCCTTTATCCATGACGCGAGTCGAGTGATTCCATCCTCCATTTATATAACGCACATGATCATATATATTATAGAGTTATATTTGTGAGGATTAACACATGCCTATGAGATACCAAACGGGCGGGATGGTTGCCTAGCACCTTCTTATCCCATAACTCAGTCCCTGCAATAATGAACAACCTGGTTTTGCAAGAATGAGTATTGTCCTTGATGCTATTATCTCGAGGTGAAACCATTTCTTTTTCTTATTTTGTGTAAAATGGTATGGAAACCCTATCTCTAAAAATAACCCCACCTTAATGATGGCCACTTAGCCCAATAAAGGGTACAATCCCATACGCACATCGAAAAAGAAAGGTGGAAGGAAAGAGGGATCCACCTCCAGAAACCCCACTATTAGACCAAACAATTTTGTCTGCGAGTTGTAGTTTCATGAAATTTCACTAGATAAAAGTAACTCCTTAGAAATTTTCTCAATCCCTAACATTAAGAAATAATATAAAAGGAAAAACTAGCGACGCGTGGGAAATGTGCCTCTGAATATTAGGCTAAAAATGCTCTGAGATTAAACCAAATAGAACTATTGGCAAGCTAATTAAACAGGTTTAGAATGTGTAGTATAAAGGAAAACAATAGACCAAAAAAAGATAGAAAAAAGGTTTAATGAAGATGTGAATGTGACGATCAAAGCGTAGCCAACCTAGAAATATGCTGATTTGACAAAGAGTAGATGTAATCTCTATAGGAAATAAATTAATAGAAAATAATGCTACATGATTTAGATACATTTGGTGTAAATCAATAAATGTTCTGTTTAAGTAAAAATGATTTGGTCAATAATGACGATGGTGTCAAGGGGAGAGTTAAGCTGAAATTATCTAGAAGAATGGTAAAATAAAAGAAAAATTGATAACTTGTTGTTTGGCATAAGAAATGATTATTGAATGGTTGATGATTTTTTTATGTTATTAGGTAATTCGGTGGATTTCTTGTCATTCATAGAATTGTCCCTATATTTGAAAACAATTAATACTCTTTCTTTTTCATTTTAAACTCAAACTTGGTAAAAAAAATGAAAAAAATGCAACCGAGTGTACATAAAATCAAAGTGCATGAATTAAATGATTAACTAGACAAAAAATAATGTGTCTACAAATAGGCAAATGCATCATAGGATAAAAGACAACAATCCCAATTTACCGAGAGCTGGATTTAGAACTCAGTAAATTTAATATCACACTACTAAATTAAACATATCAACAAAAATGTAAAACATACCATATATGTTAATTGATTATTTATACATAATATATAATTGTATACAATATCAGTCTTGGTCACGTGCATGGTTGATTGGTAAATTTTGTCTTGGTGCAAGGCACCAATATACAAACGTGCGATGTTTGTTAACTGATGCGAGTCGTTGGTCGATCGAAATTTAGAGATATTTTTTTAAGGTTAGACCCATATTTATATCATATATGTACTTCATCTTTCCCATAAGTAGGGTCAAGCATAGCTCATGTACGACATCGAGTTTGACGTCCACTGGCCACCATGGCTGTCTTTAAAAACGTATTTGTATAAACCTGAAATTAGGGCAAATAAAATTTATACAAGAATAATCCAATTATTACATTTATAAATTAGACATGAACAACATGCAATTGTTCACATGCATCTCATCACCCACATAAGTAGGCTCATACATAGATCTTGTATGGCACTAGGCCTAATGTACACTAGCCATCGTAATAGTATATGAATAATGTACTTGTATATATAGAGGAACTAGATGCAATTGTTTGCCCATACCTCATCTTGCCCGTAGATATGGTCAGGCATAGCTCTAGTACAGTATAGGGTTTCAGGTCCATTGGCCTTCATAGTATTCTATAAAACACTTACTTATATGTAGCTCCATTTATTAAATATAAAAAATTAAAGAGTAACCACTTGCTATTGTTCGTACATACCTCATCATGCAAATTAGTGGTAAGGTCAGGCATAGCCCATTTACGCCATTGAGTGTGACATCCATTAATCGTCATTGTAATCTATAAACAAAACAATTATACAAGAACCCAAATTAATGAGAATATTTTGATAAGTAATTTAATTTTAATCAACCCGATTAACACCCCCCTCCCCCCAAAAGAATGATTATTGAATGGCTGATGCTTCTTTTATGTTATAGTGTAATTGGGATTTGTACCTACTCTTGAAAGGAATTATTTATTCATACTGCATCTTGGACTCCAACTTGATAAATAATTAAAAAAAAAAAGCAACAGTGTAAAGAAAATCAATTTAAAGGTTGTGTGGTTTATTCCATTTGTAGCATTCTTTTATTGTGACAAAGGTCTTTAATGGCCCAAGAATTAATAATCTTATAATCAAGATAGAATCTAAGTCTTTCTAAGTGAAATTTTCTTTTCAATCATTGTATCCATTAGTTCATCATGAATTTATCTTAAGGGTTGAACGTTTTGAACCACATAACCCTTCAAGACTCCATAAACAATATTAATTTCCAACTTCCCTAACATTTCAAAGACAACTACCAAAACCATTAAAAAATAACCAGAAACAAGACAACTACATAAAATACGTAATTCAACATTACAATTCCATATAATGAAAAATGTCATATTAGCTTTAACATCAGTTCTCCATCATCCAGTGCTCATAGGATAATAGCATTCCACTATCTAAATAATTTTTTTAACTTCCCTCACATTTCAAAGACAACAATCCAAACCATTATAAAAAAAAGAAGAACAACTACATAAAAGAAATATTTCACCATTACTTTTCCACATAATAGAAAAGGTTACGTTTACTTTAACTTCAGTATTCCTTAATGCAATTCTCTTGACTAAATGATTTTAAATCTTCAATAACTAAGTCATAATACATTCAATATTACTAGAGTTCATGGTGAAAATTATATGGGAAGTAAGATGGAGCTTTGGAGTTACATAGAATGATCATTTAATCATGTGGTATAGGAAGCATGTATGCTTGTAGCTGATATGGATATTATTCATTTAGATAATAAGAGAGTTGGAGGAATATCAGTTCACATGGATGAAAATAATGACTGTATTATAAATATTATGCTCTTTATAACTGCAATGCATCATTAAAAACACAACGAACTACATATAGTGCATTCCCGCATTATCCAATCGCCAAAACACAAAAAGACTAATACCCTACATTGAATTATGAACAAACTACCTCATTTATAAAAATAATGGACTAAACTGACCAGTAATGTCTTTTATATGTGAAAATAAACTTTTGTATTAAAAATGTCAAAATTCTATAAATTAAGAAAGGCCTAAGTAAATAATCTTTTATTAATTAAAACAATTGTCATGAAAGTAATATTTATAAAACCTTCATGCTTCTTGTCACGTGTTCCTCTTTTATTTAATGTTATCCTTGGTTAATGTAGTCTCAATTTCATTTCTTATGATACCTTGCCTAACCCAATTAACATCTTCATCACGAGTGAATTTCGTATCATCTAAATAGTGCTCGCTTCATAATGTAATTTGGTCATCGTATGCATGTTGTTGGTCACACATATTAAAACATCCATAGTATTTGTAGTAACAACAATAATTTTTCATCTTACACCATATTTTAAACATAAAATACTTAGTTTTCTTCATATGCCAGTATTAAAGGCTCATTTGATACTTGATGCCTAAAATATAACAAGTGGTTGAAATTCACAAGTGTGAATCCAAGGTCATCTCTCTCAATGAGTCACTGAGTGTTGTCAGCCCAATCATGCTTGAATAACATGAACTTATAGTCTTTTGAATAAAATAACTCAATTACGCTGGTCAAAACTCCGTAATAATTGACATATCTTTATACAAGATTTCTATCACTACCACTTGCATAATTTTTTGTAGTTTTCTTTAACATAACTCCACTATTTTGAGTTCTTCTTTTACTTTCTTGTTCCTTTGTATGATACCTAACACCGTCAATGATATAGCATGTGAATCTCTTTTCTTTCTTTTGGTGACACATAGCTAATGATTGAATTTATTATGATATCTCGACATTACCATCCTCAAGTAACTTCCCTACCTATTTTTAAGAATAAAAACATAACATTATATATATATATATATTACAGTTAGTCCAATTAAATGTCTTGAATTATGCTATAGAATTCTTACTACTTACATGTTCTTTAAACCGTAAATGAAATGTTTCATTACGGACATGGTCTACATTATGTGGTCTAAAATGAGGATTGTTGCTTTTGATTAACGAATGACGAATACTGAAATAAAACATGCGTTGTATTATTTTTATATGAAGTAAAAAATTTGGGTACTTGTTTCTAGTAAAATACTTACTCATGAAAATGGGTTATTCCATCGGGGTTGACAAGTAAATATCAGTAATATTTATGTATGTTATGTTACTGAGGATAAATCTCTCTGCTTTACCTAATGTATGAACATCTATTTGATTGAGAGAATTGTATCTGATATGCCCCAAGTGTGACCTCGGCTCGGAGACACCAACCTCGGCCGAGATCATGGCCGACACTGGACAAGCCTTGGGCATGCGGCATCAGCCCTCAGCCATAGCAAGGTCGGCCCAGTCAGACACTACCACCAGCCTCTCGAAGGGACATCACACGCATCACAAGGATCAACAGCACTCTCGTATACCTAGGAATGGTAACCTCGGCCAGTTGTAGGCCGAGCTCCCAAGAAGCCTTTTTACCAATGTCATCATCAAGATATCAGTTAATGCTCCAAACACACCAGCTCAACCTCGGCTCAGGCCGAACTTGTCCATTGTCTCGGCTAGGATTAAGACAAGGCCCCTATGGCTCATCTCGGATTGAACGAGCAACTAGACTTTTAACCTCGGCCTCTCCCTGGACGAGGTCATGCACCAAGCACGATAGCCGAGCATCTGTTGACATTTGGATAAGGGCACGTGGACACATAACAGTTATAACAAGATTATCCCCCTCACGTGGGGAGAATATTTCATCATCATTCCCTACATGTGACAGTAACAGATGGCTTCTCCATATTGGTGAGGCAAACACACACATGCTCATTGCATGCATTGGGGGTACATTACACCCCCCAGGTACTATATATAGAGGTCATCCTCTACCTTGAAAGGATTCGAAATTGGTAACCCTAGCAAAAACTCAGCTTATACACACAGTAGAGAGAGAAAGTGAGCTTATGTGCATTGTATCCAAGGCCATTAGTGCCCATACTTAGTGGATCACACACTCACAGTGGATGTAGGCCTAATTGGCTGAACCACTATACATCATTATCTTATTCCTTTTATACTCATCTCCTTCTATACACTTACACACTTATACACTTACATCTCAATGGCTTCCATGGTTACTACTGTTTGAGCTCATCATCACTTATCTGGTGGTGCTAGATTTCAGCATCATCAGTATCCACCCTCATAATTCCTCTTTGATCAAGTTTCTTTTATCTCATCATCCTGCAGGTACCTTGAACAAAATGTCAAGAAATCTTCTACCTAGTATCCTTAGGCAATTGATCCACCGGGATGACTTTGCATTTTCTTATACTCTTTTCATGTTGACAAATATCTATGAGTGAATATATTCATATTTTTCTTACTAGAATGCATTTACCGAGATAAATAAATAATTTATAATTAATTTAAATAATATCACACCTCTAAATAGGAAACATCCAATGGTATTATGGTCGTCCACCGATCTTTACCTCCTATTCTAAATTCACAGTCAAATGCTCCATGACATAAAAAAAATTAAGGTGGAAATATTCTCTCGAGATGGCATAATGTGAGTTCAAGGCGAGATTAAGTATGATCTAAATCTATTACATTCATCACTTTTGATCAAATCTGCTCGAAAATTACTCAATTCAATTAATAGTTCCAGAACATTTTTTGGTAGTAAACGTCCAGGGGTGATTGGAAGTAGTTCTTGTATTAAGATGAGGTTATTGTAGTTTTTTGGTCATGATATTGTTCATTGTTTAAGGTTTAGACGACATGATACGTTTGAAGTGTAACCATCGGGTACTTTTACCTCTTTCAACACATTGTATACTATATATTTGTCGTTATTATCTAATGTAAAATATGTAGCTGTCAAATGGTATTTATTAACAACCATTTTTTCTGGATGCAATTCCTTTAGAATACATATATATCTTAGATCAAAACATGCATTTAGATTTTCATTCCCTTTTTAATCCACATTGAGTAATGTCCATACCACATTATTGCACACATTCTTCTCAATTTGCATAATGTCAAGATTATGACATATTAGGTTATTATTCCAATATGGTAACTAAAATAATATACTCATCTTCTTACACTTAGTTATGTTTTCATTGTCATCATCGTCATTATTTATGTTCCTCTTTCGATATTCTGGTTATATCTCTTTCCTAAACTTGTTGTTGAACTCCATTATTTCCTCGTACAATTCTACACCAAATAGTTGTAACACCCCATGATTTTTGGAGACTGAGAAATTAAATTTTGGGAAAATAAAATTTAATTGAATTGGAGAATTCTAAAATTGGGAATTGAAGTCCAAAAATAGAGGGCGTTTCAAAGTATTTCGGATGATGATTTTGAGGGTACCATTGATCCCGTAAGGGTTGAAATAGTCAAAATGACTGTCATTGGGTTTTATTTCGGCTCCGAAATATTTTAAGTTAGTTTGACTCGAATTGGAGTAAAGGAGTCGTTTAAAGTGTGTATTAACATTTAAAATTTGGGACATTTATTTTAAAGGTTTAAGAGGCTTACGGATGAAGCCTTCTCATTATAGAAGGAGAGAAATAGAAAGAAAAGAGAAAGGAAGAAGGAAAGAAGAAGAAAAGAGGAGAGAGAGAAAGAAAAGCTTGGAGATTCCGGGCTAAACGCGATATCGAGGACGATCCAACCTCTACAAATCTGAGGCAAGTGTTTAATCTTGATAAATAAGTTATTTCTGTATTTGATTTCATAATCTATGGGATACAAAATTGGTTTTTGGGGATTAATATCAAAACCTAAATTTTGGTTTAAATCTTGAAATTGAAGATTGTAATTGGGTTTAAAGGATATAAATGGATGGGATTAGATATAGGATGAGTTTTGTTGTCTAAAAATAGGTTGGGGTTGAATATTAAGTGTTGGAGGTGGTATAAAACAAAATTTGGAAACTTTGGGTTTGTAGAAAAATAGCAATTTCGTGGCTTTCTGAACTGGCCGAATCGATTCGTCTCCACCGAATCAATTCGCCAGATTGCACAAGCCTCGGGTCTTTTGGACCGAATCGATTCGCCCCTAGTGAATCGATTCGGAAAGTTGAAGAATCTCAGGTCCCTTGGACCGAATCGATTCGGATGGGCCGAATCGATTTGCTGTTGGGCCAAATCGATTCGGAGGGGCCGAATCGATTCGGAAACATAGCATTTTGAGGAATTTTCTCTTTGGAAAATTCAAACCCTTTTTAGTTGGGTTTATTGATTTGGGGGCCTTCTATTATGATGTAAGAGATATGTTATTGGAGACATATAAGGAGTTTCCCACATATTATGATTTTGGGAACTCCTTTGGGTAATTTGGGAAAAATGTATCCATGTATGTATTGGAGTTGCATATGGTGATTGTGGGGAAACCTCATAGAGGTTAGGAATACCAATTATAGATAAAAAGTTATAAATGTGATGTGAGGTCGAGAACTCTTAGAGAGTGAGGGGTCTCATATTCTTAGAAACGTTTAAATTAAGTAACAATAGGTAACCCAATAGGGGTAAGGGTTCATGAAATTAATTGAACCATAGGTAAATTTGGGAACGGCTTAAGATCATAGTATTAACTAGAATAGATGGTAGTATAATTATAGTTAGGATAGTTTACACATAATTAAGTGGAATAATCACATGGGATTCCAACACTTGAAACAAAGTGGAATAAGTTGAGGTTTGTAGACTTTTGGTTAGGTGTATACCTTTAGTCAAAAATTTTATTGTACTTTTCTCTCCTGCCTGTATATATATATATATATATATTACTACAGGTGTCCTACCGCATGGATTCCAGATGACTTTCTATTCAGAGTCTTGGGAGCCGCGACAGGTGCGGACTATTGCGGGATGTAGAATATATTCGATTCCTCCTTTGAAAAATTCCATGTAGGATTCTTGTTGTATATCGAGTTTGTACCCAAGGGATATTTAGATACATGTTTATATTTATTCCATTCCAGTTATTGTATTGGCTGTGACCAGACAGCTTATTCTAGTCTACTTTCTCTAACACATTCTGTTGTAGTTATTTATTTTGTTTTATTCTAGCATTTCATTTATCTTAGTTCTTTCATGCATCTTTCTTTCCTTTATTAGTAGTGTTATAGTGTTGATATGTTGTCTGTTGCATATTTTAACTAAATTTTAACATCACGTCTATATGATATCGGGTAGTTAGTCTTATATTATATAGTACCGACAGTTGATATTGAGACTAGACCATCTAAAACTCCTGATTTAATATAGTATAGGGCTGGCCACCCGTTATTATTTTAGGCGAGGTGTTACAGATGGTATCAGAGCATCAGGTTTTAGAGTCCTTAGGATCTGTGCGATTTTTCTGCATTCTTCCATTAACGTTCTTGACATAAAGCCCTACAATTAGGACTGTTATGTTCACTACGTTGTTTTCTTGTGTGAAGTATATTCGTTTGATTGGCGTTCTGATAACAGTTGCTCTTGTTTTGTTTCATACGTCGCCTCGATTTTGTTGTCTAGGAAAGGATAGGATTAGAAGTACAATACCCATAGCATATTTTGGGTACGCTTTAATCGGGGGTATTTCTTTTTCCCGATTTCGGAGGAGATATTGAGGAGAACTCTAGCAGTGGTTTAGGGTCATCTACCGGTGGTTGAGTATGGAAGGGGAAATCTACTCGAATGGCGAATCTTAGACTTAGTAAGGTATATCTGAGGAGAGGTGTATAGTATAGTCCTTGGGAGGTTTAGGTTGAGAAACCTGTCAACCTTGGTTAGGGAACCCAGTGTTGGTGAATCTTCCCGATGTGAGGTAGGTGGAGTTGTTCCAATATCAGGGTTATCGCCTTCTAGGAAGTGGGAGTAAGAAATTGGAGACTCGGTTTCGTTAAGTAGGACTGAGGAAATTGTCGGTAGTCGCAATCGCATTTTGTCCTTCAAAATGGATAGGAAGGATTTTGGGAAAAATATTTCCCCTGTGGAGAAATAGGTTTAGGAGTAATGATTATCCTAGAAGAGGTAGAGGGACTTGAATCAGACCCTTGGATGAGGTGAAACCATTAGATTATGGAAGTATAAGATATAATAACTTTCTTTGGGTTTAAGTCATGCTTTGTGCGATATCGAGAACGTCGAGAGTTGCAATATTGAATTCCGAAAGGGTGGAATGTCGAGGTTTGTTGGGCGTGTAATAGTAGTGTTATAATGAGGGAAGGACCTATTGGGAGGTAATATTTTGGGGTAATGTAAAGGATTTGTGTGACTAAGAGGTTCAAAGTTGGGTAGATTTGGTTTGAGCAGAGAATTTAGCCCATAGTTGTGCTAGTTTGAGAACTAGGTATTGGTTAGAGTGTTGTATTTGTTGAGACCTTGAGTCCTAAACATAAGGTGTTTGTTTGGCGTGTCGAAAGATGTGAAATATATATATACCGTATTGTTGTATAGGCCCTCGGGAAATATCTAAAATATAAAAAAAAAACTTTTTATAAAACCTTAACCCTGGTTCAACTAATCGCAATTCCTGACCTAGCTACACAGTAGTGTATTGGGAGGGTTCCTTGTTTGGATTTTGCTTGCGAGACCTCCCCCGCACGAAGGTGGCTAGCGTCAGGAGTTGAGAAGAGTTCAACCGTTGGGAATTTTCAAACTTTTATATATTTAATATATTGTTATAGATTATATTATCGAGGGATATGTTACAATTTGAGGCTAATGGATCCTGATTATGATTCTAAGCGTGGAAACTCGGATACAGGATGTATGGGCACCCTGGGTTGCTAGTTGATTTTAAAATTTATATGGTTCGACATGAGAACCAGGAAGGATCGGTATAGTGATCCTAAGAGTTGATGTTAGGACTAGATGTTATTGTGGTCCTATGCTTATTTTAAATATTGCGGGCGAAATTTTTGTAATGGGGGAAGATTGTAACACCCCACGATTTTTGGAGACTGAGAAATTAAATTTTGCGAAAATAAAATTTAATTGAATTGGAGAATTACAAAATTGGGAATTTAAGTCCAAAAATAGAGGATGTTTTAAAGTATTTCAGATGATGATTTTGAGGGTACCATTGATCCCGGAAGGGTCGAGATAGTCAAACTGACTGTCATTGGGTTTTATTTTGGCTCCGGAATATTTTAAGTTAGTTTGACTCGAATTGGAGTAAACGAGTCATTTAAAGTGTGTATTAACATTTAAAATTTGGGACTTATGTTTTAAAGGTTTAGGAGGCTTACGGATGAAGCTTTCTCATTAGAGAAGGAGAGAAATAGAAAGAAAAGAGAAAGGAAGAAGGAAAGAAGATGAAAAGAGGAGAGAGAGAAAGAAAATCTTGGAGATTCCGACCCAAACGCGATATCGAGGACGATCCAACCTCTACAAATTTGAGGCAAGTGTTTAATCTTGCAAAATAAGTTATTTGTGTATTTAATTTGATAATTTGTGGGATAGAGAATTGGTTTTTGGGGATTATTATCAAAACCTAAATTTTGGTTTAAATCTTGAAATTGAAGATTGTAATTGGGTTTAAAGGATATAAATGGATGGGATTAGATATAGGATGAGTTTATATGTCTAAAAACAGGTTGGGGTTTAATATTAAGTGTTGGAGGTGGTATAAAACAAAATTTGGAAACTTTGGGTTTGTAGAAAAATAGCCATTTTCGTGGCTTTCTGAACTGGACGAATCGATTCGGCTGCACCGAATCGATTCGCCAGATTGCAAAAGCCTCAGGTCTTTAGGACCAAATCGATTCTCCCCTAATGAATCGATTCGGAAGGTTGTAAAATCTCAGGTCCCTTGGACTGAATCAATTCGGATGGGCCGAATCGATTCGCTGTTGGGCCGAATCGATTCGGAGGGGCCGAATCGATTCGAAAAAATAGCATTTTCAGGAATTTTCTCTTTAGTAAATTCAAACCCTTTTTAGTTGGGTTTATTGATTTGGGGGCCTTCTCTTATGATGTAAGAGATATGTTCTTGGAGACATATAAGGAGTTTCCCACATATTATGATTTTGGGAACTCCTGAGGTAATTTGGGAGAAATGTATCCATGTATGTATTGGAGTTGCATATGGTGATTTTGGGGAAACCTCATAGAGGTTTGGAATACCAATTATAGATGAAAAGGTATAAATGTGATGTGAGGTCGAGAACTCTTAGAGAGTGAGGGGTCTCATATTCTTAGAAACGTTTAAATTAAGGAACAATAGGTAACCCGATAGGGGTAAGGGTTCATGAAATTAATTGAACCATAGGTAAATTTGGGAACGGCTTGAGATCGTAGTATTACCTAGAATAGACGGTAGTATAATTGTAGTTAGGATAGTTTACACATAATTAAGTGGAATAATCACATGGGATTCCAACACTTGAAACAAAGTGGAATAAGTTGAGGTTTGTAGACTTTTGGTTAGGTGTATACCTTTAGTCAAAAATTTTATTGGAGATATTGATTTTCTTTCGGATATAGATGGTATGTGTAGTAATGGTTTCCTACACAAAATTTTGGGTGATAACCTTAAAGTATTATATATAAGTATATATAGACATATGATGTTTGGGAGACTATTCATTATAGGAAAAATGATTGAATATGTTTCAAGTGAGAAATTGTATTCACATATCGAGGTAAATTAAATATGTTTGTGGTGATGGCTTGTATATTAGGGATTACGTATACTCATAGCCGAGTTTATATCTCGTATGCATATGAACGAGAATTAGTTATATATTTGGATATGTGAATATATGTGTATATATCTATATAGATATGAATATATGGATATATTTATGTTGTGGTCATACGTGGTATTGATATTTAAACCTTATATGATGGTTTAATGTTCAATTATACGATTGGATCATATGGATGTATATATATTGTGCATGTGAATGATATATATACTTATTTGGTTAAGCATACCCCGCTCATGCTATGATTGGGAAGTTGCGCGCATAGAGGGTGAGCATCCTGGCTAGAAAAGAAGGGTGTGAATATTCCCCAGGTCATAGTCACCCCGTTTGTTATTATGTGATTTACATTTTTATATTTTTAGGATGAGACGTGGTGGGTATGTTTCGTCTCATTGCCGGTTAGGAGCTATGACCGCTTCCCGGGACGTCGTGTTCGTGAGTTTACCACGAGACGGGTGTCGTTTAGTCCCACCATGGTGGCCCCAGATTGCTACGTGAGACGGTCACTGGGAAGATGATAGAATTGATGCAGTTTTATCGGCGCTATATATAGCCGGGTATTTATTTGTGCATGGCCTTGGTACATCATATATGGTATGTATACATGGTCATGGGATTGGATGATGGTATGTATATATATATATATGGTTAGAATAAAATGCCTATATATATATATTTATATATCCTATAGATGAAAGGATATGGACTTTTATGGTGTACATCTTGGACGATTATGGTGTACTAGATGATTGGGGGGGGGGGGGGGGTTGATTTATCGCATTTAAGGAATACTTCTATTACATCATCCCAAGGATATTATTGGAGCTTTTTAATTATTTCCGTATTGTAGTTTAAAATTTAGTAGTAATTGTAGTAGTAGTATTACATGGTATGTACGGCATTATGGATCTCTAGGATTGACATTGTCAAGGAGTAGTGTAACGTGGTGGTTCCTTGTTTGGATTTCGCTTTGCGAGACACCCCACGCACGAAACGTAGTACATTGTTGAGATTAGAGAGAAGTTCTGTCGATATTTATGTGTGGCATAATGGATCTCCAGGATCGACGTTGACAAGGAGTAGTGTAACTGGGTGGTTCCTTGTTTGGATTTCACTTTGCGAGACACCCCACGCATGAAACGCAGTGCAACGTTGAAATTGGAGGGAAGTTGTGTCAATAATAATTTTCCATGCTTATTAATTAGAAATTTAATCATATGTTTCAACCCAAATTCATATGGGGTAACTTATTAAATTTATAAATGGTTAAACTATAAACCGGAATCCACTAAGCCTAATAAGGCACACATGACTGAAAATAAATACATAACTATGTTTAGAAAGAGTGGATTCTTGGGGTAAGTTAGGAATGCAATTTCTCGTGGCTATATACTGGGCCTATTTTAAGTTTGGTTGTCCTAATAAATGGGGGGTAATTTAACTAAAATTTGAGGACGCAAATAGGTGCGCGCCTTTAGATGAGAGGTGAGTTAGGTTTTCATGAGAGTGATATTCCACTTTTAATTATGAAATAAGTGCACCGATATTTATTATGCACGATTAACACACTTGCTCAATATTTTTCACAACTCGGGCTCTAACCCGTTTACTTTTCTCTCCTGCCTGTATATATATATATATTACTACAGGTGTCCTACCTCATGGATTTCGGATGACTTTCTATTCAGAGTCTTGGGAGCCGCGACAGGTGCGGACTGTTGCGGGATGTAGAATGTAGTCGCTTCCTCCTTTGAAAAATTTAAGGTAGCATTCATGTTGTATATCGAGTTTGTACCCAAGGAAAATTTAGATACATGTTTATATTTATTCCATTCCAGTTATTGTATTGGCTGTGACCAGCCAGCTTATTCGGGTCTACTTTCTATAACACATTCTGTTGTAGTTATTTATTTTGTTTTATTCTAGCATTTCATTTATCTTAGTTCTTTCATGCATCTTTCTTTCCTTTATTAATAGTGTTATATTGTTGGTTTGTTGTGTGTTGCATATTTTAACTAAATTTTAACATCACGCCTATATGATATCGGGTAGTTAGTCCTATATTATATAGTACCCAGAGTTTATATTGAGACTAGACCATCTGAAACTCCTGATTTAATATAGTATAGGGCTGGGCACCAGTTATTATTTTAGGCGGGGTGTTACAGATGGTATCAGAGCATCAGGTTTTAGAGTCCTTAGGATATGTACGAGTTTTCTGCATTCTTCCATTAACGTTCTTGACATAAAGCCCTACAATTAGGACTGTTGTGTTCACTACGTTGTTTTCTTTTGTGAAGTATATTCACTTGATTGGCGTTCTGATAACAGTTGCTCTTGTTTTGTTTCATACGTCGCCTAGATTTTGTTGTCTAGGAAAGGATAGGATTAGAAGTACAATACCCATAGCATATTTTGGGTACGCTTTAATCGGGGGTATTTGTTTTCCCCGATTTCAGAGGAGATATTGAGGAGAACTCTAGCAGTGGTTTAGGGTGATCTAATGGTGGTTGAGTATGGAAGGGGAAATCTAATCGAATGGTGAATCTTAGACTTAGTAAGGTAAATCTGAGGAGAGGTGTATAGTATAGTCCTTGGGAGGTTTAGGTTGAGAAACCTGTTAACCTTGGTTAGGGAACCCGGTGTTGGTGACTCTTCCCGATGTGAGGTAGGTGGAGTTGTTCCAATATCAGGGTTATCGCCTTCTAGGAAGAGGGAGTAAAAAATTGAAGACTCAGTTTCGTTAAGTAGGACTGAGGGAATTATCGGTAGTCGCAATTGCATTTTGTCCTTCAAAATGGATAGGAAGGATTTTGGGAAAAAATTTTCCCTTGTGGATAAATAGGTTTAGGAGTAATGATTATCCTGGAAGAGATAGAGGGTCTTGAATTCAGACCCTTGGATGAGGTGAAACCATTAGATTATGGAAGTATAAGATAGAATAACTTTCTTTGGGTTTAAGTCATGCTTTGTGCGATATCGAGAACGTCGAGAGTTGCAATATTGAATTCCGAAAGGGTGGAATGTCGAGGTTTGTTGGGCGTGTAATAGTAGTGTTCCAATGAGGGAAGGACCAACTGGGAGGTAATATTTTGGGGTAATGTAAAGGATTTGTGTGACTAAGAGGTTCAAAGTTGGGTAGATTTGGTTTGAGCAGAGAATTTAGCCCATAGTTATGCTAGTTTGAGAACTAGGTATTGGTTAGAGTGTTGTATTTGTTGAGACCTTGAGTCTTAAACATAAGGTGTTTGTTTGGCGTGTCGAAAGACGTGAAATATATTTATACCGTATTTTTGTATAGGCCCTGGGGAAATATCTAAAATATGAAAAAAAAATCTTTTTATAAAACCTTAACCCTGGTTCAACTAATCGCAATTCCCGACCTAGCTACACAGTAGTGTATTGGGAGGGTTCCTTGTTTGTATTTTTCTTGCGAGACCTCCCCTGAACGAAGGTGGCTAGCGTCAGAGTTGAGAAGAGTTCAAGCGTTGGGAATTTTCAAACTTTTATATATTTAGTATATTGTTATAGATTATATTGTTGAGGGATATGTTACAATTTGAGGCTAATGGAGCTTGATTATGATTCTAAGCGTGGAAACTCGGATACAGGGTGTATGGGCACCCTGGGTAGCTAGTTGATTTTAAAATTTATATGGTTCGAAATGAGAACCAGGAAGGATCGGTATAGTGATCCTAAGAGTTGATGTTAGGACTAGATGTTATTGTGGTCCGATGCGTATTTTAAATTTCGCGGGAGAAATTTTTGTAAGGGGGGAAGATTGTAACACCCCACGATTTTTGGAGACTGAGAAATTAAATTTTTCAAAAATAAAATTTAATTGAATTGGAGAATTCTAAAATTGGGAATTTAAGTCCAAAAATAGAGGACGTTTTAAAGTATTCCGAATGATGATTTTGAGGGTACCATTGATCCCGGAAGGGTCGAGATAGTCAAAATGACTGTCATTGGGTTTTATTTTGGCTCCGAAATATTTTAAGTTAGTTTGACTCGAATTGGAGTAAACGAGTCATTTAAAGTGTGTATTCACATTTAAAATTTGGGACTTATGTTTTAAAGGTTTAGGAGGCTTACGGATGAAGCCTTTTCATTAGAGAAGGAGAGAAATAGAAATAAAAGAGAAAGGAAGAAGGAAAGAAGACGAAAAGAGGAGAGAGAGAAAGAAAAGCTTGGAGATTCCGACCCAAACGCGATATCGAGGACGATCCAACCTCTACAAATCTGAGGCAAGTGTTTAATCTTGCTAAATAAGTTATTTGTGTATTTGATTTCATAATTTGTGGGATAAAGAATTGGTTTTTGGGGATTAATATCAAAACCTAAATTTTGGTTTAAATCTTGAAATTGAAGATTGTAATTGGGTTTAAAGGATATAAATGGATGGGATTAGATATAGGATGAGTTTATATGACTAAAAACAGTTTGGGGTTTAATATTAAGTGTTGGAGGTGGTATAAAACAAAATTTGTAAACTTTGGGTTTGTAGAAAAACAACCATTTTCGTGGCTTTCTGAACTGGACGAATCGATTCGGCTGCACCGAATCGATTCGCCAGATTGCAAAAGCCTCAGGTCTTTAGGACCAAATCGATTCGCACCTAACAAATTGATTCGAAAGGTTGTAGAATCTCAGGTCCCTTGGACCGAATCAATTCGGATGGGCCGAATCGATTCGCTGTTGGGTCGAATCGATTCGGAGGGGCCGAATCGATTCAGAAACATAGAATTTTTCTCTTTAGTAAATTGAAACCCTTTTTAGTTGGGTTTATTGATTTGCGGGACTTCTCTTATGATGTAAGAGATATGTTCTTGGAGACATATAAGGAGTTCCCCACATATTATGATTTTGGGAACTCCTTAGGGTAATTTGGGAGAAATGTATCCATGTATGTATTGGAGTTGCATATGGTGATTGTGGGGAAACCTCATAGAGGTTAGGAATACCAATTATAGATAAAAAGGTATAAATGTGATGTGAGGTCGAGGACTCTTAGAGTGTGAGGGGTCTCATATTCTTAGAAACGTTTAAATTAAGGAATAATAGGTAACCCGATAGGGGTAAGGGTTCATGAAATTAATTGATCCATAGGTAAATTTGGGAACATCTTGAGATCGTAGTATTAACTACAATAGACGGTAGTATAATTGTAGTTAGGATAGTTTACACATAATTAAGTGGAATAATCACATGGGATTCCAACACTTGAAACAAAGTTGAATAAGTGGAGGTTTGTAGACTTTTGGTTGGGTGTATACCTTTAGTCAAAATTTGTATTGGAGATATTGATTTGCTTTCGGATATAGATGGTATGTGTAGTAATGGTTTCCTACACAAAATTTTGGGTGATAACCTTAATGTAGTATATATAAGTATATATATACATATGATGTTTGGGAGACTATTCATCATAGGAAAAATGATTGAATATGTTTCAAGTGAGAAATTGTATTCACATATCGAGGTAAATTAAATATGTTTGTGGTGATGGCCTGTATATTAGGGATTACGTATACTTATAGCCGAGTCTATATCTCGTATGCATATGAACGAGAATTAGTTGTATATTTGGATATGTGAATATATGTGTATATATCTATATAGATATGATTATATGGATATATTTATGTTGTGGTCATACGTGGTATGGATATTTAAACCTTATATGATGGTTTAATGTTTAATTATACGATTGGATCATATGGATGTATATATATTGTGCATGTGAATGATATATATACTTATTTGGTTAAGCATACCCCGCTCATGCTATCATTGGGAAGTTGCGCGCGTAGAGGTGAGCATCCGGCTAGAAAAGCAGGGTGTGGATATTCCCCAGGTCATAGTCGTCCCGTGTCTTATTATGTGATTTACATTTTTATATTTTTGGGATGAGACGTGGTGGGTATGTTTCGTCTCATTGCCGGTTCGGATCTATGATCGCTTCCCGGGATATCGTGTGCATGAGTTTACCACGAGATGGGTGTCGTTTAGTCCCACCATGGTGGCCCCAGTATTGCTACGTGAGCCGGGGCACTGTAAAGATGATAGAATTGATGCAGTTTTATCGGCACTATATATAGCCGGGTATTTATTTGTGCATGGCCTTGGTACATCATATATGATATGTATACATGGTTATGGGATTGGATGATGGTATGTATATATATATATGGTTAGAATAAAATGTCTATATATATATATATATATATATATATATATATCCTATAGATGAAAGGATGTGGACTTTTATGGAGTACATCATGGATGATTATGGTGTACTAGATGATTGGGAGGGGGGATTGATGTATCGCATTAAGGAATACTTCGGTTACATCATCCCAAGGATATTATTGGAGATTTTTAGTTATTTTCGTATTGTAGTTTAAAATTTAGTAGTAATTTTAGTAGTAGTATTACATGGTATGTACTGCATTATGGTTCTCTAGGATTGACATTGTCAAGGAGTAGTGTAACGGGGTGGTTCCTTGTTTGGATTTCGCTTTGCGAGACACCCCACGCACGAAACGTAGTACATTATTGATACTAGAGAGAAGTTCTGTCGATATTTATGTGTGGCATAATGGATCTCCAGGATCGACATTGACAAGGAGTAGTGTAACGGGGTGGTTCCTTGTTTGGATTTCGCTTTGCGAAACACCCCACACAAGAAACGCAGTGCAGCGTTGAAATTGGAGGAAAGTTATGTCAATAATAATTTTTCATGCTTATTAATTAGGAATTTAATCATATGTTTCAACCCAAATTCATATTGGGTAAGTTATTAAATTTATAAATGGTTAAATTATAAACCGGAATCCACTAAGCATAATAAGGCACATATGATTGAAAATAAATACTTAACTATGTTTAGAAATAGTGGATTCTTGGGTTAAGTTAGGAAGGCAATTTCTCGTGGGTATATACTGGGCCAATGTTAAGTTATGTTGTCCTAATAAATGGGGGGTAATTTAACTAAACTTTGAGGACGCGAATAGGTGCGCGCCTTTAGATGAGAAGTGAGTTGGGGTTCCACGAGAGTGCGATTCCACTTTTAATTATGAAATAAGTGCACCGATATTTGTTCTTCACGGTTAACACACTTGCTAAATATTTTTCACAACTCGGGCTCTAACCCGTTTACTTTTCTCTACTGCCTGTATATATATATATATTACTACAGGTGTCCTACCGCATGGATGCCAGATGCCTTTCAATTCTGAGTCTTGGGAGCCGCGACAGGTGCGGACTGTTGCGGGATGTAGAATGTAGTCGCTTCCTCCTTTGAAAAATTCTAGGTATGATTCATGTTGTATGTCGGGTTTGTACCCAAGGTATATTTATATACATGGTTATATTTATTCCATTCGAGTTATTGTATTGGCTGTGACCCGGCAGCTTATTCGGGTCTACTTTCTGTAGCACGTTCTGTTGAAGTTATTTATTTTGTTTTATTCTAGCATTTCATTTATCTTAGTTCTTTCATGCATCTTTCTTTCCTTTAGTAGTAGTGTTATAGTGTTGGTTTGTTGTCTGTTGTATATTTTAACTAAATTTTAACATCACACCTATATGATATCGGGTAGTTAGTCCTATATTATATAGTACCCACAGTTGATGTTGAGAATGGACCATCTGAAACTCCTCATTTAATATAGTATAGGGCTCGCCAGCCATTATTATTTTAGGTGGGGTGTTACAATAGTTGAATGGGATTTGGATCCAATTCAACTGTCCCATTAAAAGAAATTTTTGTCTTCTTGGAATTTATGTTCAACAGGATACCATAAACAATGACAACAATAAATTTTACTACTCTTATATAGCCAACGAGAACTAATATAATTGTGATAATAAGGACAAGAAAGTTTACCTTTAGTTCTCCATCTAGAAAAAATTACAAATGCTATAAAATCGCACGTTTTCCATAGCAATGACGCACGCATTTGGAAAATTTGATTAAAATGAGCCATCATAAATATCCACCCAAACCAATAATTTCTTTAAGTCATAAATCAAATGATTCAAATAAACATCCATGTCATTTTTGGGTCAATGAGGACAGTTTACAAGTAATGTCAATATCGCATATTGTTGTTTCATAGAATGCAATGGGGACATAGTATACGGGAACAAAATAACAGGCCATGTGATATAAGTAATATGAAGGCTCTTAAGTTGATTGAAACCATCAGTATATAAACCAATTATAACATTTTGTGAGTCATTTGCTAAATTTGGATGTATGTGATCAAATGTTTTCCAAAAAAGAGAATAGTAGGATGCCTTAATCTTCCATCATTAGTGCGTCATCAGTTTAATTGGTTTATATACTGATTAACAATTCCATCATTACAAATGTTATAGTTTCAAATGTTATAATTGCAAATAAATTGCAAGTACGCTATTAGGCTATAATTCCTTAATCTTCCATCATTAGGCTATAATGAAAGGGAAGTACCCTATTAGGCTAAATTTGGATGAAAGTCTTGGTATCGAAGGGAAGTACCTTACTACCTTTCGAGAAATTTTTTATTATAGCCTAATAGCGTCATCGGAGTGTCCCTTTAACTATTTATACCTAGGGGTATGACATGTTTTACGTTCATTCTCATTTTTAATCTCATTAAAATACAACATGAAATCATTAGGGAATGCATGTATCTTCTTGTATTCTAACCGTAAGTTCCAAATTAACTTTTACTTCATAGAAAGACTTTAGCAAAGTTACCCCCAGGATTTGAATCATTTAATAGCTTATGTAATATCATAAAGGTATTGTTGTTCCATCCACCTAGGCCATTTATAAGCAATAATCGAGCAATAAAAGAGAGTGTAGATTGCTTCTTACACCACGATTACATCTCTTGTTTTGGTTGTTTTACCAAATTAAAGAACTTTTTTGTTATTTTGTCAAGACCCTCCATGTGTGGGTGCCCGTCACCGTCATTTATACCATTGAGTGGGATGGAGGGAGGAATTCCAAAGTAATCGTGTATCATTTCTCACATATCTTCACCAATGATCGGTTCGAAATCTGAAAGAGAGGATGATGAAAATTCCCTATGAAAAATCCAGTATGTGTAGCTCTGTAGAAAACTGTCTACTATTATATGTTCTACCACATCATCTTTATCAATAAATATCATATTTCAGCACTTTTTGCATAGACATACTATTTTCTCATCCTTTGGTTGATTGCTAATGCAAACTTCACAAAGTCATCTACTCCTTTCAAATATGAGGGGTGACATCTATTTTTATCAATCCAACTTTTATCCATAGATCAATATAACTTCAGCCTATTATATGCCAAACAACAAAACAATATAATTTTCAATCTGCATATTCAATATAGAATTAGTAATTATCAGATTTTAGGCATATCATCCCGTGCAAGAAGAATATTTGTTTTTGTTAAGAAACTTTTCTAGTAATACTAAATGATATTGATAAAAAAATATTTAAATCTTTATATATATCTTAATATATATACGACAATCAAGTTTTTCAAGTAATTTATACTAATAAATTCTCCAATAACATATACGGTACATCTAAAAGAAAAAACACCAATTCCCGGACACACACACACACACACACACACACATACCAATTACAACCGCTTGACTAGATCCACACACATACACAAGAATACAACATACATAAAATGAGCACATGCATGTGAACAAAAAACATATGGGTATAGTTACATATTGATTGTGACTTTACTTTATTTTACCAAAATCGACACATTCCTAGAAACTTGTCGCACTTTTTATAATTAAAGACAAGAATGCAGAGGGGATCTTTACTAAATTTAAAATTTAAAATGTTGAAGTTTCTTTATATTACTTTTCCTTGTTTAAAAGTATAGAATGCTTATGATACAAATAAAACAAAGACCTTTATCTCGATCTATGCGGGATTGTAGCAAAATAGAACACAAATACAGTGAGAGTATAAAAAAGTTATGGTTCAGATAACCTCAGTGATTTAGTACATGCTATTTATCATGCCACCTATAATTCACCTTACTATGGGCACTTTCAAAATAAACTAAAAAATACATAAATTGCACATGCAAAGTCCAAAATAAATCCATCTAAACATAATCAAATTAAAGACATGAATCAAATAGCATCATTACATACAATTACTAGATTATCAATTTATAGGAACCCCTCCACTTTAGATTACAACAAAAATCTAGGAAAAAAATATGGTCATTTTAATTTGTATAATTAATAACAAAATTTATGAACCCATAGATTAAATTCAAGACAAGTACCCATAAATTCAAATTAAAAACAAATAACATACTCACCATCAAATTCAAAGAAAAGAACACATCAATCCTTCATATCTACACCAATCTATGTGAAATCCATGAACCCAATGTACATCGCATCATGTATATATACACCTACAAAGTAAGAGCATCCTAAATCAATGTATCATGTTCAAATTCAATTTCTCTAAGATATACACAAATCCTCAACTCCCAGATAAATCACTTTTCCCAAAATGTATTGTAAAAGCTATCATTGTGTGAGAGCATAATATGGAGTGCAAGGAAGATTAATAACTTTTATACCTTCAATACTCACTTGAAATATCAAATATACCCGTTACCGTCAAGAAAAATTAAATAGGTTATTTCTTCCTATTGTATCAAAACCATATTACAAGTGTGAGCAACTATAAATGTGACCTTTTAAGAAGAATCAGATAAGTTACATATCGTGTTAGTGATGTAAGTTTTTAATTTGGTGCATTTTGAAAAGTTGGAGATATGAAGAAATTTTGGAGAGTGTGTGAGATAAAAACATTGGTAAAAAAATTCCTAACACCATTGTAATTCTTAATCTGAAATTGGGGAAGTATATATCACTAGCAACTTGACACGTCATGTTCGGTTATCAAATTAAAACCTACTAGAACATCTTATTATGCTAATTTTAATCGATAATACTTATTGTCTTTGTTGATTTGTATCAATAATCTAAATTATAAATAATTAAACATATAAAATATTTACATCAATGTAAAACATCAATGCCTTCCCACTTTTTGTAAGATAAAGTGTCACATTACTCTGATCTTGGAAAGTGTAACACCCCATGATTTTGGGACTGAGAAATTAAATTTTCGGGAGAAATAAAATTTTATTTAAATTGAAGAATTTTAGAATTTGGAAATTGAGGTCCAAAAATTGAAGATGTTATAAAGTATTTCCAATGATGATTCTGAGTGCGCAATTGATTTCGGATGGGTCAAGATAGTCGAAATGACTGTCCTTGAGACTTATTTTTGTTCCGAAATATTTTTAAGTTAGTTTGACTCGAATTGGAGTTAATGAGTCATTTAAAGTGTGTATTATCATTTAATACTAGGATTTATGTTTTAGAGGCTTAACAGGCTTACGGGTCAACCTATCTCATTTGTGAGAAAGGGAGAAACTAAACGAAATAGAGACGAAGAAGAAAGGAAGAGAGGGAGGAGAAATCTTGAAGATTTTCCCCCCGTACGCAATCTCGAGGATGATTCAACCTCTACAATCCCGAGGCAAGTGCTTAATCTTCCTAAATAATTCATTTGTGTATCTTATTTCATAATTTGTGGGCAAAGAATTGGATTTTGGGTATATATATCAAAACCTAGATTTTGAGTATTTAAATATTGTATTTGATGTTCATACTTGGGTCTAAAGGTGTATAACTTGAAGAGACTAGATAGAGGATGGGTTTTGGCATTGGGAACTTGATTGGGATTAGAGATTTACGGTTGAAATTTGCATAAATTGGATTTTGGAAATTTTGGGTTTGGGATAAATTACCCCTTTTCGTGGCTTGTTGAACAGGCCGAATCTATTCGCCCCTTGCGAATCGATTCGCCATTTTGAAGAACCATCGGGTCTTTAGGGCCGAATCGATTCTCCCCTTGTGAATCTATTCAGTATGTAGCAGACTTACAGGTCCCTTTGGACCGAATCGATTCGCTTAGACTGAATCGATTCGCTGTTGGGACCGAATCGATTTGGAGGGGCCGAATCAATTCAGAAATAGGGTGGTTTTGAGAAATTTTCCTAGATTGGGTTTTTCTCCATTTTGATTTGGTTTATCGATTTGGAATATTCTTATACAATTCTAGGGATACGCTTTGGAGATTTATTGGGATTTTTTCTCATAATAGGATCGTGGGTAAGTATTGAGCTATTTTGGGAAATGTATTTACATATGTATTGGAGTTTATTGCATTGATGTTGTGGGAGATATCTTAATAGAGATGGGAATCCTATTTTAAGACTAGAAGTGATTTAAAATATGACTTAAGGTTGAGGACTCTTCAAGGGAGTTATAAAGGCATGGTGTGAAGGCGTTAGGCCGACGTTTGTGTTAAATCCTTATAGGAAGTGAAATCCATTAAGTTATGATTGGGGGTGAACGAGAGAGAGTGGTCGCGTATCCTTAGTAATGATAAACTCAAGGAATAAATCGTAAATCTGATAATGTTAAGGGTTCATAGGAGCAATTGAACCGTAGGCGGAATTGAGAATAATTGGATTGTGCTATCAATGAGAATATGTTGTATTGTAATGGCAGTCAAGGTAGTTACTACAATTCTATGCATGATTAATGATGGGTATCCCAAAATATGATGGGATCATAAAATGAATTTAGGATTGACCTTGAGTCTTATCGACTATTAGTTAGGTGAGAACCTTGACCAAGATAAGTATCGTGTATTGATGTGCATTTGGATATAGATGGGATGTATAGTGATTGTTAAAAACGTTTAACTTAAATTAGTAATCTTAATGTTGTATATATTGGAAGACCATTCATATCATAGGGAGAATGGATGAATATGCTTCAAGTGATGGATCGTATTCAAATAACGAATTAAGTTAAATACTATTGGGACGACGGCTAGTATAATGAGGGTTATGTACACTTATAGACAAGTTTATAAATCTCATACATACGGACAAGAGATAGTATGTATAGATATGTATACATATATATATATACTAGCGGAATACCCGTGCCTGAGGCACGGAGAAATATTTGAAAGCACGTAATTAAAAAATAGCAAAAATTTCAAAGTTCGTAAATGCAAAACGGCAAAAATACCGTTCCTAACACAAAACAAAGTGTAATTTTAAAACAATTGGCTATAATCTCTTTTGTTTATAGAACTATTCACCCTGATTAACAAAAAACAAATAGTCCAACAACATTCAAATAGTCTAAATTCATCTAAGAAATTCTCATTTAATATGAAATATATAATATTCATCAATCGAATTCACATCGTGTCTAAAAAAAAAGTGTTGAATTTAAAAACAAATAGGCATAGTCTCCTTTTTTTATTGGACTAGCCACCCGACTTAAGGGATAACAACAAATCCAACAATATAAAAAAATCCCAAATCCGTCTAACAAAAGCTTCAATGAAACAAATTTCTTAAAATAAATAAATATAAATCAATTGAGGTCGTCCCACATGTTCCACTATAATAATTGTTCGTCCTTTTCAAAATGCGAGGTTATACAAAACAGAAAATATAGTTAGTCGATTGAAATAGCTAGTCAAATATTAAATAAACAATGCTAATTATTAATTATATAGAAAATACACCGTCTCCAAATGTTGGATCGAAATGCTAAAAATTCCCATCTATCTTCTATACAGGTAATAAATGTTGGGAAAGATTGGCATACTATGGGATTAACACGAATCTAGTAAATTTTCTGAAATTTCAATTCAATCATAGTGTTGTTGCCAGCAAGTAATGATATTAAAATCAAATTACCTAATTCCAATTCAGAATATATAGCTTACTGAAATTCCCACACATCCACTAATCTAGTAATAAAAGAGCAAGAGACTTGAAATTCCTACACAATGGAAATACCAAGTACATACTTTACTATAACCTCGCCCGAAGAAAGTAAATGCTGGAATCAAAAGTACGTGCAACACCAAAAGGAAAATGAGTACTTGAAATACCAAAAAAGAAAAAATAGTAAAAAAAAAGTAGATGCAACAAGTAGTTTTTTATTCCATTAAAACAACTGTTCTCAATTCACACTACCGTATAACAAACGATACATTGTATGAAAAAATAGAAGTTAATATTAGCATAGAGACCATAATTAATCCAACCATGTGAAATCTAACCAGCCAAGGGGAGTACTTGTAAGATATACACCTCTTTCTTCCAAATAATGAAAATTTTAAAAATGAACTTTATGTACAAATCTAAGTTCCCGTTTAACATTCTTGCAATTTACCTGCCACCGCATTCTTATCTAGACTTTGATACAGATGCCAGTACATAAAACTCCCGTCTCTTCCGTTTCGCATTTCCTCACTTCACACTCTTCATTGTGCTCCCAAACATTTAGTTTATAAATCATAAACAATCTATGTGAGCTAGGATACACATAATTTTTTATACTTCTTGGGGTGCAATATTTTCAGAATTTGCATTTTAGGATACATTTTCACTTTTGCAACCTTTACGCGAGAGAAAAAAAAAGTGTCGCACAATATCTTAGAAAACGTTAAAAATGATGAATGTGGACTAAAAAGTGCAAGTAATAAAAATTTTGAACTCCAAAGACCATTACAGAGAATTATTTGGATCCAAAATACAAATATCCTAATAAAATAAGTTTATAAATATATACCTACTGTGTCCTCTTTTTGACTGCTGGCATCTGCCCAGTTATCTTTAATAGGCTGGCTAAACCTGAAAACTTGAAGTTTAGATAAATGACATGTAGAGATGTTAATGAAAAATTAATCAAGATGATACTGTCAAGTGCCATAGAGATAATCCCATGTGAATTAATGAAAAATTTGAATGATATAGAGATATTACCGTCAAGTGCTCAAATTTACA
Source organism: Sambucus nigra (assembly GCA_949130495.1). Lineage (NCBI taxonomy): Eukaryota > Viridiplantae > Streptophyta > Magnoliopsida > Dipsacales > Adoxaceae > Sambucus > Sambucus nigra. The sequence continues at coordinate 302,023,987 of OX422217.1, read as the reverse complement.
CTTCAATTACTTGTAGTAAAAGTGGAAGAATTGTGTAAATAAAATAGATAGTTAAACAATAAGATCAAATAAAAATGCCAAGAATTTCTATCTGTAACTAAGATCAAATAAATAGATAGTTAAACAATAAGATCAAATCAATAGTTAAACAAATGAATTTAAAAATCGTTCATATCCCTTTTGAAACACGTAGAACATAACATAGCGGGAGCAAGAGTACTTGACCATAACATAAATAGATTGATAAATAGCGATTCACCGACAAAGTAAAATTGTCACCCCATATGTGTTATGTATCATTCGCACCATAAAATAAATACAAAGTTGTTATGACTTCATAAATAAATATACAAAAAATCGAGTCTCAAACAGTGCACTCTAAAAAAACAACTAAACCAAGTCTTAAATATACGTAATCCCAAAACGACATTAATATTTCAGATTTAGGGTGAAAACTAATAAAGAGAGTTGTTAGACTCTCAATAAGACGGATTCTTTTCTGTACTGCACTTCTCGAAATAGAGGCATGTATAAACAAAAAACCATAATAGATGAAAATTAAGTCAACATCAAATAAGACTTATTCTCCATCTTGGTGAGCCCTTATTTACTTTAGCTCAAATTATTTAAACTATTTAGTTCAAACTATGGAATTGACATCATCTTAAAAAAACCATGGTGCAAAGTCTATGTTGAACTCACCTCCACTAAGAATATTGAACGTTCCACATGAGAAGTGCGAAAGTAGCACATCAATATTAATTGGTTTTCTCGAAACTACCGGTCAATGACCAATTGACCTAAAAATAGGCAAAGAGAGGGAGGAAATATGATATTTGAAAAGCAAGTAATATAGTTTCTACAAAATCATGTTTTTAGAATGAATCTAGTTTTAGGTGCACGCACCTAGTAATTTTCATCTTCCACTGAAGTGAAAGGGTTCAATAGGATTACCTGTAAGAAAAGAATACATAATTGGAAAGAATGGGTCGTGGAACCAGCAATGTAGGAGGGCAGAGTTCTTTAGGTTAGCTGTTTGGAGGTGGAGAGCCTACTAAAAGTACTCGAGCTTGTCAGAACCCGGGACCAGATTGAAGCATGGAACTTCTGAAATTTTAGTGCCCCTTCTTAATTCGTTGATAACAGTAAGGCAGAACATGGAAATTAAACACGGATCTTATCGAGATGCAGCTGAAATCCTCCAGATCAGACCTTCGCTGAAATAATCCAGTATCATCCTTACTTTGAAAACTCAAAAAAGGGACTTCTCATGTCAATTGTAACCATGAAAACAATAGTAGGTAAAAAAGGATTTCAATCAATAATATTTCTGATCTCCACATTATTTTTGTGAAGTTACAACCAATATGATATCGAAATATAAATGATAAATGAAACATATAAAAACCATTTATTAACTTAGAAACCATAAGAGCATTTCGGATTTTAGCTACTAAATATTGATTGATAAAGTAAATTAGTTGAAGCGGCGGATTTGATTCTTCTGGCAACGTTACTGTTATGAGAGGTGGATTTGATTCTTCCAGCAATGTCATTGTTTCCCTCATCTCATACCCATGTGGTATTAATTCAAATAATAGTAACAATTAAGATTATAAACACTAAAAAGGGCCATACGTTTGTATTCAAAAAAGGCTTTGTCTACTGCCTATGACACGGTGCCATGCCTTGCAAGTTTCAAAACACATCAAAACATTGACAGAAAATATGTCATGTGTAGTGCATATGACATGCTACCACACAATGCATAAAATAATTAGGCATGAGTCTGAACAACCACTTATTAACATTAGACCTAACTTGATGAGTTTCAGCATATTCACGACGGTTTTCTTTGTCAGGTATGGTGTAACAGCATTCCATAGTCGTACACAGTTAATACTGTCGGACGAAAGACGATGCCAGGAAATCCAATGTGCTTCATCATCATAATGAGTTTAGTGTAAATTGGAGCTATAAATGGCCTACAATCAGCGTATTGTAACTTTGAAGTATAAATTATAACAAAATAAACCAAATTAAAATATGTTATATAAATAATAAACATCCAGAGTGAAAATATGACTCAAAAGTACTCAATTTGGAACCTAATAGACAAATAGTATTCAAAAATCTCAAAATAGTGCTTATGTGCAGCCTACCTATGCCACAGCGAACAACATATATGATTTTAAATTACATTTATCTATGCAGCCTACCTGTGCAGCCTACTATTTGTCTACTTGTGCAGCCTACTATTCCCTACAAATTCTAGTGAGGCTTTTAGTGTACATTTATTCAAAAAGGAGAAAAAAATTATTTAATAAGATCCTTATCACATAAAATCTACAAAACAACGCATCATGTAATGGACAAAACAAAACAAAAAGAGGGACTTTTGGGAGATAAAAGAGAACTTGTGGTAGACTTTGTAGGGAATAAAGACTTGGAGAGAGAGATAAATAGTATAACTGTGAGAATGCTACATATACAACTAATTTTAAATAAATCCGTCGAACATTATAAGATTTTGGAAGGAACGCCCATGAATTATTTTTATGCAAGAGAGAAGCAGGTCTTTGGCTTTACAAAAGAGAGCAGGTCTTTCCTTTTAAAAAAAAAAAGAGCAGGTGTTTATCTTTACAAATAAGAAACATGTCAAATTTTGGGGCAACCCCGATCGACCGGGTAGGATCGGGCATTTGACCGCTGAATCTAATTTGCCTTAAGATTGAGGCAGTATGCTGTCACAGTGTAATTTGACTTAAGATTGTCTTTCATCTTTTCCCACCTCCTCTCATTGACCCCCGTTGTGAGAGTGTAAAATTTGCCATTTCCAATATATATTGCACTAAGAGCATGGAGGGTAAAGTTTGGGGGTTGAGTAAAAAACTTGAACGTGTAATAAGTTGGACCGTCAACATGAAACTTTTTTTAAAACACAATCTAAATAGTTGGACCGTCAACATTATGACACAATCTAAACAATTGGACCATCAAAATAGGTATACATTATTTCAAATGTGTCACGGTGGTACTGTTATGCCTGTTTTTTGCCCTCACCTCTTTGGTACATTTTTCATCGTTAGGTACTGAGGCTCACATTTATGAATGAAAAAGTAAAAAAAGTTTAAGCATTGTGATAGGACCACAGTATAATTTTGACCGATAAGGTACTTAAGTCACTCAAAAAAATTATACGATTTCTCGTCGTTAAAAGCAAGTGTGCACCTGATTAAATCGTCTGTAGTCAAACAGTAATTCTTGGAGTCACCGGGGGAACCAATTCAGATTGTAGACTTCTTGAAGAGTAAAATCTTCAAAATAGAACTCCAAACGTAACATAATCATCTTGGTCTAAAGCTCGACTCCAAATATCCCTACACCTGAAAGTAAGTTTAGTGAGACATATTGGAATCAATTTAGTAAAAAGATCACTGTGAGTAAGATGATAAATAAGAATCATTTTAGAAGAAAACATGGACTATACTAAATGACCATTGTCAGTCATTCAAGATCATGGAGTTAACAGGAGTAAACGACCTTGTCCTTTCCACCCCCTAAGGATCTTATTGACACTGTTTGGGAGATGGTTCTTTCTAGAAATCTCGATGATCATTGAACTAAGGAGATCACTTATTGCAAATACTTGTTGCCTTATTAATCATATCATTGGAGTAAAAACTAACGTGGGAAAAAATTGTGATTGATGGAAGCACGGAGGAACTTATTTGTCATAGTCTCTATGGCGCTTATCAACACATAGAGATGGTTTCTCCTACACCATCCGATGTCGAGGTTTATACTTTTCATGTGGTGGGACCCGTTTGCGAGTCTGCAGATTTACTAGGGATAGATAGGGAACTTCCTACCCCAACTTTGAGTGATGTCTTAGTACTTCATAATGCAGGTGTTTACTGCATGAGCCTGGCTTCAACTTACAATCTCAAGATGCTCCCACCTGAATATTGGATTGAAAAATATGGATCAGTGGCCCAAATCTAGCATGGCGAGACAATATGAGTTATAGCTCCATGCCACAAACCTTATAATACCCAGTAATTTTATTGACTGGTATTTAAGGGATTAATTGAATTAAATGGGAGTTAATTGGGAATTAATCTGGATATAAATACTAACGAGATGTGAGTTGATATTAGATTATGATAAAATTGAATATTTCTGAATATATATGGTAATATATGAGTATTGAAAATATTTAAATTGTCAAGAGGCATAAATACGACAATTTGGTAAATTTAATTGGATCGCGCATGTCAGTCGCGTCAGAAATGAATTTATTTAAATTAAAAATTAAATTATATTTTATCAACCGAATGATCATTTTGAGTGCGCCAAATCGTCTGGAAGGGTCAAAATAGTCCGAAAACACTAGACGGGGGTTTAGTTTGGGTCTCGGGGCATTTTTAGGCCAAACCGACAACCTAGAAGGGGCCACTAAGGCCATTACCCACGAATTAAAACCCACGAATTTTAGAGTTTATTTTTATATTTTTAAAGATGACACTAAGGCCATTACCAGCAAAAGGCAAGAGAGTGAGCTACGGGAGTTTTGAGAGGAGATAGAGAGAAGTTAAAAGAGGTTCCACCAAACCATCTTCCTTCACTAGCATTTTGAAAGGAAATTGTGACCGAAAAGAATAGAGAGTGCCAACCTTGATTATCAACAACGAATCAGAACATCGGATTTAAGGCACGTGATTTGATGTCATTAATTACAATGAATATTTCCTCCATGTTTAGTGTAGAAACCTTATGCTTTGAATGTTTTGGAGAAAACCCAATGGGATTGTTGTAGAAACTCTTGATTTTTGTTAGGAATAGCATGTAGAATGATTTTGGATGAAATTGGTACCCTAAAACTTAACTTGGATGATTTAAAAACGGATTTATGATGAGTATTTAGGTACAATAAAATTATGTGTTCATATTCATAGGGTTTAGGGTAAAATTTGGGGATTTATGATAATTTCATGTTGATTAGGAGGATTTGATCCCAAAAATATGTTAACAACCAACCTAGGAGTACCCAGAGTAGTTTACAAACATAAAAATATTATTGGGATGATTTTAGAATGGAATTAGAGAAGAGAAAAATGAAGAAAAATGAGTTGGGAAAATTCTGGGCGTATTCTGCTATCTCGTTAGATGGAATGACCTAGTTCGAATGAGCTTCTAACGAGATGACAGTATCCCTTATAAAGATTTTATTCAAAGACTTCATTCGAATGACACTCGTTCGAACAACCTCGTTCGAACGAGATTTCTAACGAGTTGACAGAATGGCCTTTTAGGCCTGATTTTATTTCGAACTTCCAATAGACTTATTTTAATCGAGTGTTAACCTTTCCTTGTTGACTAGTGGGTATAATTGTGAGATTGGAGTAAGTTGAGGATTAAAACTTAGAATTTTGTAGTAAACCGGATGACATTTATGGGTTAGGGAACAAGTACTTAAAATTACGACGTGAGAGGGGTTGACAACTTTTAATGTATATTATTCGGGGATTTGAAAATGTGTAACGTTTAATGACGATATAGGAATGTAAAATATACCTCTATTGGTTTTATAAGATATCTAAGATGTGTGAATGCTTAGTATATGTGGTTATCTGTGTATAACATACCTATCATACTTGCTATCATGGGAGGTTGGCGTATGATCAGGGCCATCTAATCTTTGTGTGACTATTAGGGGATTTAGATTGGTACCTCGAGGACATAGGTCAGAGAATGACTTATTGAGGAGTTAATAAGTTGGTTGATCATGGGGGCGTAGGTATGTGTGTGACCCATGTGATGTGAACTATGTTCACCTCCATTGTGTGTGATTGTTACTTATCAAAACGGTTCCTGAGAGATTCGGAATACGTGATCCTTATGTATGTGATGTACCGGGATTTGATAGCAGAGTATGTGTGCACCGCAGCTTAGTCTAGGGGTGCCATTATTATATATTTATGATGATAATGATATAATGGAATAATGATATGAACTGTTTATATAAGAACAAATGTGAATTAATGTAACATCTTTTGCAGAGTTAAAAATGGGAAAACTCATAGTAATTATTTCAACTAATCCGGAGGAATGAAGGTAAAACTCTATGTTTATATTAAAATGCCGGTAATTTAAACTACGAATAGTATCGTAAACTCAGATATTGTATTAGACTAGTTAGTTAGTGGAATAACTAGAATGGGTACGGGTACGTAGGATTGCACACTTAGTTGAGAGGTGAGAAACTCATGTGAGTGCATGCACTATCATGTATTTTATATTCACTGTTTAATTATATTAAACACTTGTTGTATTTTAAACTGTTTTCACAATCGGGCTCTGACCCGTTTGCTTTCAAATCTTCTTTCTTGTAAAAACCATTTAGGTTCCCAGCCACAAGGACACCAAGCATAGGAGTTCCATTCCGGTAATGTGTTGTAGATGCTGTGGAAGTTACAGGACCTTGATAGTAAATGTAACAACCCAGGTTCTTGAGCGACTATTTTATACTACTTTGCCTGATGGGCTAATTTTATAAAATAGGGGATGTTGGAGTAAATATTATTTCCCGTGAGACTTAGGGATAATATTTAGTATGTTTTGTCTATTTACCGTTATGAGAAGGTAAATAGCGTTATATTGTGATATTTTGCGTCGTTATATGTAAAACGACGGTTATGACCTATGTTTAATTTTGGGTATAATTAATGAAATAAAATGAAATTAGAACGTAAAAATAGTTCACACTTTCCCAAATGCCAAAATAGGGGGTGCGGTTGTTTTTAGAATAGTCGAGATAGTCAAAATAAGTGCCAATTGTTTTTTTGGAGATTGGGGCATTGTTAAGGGTTATGACTCAAATAAGCGGTTACGAGTTATTTTAGTGGTGTATTAGCAATTAAAGGTGGGGATTTATGTTTTAGAAACCTTATAAGTTCCCCTAACCCCCTTATCTTCTCATTTCATGAGAGAAGCCAAAGGAGAGAGAGAGAGAGGAGAGAGTTGGGAGAAATAGAGAGAAAGAGAGAAAATGGAAGATTTGGGCCGAATTTCGTCGCTACCGGAGGCCGAGACTGCGAACCTCGAGGGAAGTTTCTTACTTGCTAGATATTTATTTAATGTGATAAATTTGCAAGTATAGTTAATTTTGGAGGTTTAAACCATAAATGGTTTTTTTTATTGATTTTGGTGTTTGATTCTAAATCTTGTAGTTTAATTTGATTTGAAGAGAAATAATTGATTATTTGATGTGTAGAAATGATCTTATAGTAGTATCTATTGTTGTGGTTGGGTGAAATAGCAGGTAGAAGCTTGGAGGTGTCGTTAATGGCTGAAATAGCTTCCTGGTGAAGAAGTTGTCCGCCAGGATATATAGATCGAGCCTGGGGGATCAATCGATCGAGGTCTTTGATCGATCGACTGTCAGGGGTCGATCGATCGACCCCTTCTGAATATGTTATATTTTTCTAGTTTTGTTTTTAGCCCTTTTCTTCTAGGCTCGAGGTTTAGGAACCTTCCTTTGGGAAGTAATGGGGAGTTTATGAGGGTTGTATTGGGTAGACTAATGTCCTAGGCTAAGATTGGTTATTTGGGTTTAACCGAGGGCTAGTTTGTATAGGTTAATGTCCTAATGATATAGGAGGTTAACCTAAAGATAAATTGGAAGTTAAAATATTAATGTTGAGCTTTTGGGAGACATTCCTTTAGGGAGACTCACTTTGAGGGTTTATGAAATTATATGAACTCTTGGAGACTATTTTGAGGTTAGTGGCACTTTGGGTCTTAGGTCATTAATGAACATGACTTAATCAATAAAGAATTAATATTATAAAACATGGTACAAAATGAATAAGTATAAATGGATGATTTTTGGAAATGTAAAATATCAAGTTTTCAAAATGGAAAAAGTAATGTTTTTCATAAATGTTAATTTATGGATACACACCTCTCTAAATTGCTATCATAAGGGAAGTTGTGCGCGTTGTGGTGATGCCCACTGACAAATTAATGCAGGGTGGATATAGTCCGTAGGCCATGTGAGCGCTTGTGATTGTATATTTTTCTGCGATGGGTAGGAGATTCTGGGTGTGATCTTGACTATCTCGCATGCACATGGCCTCTTCCCGACGTTTCGATAGGATCCCAGGTTTTCTTGATGATAGGCCATGGAAGATGATAGCCATTTAGGGTCACGCACAGTGGGTAAACCCGGACGGGCGGTCTTAGATTGCGTTATATAATATGATAAATAACTATGTTCAATAATGTGGGACATTATTGGTTATTAAAGCATTTTATGGTAATAAAATGGCTTTCATTTACATTTCCCGAATGGAAGAAGGGAAATGGGATGTTAAATACATTTTCCTGGATGGAAGAAAGGAAATAAAATTTGGTAAAGAAAGTTTTGAAATGAGATTAATTGGTAAACATTTGATAAAATGAATTTACCATATATTATATTCCTAAAGAAAAAAATTAGGAATTGTGCCATTAGATGATGGATGGGTTTATTTTTATATTCCTTGAGTAGCTGTAGATGTAACCTCCCACACTTATGCACACACATACATTTATTGATTATTTCGTGCTTAGGGTCTAATGGATCTCAACGATCAACCTTGCATAAGTAGTAGTGTATCGGGGGGGTTCCTTATTTGAATTTCGCTTTGAGAGACACCCCACGCACGAACAGGGAATAGTGTTGAGACTGGGGAGAAGTTAGCCCTTAGTACTTAGGGTTAACTAGAACATCTCACGATATTGCACTATGTTTCTGCTAGATTGAGAGGTGAGAAATATTATTATTATCGGCGAGAGAATTATGCACTTAACTGTCATGCATTTTTAGTCACATAGTAATCATATCAAACCGGGCCCTGACCCGTATCTATATTTCTTTGTTTCTGCATATATTCCTTGCCATACATGTGCTCTTCCGCATGGACACCTGAATTTACATTTCCATTCCGGTTGTCATGGAGCTACAGCATATTGCGGATGTTGTAGGTTACTTGTATTAGACGCTTCTTTCTATTGTACTCTAGTTATGTTCAGTATATTTATTCAGGAGTTTTTTGCCCAAGGTATTGCACTAATTCATTATATTGTAAGTATTGAATTGTAATACTCAATGTATTATTTGTATTGGTCTGTTCACCGACAGCTTATTCGATGATATTTATTATATTTTCATTCTTTATCCATTTATTTTTTATATCCACCATTTTTACAAATGTGATTGTCTAAGTGTTTTTCTTTTATTTTCAAAATTTTAAATTTGACAGTCCATTTTCTAAAATGATTGGTGGTTATCTCATACTATTATTTTAATCGACAGTGATGCTAAGAATGGACCATCTATGATTCCTGTGATTATTAGAGTATTGGGCTGGCCACCAATTATTTTAGTAGGCGGGTTGTCACAGATGGTATCAGAGCATCAGGTTCTAGAGTCCTTAGGAATCCGTGTGAACGTTCTACATCTTATGTGTTTCTCTTTATTTGATGTAGAGCCTTAGGAATAAGGTCGTTGAATTCTCTTGTGAGATTCTGTTCTCCTGCTATGATACGAGAACCCCGAAGATCTTCTGTGCGTTCTTGTGAGACTTGTAAGTCGTCAGATGAAGGGAGTTGAGGGAGGCCATTATGAAGGCGTCATAGGATGGGATTACTATAAGCTGTAGGCTGTGGTCAGGGATAAGGGCCGCTTTGGAGGTCTCTCCCTTTGTAATATTATTTTATATTGCTGCCGGGACTACTAAGTACGGTGAAAATAGTTTTCCCAAGTACTGGTGTTGGTAGAGAGTGGTACTATGCTTGGGGTTCCAAGCGATGTCAATTCAGATTTGAGAGGTACTTGACAAGGACCACATGTTGAAGTTCAATTGGATAGAGGAAGTGTAACCTTGTTCGGTGAGAACGTAAGGCCCGAGATTTTGTCCTAGAGATGGGTATATAAGTGCCCAGGTGTGAGGATTGGAGGAAAACCTTTCACCCATTGGAGTAAGGTTGAAGTGGCAGAAATGGTAGTCGCCTCTTTATGGTGGGGCAAAATGTTTTGCCCATAGAGAGGGCCTTTCAGTGTAAATGATAGGCTCGTAGGTAAGTGTTGGTGAGACTTCTAGAGAAGTAGTGTTCATGAGACCCCATTAGTGGACATCCACCGGGGGAATACTCGTGGAGCTAAGTCCGGGGAGGCTGGTAGAATGTCCTCTTTGCTGAAGAACTTAAGGGAACTATGCGTTCTGATCTTGTCGATTGTAGAACAAAGGCGAGATTTGGATGCCTAGTTGGGACATTGATGGAAGTAGTTTTGTTCGGATAAGACTAGAATGACGTGTCTTGGAACCAGTGGTAGAGGCCAAGGAGGTTGGCTAGTATGTTGGTGGGACTTTCCAACTTAGGTAGGAGAGGTGCATTCCTTAAGATAAGATGGAGAAGTGTGGTATTAACCCTAGGTCCGGGCGTGTATATCGAGCTTGTGATAGTATCAGTATTTTTATATAGTAAGTATATTTATATGACTTCCAGGATAGGGAAGTTCTGTATTTTCCTTTCACTCATTATGGTGTGAGTGGTGATATATGTGGTCAGTGCTACTTGTATTATATGTATTATACGAGTAGAGATATTCTTAGATTGGTGGGTGCGATAGCAAGCGAATAAATTGCAAGGCTATCCTAGTTCTAGTTCTAGAAGGAGGACTAGTTGTTCTATAACATCTCTCCTGGATACAGGTTGAGACTTTATAGAGGTGGTTTACAGTATGTAGGTAGTTTTCATTTTTTTTATTTTGTTTGTTATTTGTTTGTCTTGCTTTATTCTCTTTCTTTGATTGTTTGCTTAATTTGTTTGCTTTGCTTGTGTGTGATGTGCCTTATCTCCGCGATCGGCTAGTTAAGGGGATTGTGTGAAGGGGTTCCTTGTTTGGATTTCACTTTGCGAGACCCTCCACACATGAACCTTAACGACGTTGGGAGTGTAGAGATGTGCATTTTCTTTTCTGCTCTTTCTTTTCTTTTTTAGTTGGTTGAGATGCTGGGTTGGAAAATCTAGCCGAGAATCACGTATATGAGTGATTAAGGGCTAAGTTGATGTGCGATATATGATCATTATGATAGTTTTCCTCTGATAGATGTGGGGAAGACTAAGATTATGAAAGTACGATAGAGACTTATGGTTGTACCTTAATGAGAAGGCCATTTGTAAAGAGGTATATGTGTATTTTGGGATAACGTATTTATGGCATTTTACTGAAAGTAAATGCCTCAGTTGATTGTTATCGTAGGACGTAAACGTAAATATGTATTAGTAGAGTTATGAGTTAGGATTCTATCGATCCCGGTCATGTGTCTTCAATCATTACATCTCGACGATCGACAATGCGAGGTAGTAGTGTAACATGAGGGTTCCTTGTTTGGATTTCGCTTCGGTGAGACGTCCCACGCATGAAACTGAGCGAATGTCAGAATTAGGGAAAGGCCTTGGACACTAGGGATATATTTAGTATTATATTTATACGACTATACTAGATAAAATATTGATCGAGCTTAGGATTCTTAGGACGCTAGGCCCTTAGGGCATGCGATGTTATTTTAGGAAGGTGTTTGGGAGTTGACCACAATAGGTTTGTGGGTTAACTCTAAGTAAGATTCGATCCCTAGAACGATAAGTAAAGGATCTCGAGAGGTTCAGGAGGTTGGGCCAAAGGAGATGAGGCATTTCTTAGATAGAACGTTACGTTGATAACCTATCACTCGAAGAGTCGAAATACGAGTTGACTTTCCTCCTGCACTCGTGTTGTTAAGATCAAGAGTGGATTTAATGAACGACTCTTTGCCAGGAATGGGAAGTATTAATCCGGGAGCATGGACTCATTGTTCATGCGTCTCACACTTTTATGAAGTGTCATCCTACACTTGATTTAAAGTTCATAGTTGTAGTATTCGCCTTAAAGACTTAGAGGCATTTCTCATGGGCAGGAATTTGGGTCTTTTCATGAGCAACAAGTTTAAAAATCATGAAGGACTATCGATAGGATATTCCCTTTCGCTAAGCAATGCGGATGGGAGTAGTATAGGCGCCGAGTACAAAATCGTCAGAGAGTTTAGTCGTGGCATGGAATGCCAAGTGGAGCGAGCATAACCGAGGGGATGATATTGTAAGAGCGTTCCTGTCCCTGATTGACCCTTTCACCTACTAGTATGTATAGAGTAGTGTGGAATGGGGACGGTTATATCCATGGACATTAGTATCGATTTGCCGATAATGTAAAGGTCATTATCCTAGTTGAGAAAACTGTGGATCATTGGACCAATCGCTGCTTACTCAATGGAAATAGGTGGAATAAGTACAGAAGTGTACGCCCAACTCTTCGTAGTAGGATCCCTAGAACTGTATGCATGTCCTAGAAATGGTGGTGAACTAAGAGAGACATTAGTGCCAAGGTACTGGTAAAGTTTCCAGGAAGAAATAGGAATCATGTGGATATGGGGTATACCCTACCACCCGTAAGTGGATGTGTGGGTTTGATTTAAAGGAAGAATTTGAGTAGTGGTTTTTATGGATCTAATTTCCATACAATAGTTTGGATCGTTTCCTATGAGTTTGATGCCGTGTGTGGCTTAGTGTAGTCGGCTGAAAACTTGCCTGCTCATTGGAATGGAACCAGTGGACATTATATTTCTTGTACTTGGAGTGGCCAGGGAGCATTTTCAAAATCATTGGGCTCATTGAGCCGAATTCTTTTGAGGACTACGCCAATGCGAACAGGGTTTGTAGTATTGGGGTGAGCGATTATAAGTTAGTGTAGTTATTCCCTAGTAAGGGTGTAACGGGTTTCAAAAAGTAAGGCAGATTTGTGACGAAATTGTGTCGATATCTCCTCCCGTAGTAGAAGGGTAGGATCGATAGTTCCTGAGGAACGAATTGCTGCTATGTAATAGCATGATGATGTGGACTGATATCGAATAGTGATCACCTTAGTCTGAGTCCTATGGGGACGCTACACTGCAGAGGGGTTTGCTAGTATTATAGCACGGTTTTTGGTATAGTATACCTTTTATATGGTTAGGGGTGAGGCTTGAATTTTGAGGGAAAAGTTCCCCTTTAAGGGGGGGAGTATGTAACAACCCAGGTTCTTGAGCGACTATTTTATACTATTTTGACTGATGGGCTAATTTTATAAAATAGGGGATGTTGGAGTAAATATTACTTCCCGTGAGACTTAGGGATAATATTTATCCTGTTTTGTCTATTTACCGTTATGAGAAGGTAAATAGCGTTATATTGTGATATTTTGCATCATTATATGTAAAACAACGGTTATTACCTATATTTAAATTTGGGTATAATTAATGAAATAAAATGAAATTGGAACGTAAAAATAGTTCACACTTTCCCGAATTTCAAAATAGGGGGTGCGGTTGTTTTTAGAATAGTCGAGATAGTCGAAATAAGTGCCCAGTTGTAATTTTTGAGATTTGAGCATTTTTAAGGGGTTATGACTCAAATAAGCGGTTACGAGTAATTTTAGTGGTGTATTAGCAATTAAAGGTGGGGATTTATGTTTTAGAAACCTTATAAGTTCCCCCCCCCCCCCCCCCCTTATCTTCTCATTTCATGAGAGAAGCCAACTGAGAGAGAGAGAGAGAGTAGAGAGTTGGGAGAAATAGAGAGAAAGAGAGAAAATGGAAGATTTGGGTCAGATTCCGTCGCTACCGGAGGTGATCCGAGACTACGAACCTCGAGGCAAGTTTCTTACTTGCTAGATATTGATTTTATGTGATAAATTTTCATGTATAGTTAATTTTGGAGGTTTAAACCATAAATGGGTTTTTGGTTGATTTTGGTGTTTGATTCTAAATCTTGTAGTTTTATTTGATTTGAAGAGAAATAATTGATTATTTGATGTGTAGAAATGATCTTATAGTAGTATCTATTGTTGTGGTTGGGTGAAATAGCGGGTAGAAGCTTGGAGGTGTCGTTAATGGTCGAAACAGCTTCCTGGGGAAGACGCTGTCCGCCGGGATCGATCGATCGAGCCTGGGGGATCGATCGATCGTGGCCTTCGATCGATCGACGGTCAGGGGTCGATTGATCAAACCCTTCTAAAAATGTAAGATTTTTCTAGTTTTGTTTTTAGCCCTTTTCTTCAAGGTTCGAGGTTTAGGAACCTTCCTTTGGGAAGTAATGGGGAGTCCTAGAAGGTTGTGTTGGGTAGACTAATGTCGTGGGCTAAGAGTGGTTATTTGGGTTTAATCGAGGGCTAGTTTGTATAGGTTAATGACCGAATGATATAGGAGGTTAACCTAAAGATAAATTGGAAGTTAAAATATTAATGTTGAGCTTTCGGGAGACACTCCTTTAGGGAGACTCACTTTGAGGGTTTATGAAATTATATGAATTCTTGGAGGCTATATTGAGGTTAGTGGCACTTTGGGTCCTAAGTCATTAATGAACATGACTTTATGAATAAAGAATGAATATTATAAAACATGGTACTAAATGAAAAAGTACAAATGGATGATTTTTGGAAATGTAAAATATGAAGTTTTCAAAATGGAAAAAGTAATGTTTTTCGTAAATGTTAACTTATGGATATACACCTCTCTAAATAGCTATCATAAGGGAAGTTGCGCGCGTTGGGGTGATGCCCCCTGACAAATTAACGCAGGGTAAAAATAGTCCCTAGGCCATGTGAGCGCTTGTGATTGTATATTTTTCTGCGATGGGTAGGAGATTCGGGGTGTGGTCTTGACTATCCCGCAAGCACATGGCCGCTTCCCGACGTTTCGATAGGATCCCAGTATGTTTTGATGACAGGTCCTAGAAGATGGTAGCCATTTAGGGGCGCGCACAGTGGGGAAACCCGAACGGGAGGTCTTAGATTGCGTTATATAATATGATATATAACTAAGTTCAATAATGTGGGACATTATTGGTTATTAAAGAATTTTATCATAATAAAATGGATTTAATTTACATTTCCCGGATGGAAGAAGGGAAATGGGATGTTAAATACATTTTCCTGGATGGAAGAAAGGAAATAAAATTTGGTAAAGAAAATTTTGAAATGAGATTAATTGGTAAACATTAGATAAAATGAATTTACCATATATTATATTCCTAAAGAAAGAAATTAAGAGTTGTGCCATTACATGATGGATGGGTTTATTTTCATATTCCCTGAGTAGCTGTAGATGTAACCTCCCACACTTAATTACACACATAAATTTGTTGATTATTTCGTGCTTAGGGTCTAATGGATCTCAACGATCAACCTTGCCTAAGTAGTAGTGTATCGGGGGGGTTCCTTATTTGGATTTCTCTTTGCTAGACACCCCACGCACGAATAGGGCATAGTGTTGAGACTGGGGAGAAGTTAGCCCTTAGTACTTAGGGTTAACTAGAACATCTCACGATATTGCGCTAGGTTGCTTCTAGATTGAGAGTTTAGAAATATTACTGTTATCTGCGAGAGAATTACGCACTTAACTGTCATGCATTTTTAGTCACATGGTAATCATATCAAATCGGTCCCTGACCAGTATCTATATTTCTTTGTTTATGCATATATTCCTTACCGTACAGGTGATCTTCCGCATGGACACCCGAATTTACATTTCCATTCTAGTTGTCATGGAGCTACAACATATTGCGGATGTTGTAGGTTACTTGTATTAGACACTTCTTTCTATTGTACTCTAGTTATGTTCAGTATATTTATTCGGGCGTGTTTTTCCCAAGGTATTGCACTCATTCATTATATTGTAAATATTGAATTGTAATACTCGATGTATTATTTGTATTGGTTTGTTCACCGACAGCTTATTCGGTGATATTTATTATATTGTCATTCTTTATCCATTGATTTTTTATATCCACCATTTTTACAAATGGGATTGTCTAAGTGTTTTTCTTTTATTTTCAAAATTTTAAATTTGACAGTCCGTTTTCTAAAATGATTGGTGGTTAAATCATACTATTATTTTAATCGACAATGATGCTAAGAATGGACCATCTATGATTCCTGTGATTATTAGAGTATTGGGCTGGCCACCTATTATTTTAGTAGGCGGGTTGTCACAGTAGACACCTCCATTTTCTATCTCGACTCTATTTCATATTTACTCATTTGTAGGGCATGTCACCCCTTTTCTTTTAGAGACATCCTACTTACTCAGTTTCATTTCAGATTTTGGGTTGTAATTATTTACTGATTCAAACTCTGTATTCAGTTTTATTCAGTATTTTGAATTATTTCCGAGGAGTGTTCCTCCAGATTCATATATTTCTCTATCATTTTAATGTGACTATAATGTGGTTGTGATATCATTATTTCATAATGTAATACTTATTGCATGTTAATCGGATATAATTAAAAATTGACAACTCACTTTTTAAATATTAGGTTGCTAGTAATTGTTAAAACGTTTTTCGACAGTGATTCTATGAACTGAACCAACTTGACATTTTGTATTAATTTTAATAAAGGAGTAGCTACCCGGTATTTAATTAGTCGGGGTGTCACAAACTTGCGCTCTGCTATAACTTCTACAATATGAGTTATATCGATTTGCTACAATATGAGTTATATCGCTTCGAAAAGAGAAATACACAATGGGTTTTATGTTTCAGATAGAAGAACACACAATTATAAATGAAGGCATTCTATTCTAATATAGTATAAAACACCCGTGGGAAGAACCGGTGACAACGAACTCACAACATTGACCAAGAAAACATTAACAATTCAACATCTTTCAGTTCTAGTCACATCAGCAACACGCCTAATTAAGAATAAAGAAACACAACATTTTTAATGACAGATTCGAGATAAACATAGAAGCATATGAGAGGTTGGGGAACATGTATTTAATTGAGTGTTTAGGAACTTCAACGGTGTTTAGGGACTTATTTTATATATTGATATAGATTGAATATAGATTTTATGGATTGAAAATGTCCTCTTTTATAAAACCAGTTCCTATACTCGATTAATCTATATTCAATCTATAAAAACAGTCCGTAAACACCGTGGAAGTTCCTAAGCACTCAATCAATCTACATTCAATCTACATATAATCTAATGCAGATGTCGCTATGCTAGGTAATATAAACAATACTAACAGATAATCAGTTGATATATTCAATCTTTAAAATCAGTTCCAATCAATCTACATTCAACCAATCTATATAATGCAGTAACTATAAAATCAATCTGTATTCATACCATTGGAGTAAATCGAGTGTTTAGGAACTTCAACGGTGTTTAGGGACTAATTTTAAAATCAGTTCCTATACTCAATCAATCTATAAAATCAGTCTGTAAACACCGTTGAAGTTCCTAAACACTTAATCAATCTACATTCAATCTATATTCGAGTTCGAAGAAATTGGGGAACCAACTAATGGAATCCATTCTAATGAATATCAGGCTTACCCAACATTTGACGAATCTGAAATTGATAGTGATTGTGTTGTGAAAATAGATTTGAAATGTGCACTATATATACCAATCATGTTGTACATGATATGATTTGTCCCGATACCAAAATTTTAAATAGATTATGATAGTAAGGTATCAAATACATTATGTTAGTAAGGTGTTAAAGAATAAGTACAAACATGTTAAAATAGCCATAAAAAATACAAAATGGATATTAGACCAAACAATAGTGCCTAAGGATGTTTCTTGATGCGAATGAAAAGATTCTAGGTGTTACCCTAGACAAATACAATAGTCACTGCCACTCTCAATCCTTAGTCCCGATATATCCATTCTTTCGTTTTGGCAAAGCAAGAAAAGAACAATACATTCAAATGGTTTATTGAACACTTGGTATGCACCCATGTCAAACCTAGACAATGGTTAATCACTTTACCAAAACTTATGTAAACATATATATTTAATATTTCCTAGAAGCTACATTGAGGAAAGACAAACATATGCACCAAACAAAGCTTAATGCTTTTCCATAATCTAGGAAGTGAAATTCTTTAAAGAGCACCAAGTCACCATCTTGCACATACCTTTAGAGCCTATCAACTATCTTTACATTAAAGCCAATTCTATGAGTTTCAGCAACAGATAAACAGTATAAACCATTTGAATGATGATAAGCATAATATTGTTCAAACACGGTGGCATTTAATCACAGTATAAACCATCTAAGAAATATAAACCGCGATATTGTTCATACTATATCTAAAATTTATAAACCACAATAAGATTTTACATACCCAAAGGATGCAAGGACATAAAAGGAGTAAAGATCAACTAAAAATAGGGTGTATGTATTTGGTGTCAATTCAATCAAACATCATAACTAAATAAACATGCTTAAAAAAACATGACATTGCCAACACTATAAATACCCCCCCAAAAATCAGAAACTAAACCTAATCCTTAAAATTAGAAACTAAGCCTAAAATCGAAACCAATCCAAACCAATAAAAACCTAAAATTGAAACTATTAAATCCACAAAACCCTAGCTGAACAATATTTGAATCCATTAAATCCCCAAAACCCTAAGTCGTTAAAATAATAAAGTCAATCGGAGGAAAATAAACTTTCTCTATAAAATTAACCAACAATAAAATAAAGACTTAAGGTAAAAACCTACCCTATGAATCAATAAACAACACAAAATTATGAATGGAAAATGAAAAAAAAAATATAGGGTTGGAAGCTACTCCAAATGCACTCAGACATTTTAATGTTGAACCGTGCCTTTTTTAGACATTTAGTAAGGGTGTAGGACAAAATGTAATGCTAAATATTGTGTAGAAATGGTTCATTTG
The DNA here is from genome assembly GCA_949130495.1 of Sambucus nigra. NCBI lineage: Eukaryota > Viridiplantae > Streptophyta > Magnoliopsida > Dipsacales > Adoxaceae > Sambucus > Sambucus nigra. Next base: position 302,005,158 of record OX422217.1, on the reverse strand, counting down.
AACCATTACCCTGTATGAAATACACAAAACCTCTTCAATAAAACCTTAGATGATCCCAACACGAATCAAACATATGCTGGACCAAATAACTGAGCACTTTCTAGATAAAGTTAATCGACAACAACAGAAATTAACAATCAACCAACTCAGCACCTGGGGTTCAATCAAAACCATCAAAATGAACTAAATATATGCTAAACCAAACATGAACTTTCTCGATAAAATATCTAGGTAAAATTTAATCAACAATAACAAAATTTAAGAATCAATTAATTGAGCACCTAGAATTGGAGCTGGAGAACTGGAAAATGGATATGGAGATCGCACAAAATAGTGAGAGAGAGAAAGATGTGTCAAAAGGGGGGAGTAGTGTAATTTTGAGGAAGAGAAAAGGAATTTACTAATTTAGCCCTTGTTTTGAATTGAAGTAAGAGGGGGAAACAAATAAGTAGTGAGGCAAAAGTGGGGGAAATAAACAATAAAGGGGCAAATGAGTAAAATAGATTGAAGCAATCTCAACCCTTATTTTTTTGCCTTGTTGGCTAAATCATGACCTATACGTAGGTTATGCACTTATTGAATAGTGCCAACTATTCTACTACTTATTATATAGATATATGCATGTATGTATAGATATGTTTATATGGGTGTAGATATGTCATGCATATGTATACCGTGTGTGATGGTTTGTATATATGATGTTATCATATGAGGGTGTATATATATATAGTGTGAATGATATATATACTTATTGTGTGAGTATACCTGGCACATGATATCATGGGATGTTGCGCGATGTGGGTGAGGCCCTGGCTTGAGGAGCGGGGTATGGATAGTCCCTAGGTCATAATCATCCATTATTTTTTGTGTGATTTTATTTTTGGGATGAGAAGTCTTTATGTATGAGTTATTCTCACTTTCTGGTTAGGAACTATGATCGCTTCCCATACGTTAGGATTGATTTTGTCGCCATGGCGGTGTGATAATAGTCTGATAGGTGGTGACCCCAGGAGAAAGTGAGTAATTCCTGGAAGATGATAGCATGGTGCAATATTTTTGTATCCTATAATCATTTATGTTATGTGTATTACAAAGTGTACACTATGTGCGTTATGTATACGCGGTTATAGGAATGAATTATATATATATATATATATATATATAGAGAGAGAGAGAGAGAGCACATATATGTGAAGGTGAAGGTGATATGAATTTCCTAGTATATACATCTTGGGTGATTTTGGTATACTAGTTTATTAGGGTCGAAGGATCGTACTTAGAGACAATTGCAGTTATATCGACCCCTAGGATTTAAATATAGATTCAATTCTGTATTTAGAGATGGTATTCAATAATTAGCTACTTGCAGTAGTAGGATTTGTGTGGAGGATATAATGGATCCCTACGATCAACATTGTCAAGGAGTAGTGTATCGAGGGGGTTCCTCAGACGCCCCACGCATGAAACGTAGTGAAATGTTGGGAATGGAGAGAAAATTTGTCCTTTGTAATCATATTTATGTTATTTAGAGAATAAATTCATTATACTAAAACTTATGATGATGTGTGTCGTGCTAAGACTAATAATTTGTTTAAGAAAATAATTAGATCCAATAAAGCCTGGTAAGGCATATACATATGTGTATATATATTTATGTGGGGTAGGATGGAATTTATTTTTGGGTTATGTTAAGATGGTGGGTTACGCGAGTATAGGCCATGCTTATAGTTAGGTAGGTTGTCCTTAATTGAGTCGGGTAGCTTAAATAAGGTTCTGGGACACGAATAGGTGCGCGCGGTTGATGAGAGATGAGTTTGGGATTTCACGAGAGTGCACCTCCACTTTAAATTATGAAATATTACATTTATATTTATTATGCATGCTTAATACATTTGCTGCAAATATTTTTACACCTTGGGCTCTGACCCGTATATGTTTCTCTTTTGGATATATATACTAGGGTGTACCTGTGCCGATGGCACGGCGATAAATTTGTTCCCATAATATTTTGTATTTTAAATGTTTCTTCAATAGTTCAAATATAAATATTGTTGGTCATCCCATGGTACACTTACTCGTCATGGCTAGGTGACATTTGTTAGACTCGTGAGTTTAAACATGATAAAAATTATTTAACCAATGCCTATTTTTCTTTATTCATTTTAAATTTTATTTCCCTTTTCACATTTCTTCTTTTATTTTGTTATCTATCTAGTTTTCAAAGGGTAAATTAATGAGTACCCGTGTCGATGGCAATGTAAAATAATAATCTCCATTGAATTCATTCAAATATAAGTGATTTAAAATGTCCAAATAAATATAATATAATTCAAATTTCTTTCCAAAATATTAAAGTGTTAAAAAAACATGCTATATATAAAATTATTCCAATTAATGATAAACTCTCAGATTACATACTAAATCATGAATGACCCAATTCAGTCATCAAATAAATCCGACATTATGTTTTATTTGAATAATGTTTATGTCGGGTAAAGAAAAAATTTGTATCGTGTTTTGATTGATTATTTTAATATGTTCAACATATAATAATGCAAATATTAATATAAACATATGTATTAATATATAAATATAGAAGGTGTATTTAAAAAAAAAAGATATAAATATTCATGAAAACTCGCACGCCCTTATAAACGATGCACCCGTTCCCCCCACCCATTACCATTACCAATTTCTTTCTCGGGCGGACACAACCATATGTACCCATTTATGTACTTTGTGGTTTCAAAAGCAAATGTTTCTTTCTCTCGTACTGAGATTAAGAAAGAGAGCGAGAAGTTGGGTTTTGCATGGTTCCGGGTTGTGATTGGATACCTCCAAACCCAAAAAAAGTGTGATTGGATGGTAGTGGATACCAATGGTGAGAAGGAAATTTTTCACTGACACTCTGTACCCTTTCTAATAAGATTAGACAACTCTTGCCAGTACGCGGTAAGATTTCTTAATCCATCCATTGAATCCCTAGGTCTCTTACCTGTTCCAAAACCATCAATCATTAATTGTATAATTTTTCCACCTTGGTCAAAAAAATTAAAATGGATGCCTTGAATCATTAAGAAACTTTTTTCCATTAAAAAAATCTAAACCCTTTAGTTTGAGGATTTTTTTTTTTTTTTTTAATGTTGTCGGGACAACCTTGCAACATGTTTACCATGCTTAATATCATTGTCTATACTGAATCAGTTAAACTGAAGAATGTGAAAATATATAAAAAAGGGGCTTCTACTCGATGGTAAATGTGATAAACTTAATTTAGAAATATTATATGAATGAGGCTTCATTCTAGTAAAAGCAACGTACTATCATTTCCCAAAACTAAACAGGATATCTCATGATAAGAAGCTCCATAATTTTATAAAAAAGAATCCAAATGGAGCATTGAACAACTGAGATGAAAAAAATATAGTACAATGGATTTATATTAAAACTACTTGAATAACTAAGTAACATGAAATATTAATGAAAAAAAATGTATAAAGAATATACATCGAGCAAATCTCTCTCCAAAAAATTTTTAAAATTGATTCTTTAGATAAAGCTCATATTTTGACCCTGAACTGGCGCAACATGCTTTTTTCATCAGTGTAGTTATGCCATCGTAAAGCTTCACTGAAATTTATTTGATCCATTATGCGAAAGTACAAAATTTTATGATGCTGTCGTTCATTAAAAAATGGACTCCACTTGGTTATACAGTCATTAAAAAAAAGATAGTGCTGCAGTTCATTAAACATTTGTGTTATACAGTTATTGAGTTCTAGAGCTATTTAATCTATGGGCTCCACAAAGCATAAGTTGTGAACTTTTCATCTATGTCACTTCAATAACTGCCGAAGAAAAAACACACCATTCATTTCACACAAACTACCCAAAAAATTTGTTATAGATTGCCAACTACTTCCTGTAGAGTACTATCATGTAAGGAAAATAAAAATAATATTTTCTTCGTTAGTTTAACGACTTAAGAATCAAAGAGTGCCTAGATAAAAGAAAAAAAAAACAAACATATATATCAAAATAAAAATATCAAGAAATTAATACTTAGCTCATCAAAGCAAAAATATAAAAAAATGATAATAACTTCCTGTTGAGTACTGTCATGTAAGGAAAATAAAAATCAGATTTTCTTCATCAGTTTCAATGACCTACGAATCAGAGAGTGCATAGATAAAAGAAAATAATAAACAAACATATTTATCAAAATAAAAATATCAAGAAATTAATACTCAGCTCATCGAAGCAAAAATATAAAAAAAACATTAATACTCAACTCATCAAAGAAGATTTTTTAAATGGAAAATGTCAAAAACAACCATATCAAGAAAGTCCCAATTCAAACATATCAAATCCATAGTAGAATCACTTACCACATCATTCAGAGTCAAAATTTTAAGAAAATCCCCATTCAAATTTCAAACACACTAAATTTCAAAAAGTCCTAAAAACTAAACTTTGAAACAAATGGTTCCGACATCGACAATGTCATTCTCGACTCCAACACCACCGCTACCCCGCTATCTCTGGTAGTTAGTTAAGAGGTGAAAAACACGCTCCCCTGTTATTTTCTTTGTCTCCGCAGTAACAACTATGAAAGAAAAAAAGGAAAAAACATTAGAAAATATACACAATACCATTTAGGAAACACATTAAGAGTTTATTGGAATAAATGTGAAGACCAACTTAATACTATTTACACATGGGAACTGCTTCTGCAGAACCCTTAGTTCACTACTTACCTCTTTTACATCTCCACCAGAAGAAAATATAGGGCCACCACCTGAAGATCAAAACAGAAAGAGAAGAGGTTACAACGAAAAAGAAAATAGAAAGAAAGAGATAATATAATAGAGAAATCTAAAAACCCCCATTTATTTTGTGAAGTAAAGTTGGGAAAATAATAGATGAGCAACAATAGAAACCCAACATGTATTAAAGTGCGAGTTTAAACCGGCCCGTCCTATAAGACTTAATAGAAGATGGGTAAAGAATAATGGGGGTGCCATTGGAACATATCCCTTGTACAACAAAGTGAGTACCTTCAATGTCATCAAAGTATCAGTTATTATAAATAAAATATGAGAAACTAAAATGGGAAACTAAAATCGTTTTAAAGTTCCTAGATCACAAAAGATCTATTGGAACACAGATTCGTTAAAATATGATGCAAGTTGGAAATCCATGAAACTTTGAAACTCAAATTCTCAAACTTACTCGGTGCTGATAGCAGATGATGTATGGTGTTTGACCAATGTATGGTGTTAGACTGTGAGGAAAAGATTAGAGTAAGGGGGTAGAGAGGGTAGAGAGATAATATTGAAGCTGTAGATGGGAATGTGGGGAGAGAGTTTAGTGTGCTTTTCCTTTCCCTCGAGCCTTGTGATTTTAGTGGGTGTCAAAATGACGCAATTGGTTTTGGCCGTGAAATGAGATGTAATCTCGACCGCTAGTTGATAAACACCAAACTCTCTAGTTTTTTATATGAGCCATCAGTTGGGAGAGAACAAAAAAAACCTCCTCCTTTATTATATATATATATATATATATATATATATATATATATATATATATATATATATATATATATATATATACACACACACACACACACACACACACTAGCGTATTCCCGTGCCTGAAGGCACGATGAAATTTTCAAAAGTACGTAATCGCGAAACGACGACAATTTTTCAAAGTACGTAATAGCGAAACGCAAAAATTTCGAAGTGTAATTTTAAAACAATTTGCCATAATATCCTTTATTTATAGGACTATTCATCATGCTTAACAAACAACAAAAAGTGCAATAACATTCAAATAGTCAAAATTCATCAAATAAATTCACATATAGTACGAAATATACAATATTCATCCATCGAATTTACATTGTGTCTCAAAAAAACAAAGTGTCAAATTTTAAAAAAATTTGGGCATAATCTCCTTTGTTTATGGAACTATTCACCCTGCTTAACAAATAACAAATAGTCCAACATCCAAATTGTCTAAATTCATCAAACAAATTCACATATAAAATGAAATATACACTATTCTTCAATCAAATTCACTGTGTCTCAAAAAAACAAAGTGTCAATTTAAAAAAAATGTGCATAATATCCTTTGTTTATTGGACTATCCACCCTATTTAAAGGGGTAACAAAAACTCCAACAATATAAAAAAAATCCCAAATTCGAAGATGGGAGATAGAAGGCCGGTAAAGGAGAATATAAATTTATTCTTTCCGTGTGACATCCTCAAAATGTCTATGCCGTGGTGTTTGACCACCATCTTGGATGGGGTGAGAGAAACTGAGTAGGCCTTTGTTGGAGCATCAGAGAGCATGTTTTTGAAAATTGCAATTCTTTTAAATCTTTTGCACTCATATGCTTCCAGATTCGGCGCTATTAGTGTTGTCTTCCTATCCTTCATCCCACCTCTCGCCATTATCACTCTCTCCCTCTCGATTTTCTGTACCATTTTACAAACAATAAACATAATTAATCAATTTCTCGAACAAAGAGACAATGACATAAATAAATATACAATCAGTAACATACATGAGCCTTTTTTCATCCTAATCTTATTTGCATCCAAGGAAAAGAAAACAAAACAAATTCCATTTATGTATAATATATCAACCTCATGGATTATTAGAGGAATATGAAAGAAATTCCATTTAAGCATAATATCTTATCTTCTAGGATTATACCTGGACAACCAAGCCAATAAAACAACTATAACATTATATAAATAAACTAAGTCTCATTTACATAAACACACACCTCATGGACCTTGTACAAACTACGTCTCCTAAAGGCACGAATGTAATTTTTTAAAATAAAGAACATGCTCATTCAAATTCCATCATTCACCTAGAACGTGCCACATCTGCAGATCCACACTTCCATCATTCAAATTCTAATATAAACTAATTATAATAACCACAATACAGGTAGGGATATGATATGATGGCGAAATAAAGGAATCCCCGTTTGAGTTAACTGTACCAATAAATAATGAACTCAATTTATAAACCAATAAAAAATTGGTCAACTCAAAATTGAACACCCCAAAACTCTAACAGTTGAAGCCTAAACAGGCCCTATAGAACTTTAAAATTGAAACTAAAGAATCCTATAACAACATGTTACCTTTCAAATGAGGAATCAAAAGATAAAAATCTAGAGACTAATTTCCAAATCAAAATACAAACACCAAGTAATATACATGAAAAATTAAATATACACTCTAAATAGAAACAACAAATAATGGAGGTCTAGTCAAATCCCAAATCTGAAACATACGAAGTTATTAGCTAAAATTAGATTTATGAAAATATTTTTAATGATCTACACTAAAATCTGCACATTGAAGTGCCGAGAAAAAAGGTGGCTAAAATTTGTTTAAAATGAGAAACATGAATAAAATTCTTTTCTCAGTTCCCCCACCCCACTCATTTATGTCATTCCCTTCTTTGGCAGGATTCATTCATCTAGAGTTATAAGTTCTTCATAAATTAAACCAAAAAATTCATTATGTACACACGATTGTTAAGAATGCATAAAATTTTAAAGTCTTGTAATCGAATAAAAAATGTTTGAGTAAAGTCTTGTACTAAAGATATCATAAGTATTGGAAACCGCTATCATATCTATAACTATAACTGTAACTATCTCCATTTTATCTCCGTTATAATGGAAAGTGAGAGAATGAGAGATCTAAGTTATATCTCTGTTTTAAATTTCAACACCATATATATATATACACACACACACACAAAATAAATGCAAACAAAACATAGGCAGAGACAATAGATTCATATACATGATCAGATTATCATATATCTAAAATCTATTTAAAAATGAAAAGATCTATTAAATTTTTTTATTAGTGGCACAGTAGACTTGTGATGATCAAATCCCATGTTTAAAATTGATACACCATTCAAAATGTTATGAAAAAATAGGTATAACCTCTGAAAATTACGTGAAAACAGTAATGGATTCGATGTCAGAATTATAGCACCTACTGGAAGTGGTGCAAATCCTATAGGTTTCTTGACAAAGGCGGACCAAGAGAAAGTGATATCGAGAAAAACAATGAAGAAAGAAGCCATTTTCGACATTCATATAAAAACAATATTAATCTAAAGAATCCCAGATCCGAAAGAAAACAGATTTTTGACATCCAAATTGAAGAGATATTCAATTTCAAAATATATTAAAAAATTCTTAAAGCATTATAGCATTATAGCCTTATAAAACTTGAAGATGCTTATATCATTATAAAACAACATTAAATATTAGAATTAAATAACAAAGAATATAAAAGTTGAAATGCTTATAGCATTATAACATTCAGCCTCATAAAATGTAATCTCACCTGATATTAGCATGGGTATGTTTAATATCCTTTATCGTAATGTGATACATAAAAACTGCCAAACCTAGACAAAGAACACAAATAAATCAGAACATAAATAGGGAAATGAACATTTTTAGAGATACAAATTGTAAAGTTGATTATAAATACAAATAAAAAAATATCAGCAGGAAAATGCTCCAAGCAAGTGTTGATTAGTTCATTGTTCCGATCAACAAGGACTTGAAGTTACACAACTTTGTGGGTTCTTGTACCCACCCTGATATGCCCCACTATGTGGATGTCTGCCATAGCCTCAAGCACTTCCACCGCCCTGATTTCCAAGCCCTGCATTATTCATGGAAGGTTGCACCCCCTGACATGCTCCAAGCAGATTGGAGCATTCAGCGCATGCCCAAGCAGATTAGATCATATTGTTGTGCGCGTGTATGCGTGTGTGAGTGGGGAAGGGGGAGGGGACGGGGCAGGGGATGTGTGTGGGCATGTGCGCGTGTGTGTGTTTGCATATATGCATATGCATAAATGCATATTGCAGCATATATGTCAGTGCATATATGCAGCGCTGGTGTGTGCGTGTGTGTGTTTGTGTGCGTGTGTGTGCATGTGTGAGTGGGGAAGGGGGAGGGGACGGGGCAGGGGCGCGTTCATATTGCAGACCATGCTCCATCTCCTCATCCAACTTATAGATCCAACAAATATTTATCAGTAACGACTCTTGTGACATCATTCGGGAATGTTAGGCGATCTATTGCTACTGCGAGCTGAAAAAATGAAAACTGGAAATTTAAATCACCTGTGGGACAACTTATGTCATCAGAACTTGCTAGAGATGATGGGTACACAATATCACTAAAAGAAATAAAACATAACACATTTAAGTTATTCAGCATTCTCAACAGCAAATTCAACTGCAAAATCAAAATGTCGATAAGATTGCTTGATCCAGAGTTCACTTGATAGTCCAAATGTCTATAGGACTGCTTGAGCCAGATTTTGATAAAGCCCAAGCAAAATTTAAATCAAATTCAATAGCAACCACAAGTCCAAAAAAATTACTCAAAATCCATAGTGTGCTTGACAATCCAAAAAATCATTTGTGGCCCCCGTGTCTATAGGATTTCAACCAAAAATTTCATTCGAATTGCAAATCACATTGAATCCTCTCTTACTAAGAAGAGTTTCTTATCAGTTATAATATATAACCAATTCCATAGATTGGATATTTCCCATCATATTTAACATATATGAAAGGGCACATAATCCTTTCATCGAATAAAGTATGGGAAACCTCCATATGTATCAGCTGATTCATTCAAGATGCCATTGTTAAGGACAACCCATGAGTAAAAAACACCCATATTGTATTTGAGTCACTGCTAATACCTCCCTAAAAGCCAATTTGATAACAAATTTTTGTATTCAAATCCCAGACCAAAATAATAGTACGCACTAACCATTTGTTTTGTTAAAGTAAATGTCATATTGCATAAGTAACATAGGCATATACACGATTTGATAAGCCAAGGAAAAAAATATATAAAATTCTAAAATTTCTCAGATTTCTTGTTTATCAAAACTAAATCAAAGAATGATCAACAACCACGAGAAAGTCACCTACTTTGAAGAAAGAGAGACTTCCGTTTGTTCCTAAATCCACCTCATAAGCATTTATGTCAGAAAGACTACCTTCCGTCTCACAAAAAGAATGTATGATAAATACTTGATCAGAAAAAAATAAAATCAGGTTCATAAGGAAATTATACCAAAAAATTATCCTTCATAATAATTAACTATTAATATGAAATCACAGACGGGAAAAAGAGTATGAAAGAATCCAATATTAAATTGTTAAAACCCGTACCAATAAAACGAAGCTCCCAAAAATGTCAAAACAAAAAACTAATATGCAACAATAAGTCTAATATTTGTACGATGCAAAATTACAATTTTGAGTTGTAAAACCAACATGAGGGTTGTACTTTAAAACCAACAAAAAAGCCCCAAAAAGAGTGGTCATCTATGTAAAAAATTACTACTATGTCTTTAGTAAACTGACTACTATAATCTCTCTTTATATAAATGAAACTATAGAAACGACTTGGACATTTAACACAATTTTGAATCTGAAATCATTGAAAAATAATACATATCTTCAAGATTTAACACTGTCATTGTCCTTGCCATAAATCAGTAGTAAGCAAGTCACCGTGGATTTCATTGAGAGATTACCTAAATCAGTTGGGGTGGATGTGTCAAATGAAGCAAGTACTCACACTTCGTAACTTTCAAACACCCTTTATCTGCAGCAGAGATAGCCCACAACCTTTATCATTTCTATTCAATTAAACATTCTTCCCCTTTGAAATGTAACGGTTGAATTGAAGTACAATCAATTTATCAACTCATGTTAAAGCTGCATATTATTAAGAGTAATTATCATGCCTAAAATTACAACTTACCAAGGCAATATAAAACATTAAACTCATGTAAACATCCAATGAGAGTGATTATACCGAGTTAGTAAAAGTCATATACCAAAATTGTTGATAAAAATTTTTGAAAATTGCAAAATAACAGTTAGTAATTAATTTATATATAAAAGTAAAAAATATACAATAAATTGTAACAATTGAAACTCACAACTGGAGGTGGAGTTATGGATCAAATTGTATATTCACCTGTAATAAAGTAAAAATATGGGAATAAAAAGAAGATTAGATCTGAAAAATCAACAATATACAATACATGGTAACAATTATAACTTACAACAGGATTTGAATTGGATATACCCATATATTTTCCATGCCCAATATAAAAACTCTAAAATGCAGTCCCAACAATTGGAAAAAAAGTATGATATACATGTGTGTTTTGTATTATAAAAATGGTAGAAAACCCTTGTCCAGCTTATATTCACAATTAAACATTCACAACTAAAATCAAAATGTGATTTCATGTGTGTTCTGTATACAACACATACACATAACAATATTATACAATAAGAATAAAAAAATGCCAGCAAGCCCTAAAACCCAATACGCGCGATGCTTTTAACCAAAAACCCACACCTAAAAGAAATTAGACCAAACTATTACATTATAACCATAGTTGTAATCTCATATGAAAAAAATATATACCTGATAAACAAACAAAAAATTGAGCTGGTAATGCGAACCATAGCATATACCTGATAAACAAACCAAAAATCGATATGATAGTTGTTAGATTTTGGTTCAATTTTTTTAAACTAATAAAAATCCATCAATAGTTGAAATAACTAACCAAGAAATGTAAATATAATATTCTCAAAGGAAGACATCTAAATAACTAACTAAGAAATGAAAAAAAGTTGAACAAAATTATATACCTGATAAGCAAACCAAAATCGAGCTGATAGTTGGAACAAAAATCGACCCAATGTTGCTACAAATTGACCCAATGTTGCTACAAATCAGCGTGTGTGTGCGCGAGTGTGTGTGTGTGTGTGAGTGTGAGTGTAAGTGTGCATGTGAGATAGATAAAGAGAGAGAGAAACTACATGACTGGAACGAAGGAGGGAGGCTAAGGGCAGTTAGGATAGCGATGGCTAGGGCTTGGAGCGAGAGAATGAGGGAGAGAGTTAAAATCGATAGGGGTGGGTTTGGGGTTTGGAGCGACAGAATGGGGGAGACAGATGAGGGTGTGCGTGTGTAAGAGTGTGAGGGAGAGAGGGTTACAAAAATACCCTCATTTTTTAATTCTAGTGTAATTTTTGTGAGCAAAAAAAGGGGGAAACCAAATAATTGAGGCGTAAGTTGGTAAAAAAGAAAGGGAGGTGATATAAACCATTAAAATGTGTAAAAATGTGTAAGGAGATGGCATCAATCTAGACAGTTAAAAATGTGTATATTTTCAAAAACCAAACAGTATATATATATATATATATATATATATATATATATATATATATATATATATATATATTGTTTAGTATAGGTGTCCCACCGTAAGGATACCGTGGATGCTCTTCCATCCAGTGTTCTCACATCCGTGACAGATGCGGACTGTTGCGGGATTTAGATTGTAGTCTCTTTCTATTCCTTTGAAAATCTAGATAAGATTAATTTTGTATATCGGGTTTGCAACCAAGAGTTATATGTAGCTCTTTATATTTTTGTCCTTACGGTATTGTCTGTGACTGGACAGCTTATTCGGGTATAGTTCCTTTTGTGTACTCATTTTATTTTAATGTTAGCACTTTCTTTTATCATGGTACTTGTGTGCATTAGGCCCTTGCTAGTAGTTTATATGGTTGGTTTGATTTCCATTGTATGTTTTATTTAAATTTTGGCATCCGCTTTTATGTTTTTGTGTAGCTAGCATATGTTATTTTAGTATCGAGAGTTGATGCTAAGAATGATCCATTTGAGATTCCTGTTTTAATTTAGTATAGGGCTAGCCACTCGTTATTATCTTAAGCGGGGTGTCACAGAAAGATGTCACATTTTAGAAAAAAAATAGTACATTAAAAATGTTTTTGGAGTGAAATTAATTCCACCCAAAACAATTGTTCACCTATAGTATAATTCAAAAGAAACGAATAAATCAAGAAGATAAGAAACACAACATCAATCTCTTTTACAATTGGTTCAAGAAATGAGTTGATAGATATAGAATTCATCACAGGGAGTAAAAATATGGTCCATTGTTAAATGCAAAGACAACAACTTACATGATATATAGAAAAAATATAAAATTAATTGAAAAGAAATAGTGAACATATATAGCATCTCAATTGATGTGGTATAACTTGGTATGATTATCCATTTGGTGTTGATTTGCCTTTAATTTTCAAGTAGGGGTATTTCAATTTTGATTAACTTGTTTTCTTTTACTTTCAACTTAATCACAAATAAGATTTCAACTACTTGAGATTTCATTTAAATTTAATAACCCAAATTCTGAGATCACTGGTTTGATTTTTAACCCATTCCCTAGATAAAAAACTTCTTATGTTTTTAATACTCCAATAAATAACTAAATTCCAAAGCTAACACGTCCCCAGGCTCACATTTGAAAACACAAAAAGACACAATAAGATATATTCTAATAAATCTTCTAATATTATCCTAGTAACTATTATAAATGAAAGAGAATATGATACTAAACTAGTAAAATAAGAGGAATAAAAGTTTTAAGTATTCCATACATTATTAATAATTATGTCATTCTCCCCCCATAACAGATCGACCACCAAGTGCGCACGTTACACTTCTGATATAGTTTAATAGAAACCCATTTATATGCTTATAAATATGCAACATAAAGGGGATTATGTATTGTTATTATTAAAAATGGATTGTCAACACGAATATCCCCAGCAAAGGCCACTCCATAATACATATCATAATGCCCAAAATTTTTGGACCTGCAATAGTTGCATCACCATCGACGAAAGCGTCAACCAATCTCAAAACATAAGGAATCAAGAACAATAACTTCCCTCTAACAATTGGTAGTTGTACACCCTGTATTTTCACGAAACATTAAGTGTATCTATCATGTTGATAACCATGGCACAACCTATCATAATGCCCATCCTCACTCACGATCGAAATTCATTGTCATCATGATCCCGTGAGGGGTACCCAACTATCTTATTTTGCAAAAAATATTTATCATCATAAATTACCCATCGTCTTTTACGAGATATAACTCAAATGGACCCGACCTCAACCGTGGAACCCTCTTTATCCCCTACTCCCCTCCACCCTCCCTAAAATCATCCTTGTTGATCTTTAAAGATGATGTTGCTCTAGTCAATATGGGATGATTTTAAGCTATCTATGTTTCTGGGTGTTTAATGATTTATTAAGGGAGTGAGGTCTTCATTAAGAATTACATCGGTGTGTGGGTTCTTATGTGAGGCCTTCAGTTTTCATGTATGGATCTTTCAAATATGATTTACTTGATTTCATCAACCTTCAAATTAAATTAAAACAAGATTTTAACTACTTGAATTTTCATATATGTTTAATATTTTACGACTTTAAAAGTCAAACTCAGTAAATATGTGAATTTTAAAATATGTTTAATAGTCAAACTCTATGATGATATTGCTGATATGGGTCGATTATGTTGTAACACCATCAATATGAGCTGATTATACCTAGAAATCATTGACATGGGTTGGTTCAATCCAATAATCTAAAACCCAACTCCTAACTTAGAATTAGATCCATTTGTACTGATACCTATTCAACTGGGTAGTATCGTCATAGTATTTGCCTAGACGTTAAAGCATTGATATGCTCATTTATTTAATCACATTAAGAATATTTTGATGGATGTAGTATTGTATCTTTTGCTATTAGTTCCACCAATTTATTCATATACAATGATTCAAATCTTCAACTTTTCTGTGCAAACTCTTATTGATAAGGAAGTTATTCTTTTCCATGTAAATGGATTACATGTTTTAATCAAATTATGTATGCTACAAAAGGAAAAAAAACATGTTAAATAAAAAACAATAGTATTTGTTTTTATGAAGTTCATATACATTAAAGAACTAGCATGATACCATAAAAAACAATCCAAGCAAAAAACAACTTCAATACCAGTCAAGATACCGACTCAAAACTCCGCCTAAAAAATGAAAAATAACAAAACCGAAAGATACTTATACAGTAGTAATACACAAAACGTTATCCCTAAATAAATTTAGAAGATAGTTAACCTAAATACAATTTTGCTAGCAAACAAGTAAGTTAAAAAAAATATACATTAAATCAAATTGATGTTTTACGAATTCAAAAAAGCAAATAGAATATATACCTCAACAAGAACGTTAATTATTTTCCTAGTAGTTGAGTTTTAATTTTTGTTAACAAAATAAACCATGTCCATTGATTTATGACACATAACTGCCTTTTATAAACCCTTCTAATTGAGAAAATACATTGATTAATCAGAGTGTCACTCACACATAATGACAATCAAACCAATAACCAAAAAAAAATTTCAAGCTCACAAAAGTTTATGACAAAATTACCTCTTTCCTATCAAACCCTTAACTGTTTCATGATTTAAAGGATGAGTCCCAAACTCTGGACGATTGTAGGACCAAATCCCAATCGAAGAGGTAAAATATTTTATAGATCGAGGATATCTAAGAGAGATAGAGACAGAAAGAGAGAGAGTATTATGGGTAATTGTAATAACACGTATTTTTACCGATTTTAATCATGGGATTAATTGAATTAAAATGGGAAGTTAATTGGTAATTAATCTGGATTTAAATACTAGCGAGACGAGAGCTAGTATTTGATTATGATAATTTTGTTGAATATTACAGAGCGAGTTTAGTTATATATGATAATGGAATTATTAAAATTATCACGAGTAGAAAATATGGTAATTTTAGAAATTAAGTTTGGATGCGTGTGTGAGCTGTGTCGGGACTAACTTAATGGACTATAAAGTAAATTTTTTATATCATCCTTATTGTCATTTTGAGAGCTACAGTGTGTTCGGAAGTATCGAGATAGTCAGAAAAGTCTTCGTGGAGGTTTAGTTTGGGTCTGTAGGTAGTTTTAGGCCAAACCGGCTACCCGATGTGGTGTTTTAGTCATTTTATTAATTGATGAATAGTGACCAACGAAATTTAGAACCATTATATCGGCCAAATCTTAGGGTAATTAGGTTCATTGTCTATTACAAACTTGAGAGAGAGAATTAAAGAGAAAGGAAGGGCTTTGTAAGGGTTGCTAGAGCCAAACAACCACGTTGCACCACCATCATCTCCAGAGTTGTGACTGGAGAAAGAACATCACCACCCTACAATATTCTACAAAGGATAGGAACCTCTAATTAGAAGAAAATGATTCAACTTGCAATAATTCAGTGTATATATTATCCGTGATTGTTTAGAATTGGAGAAAAAACTTAAAAATGATAAAGTAATTGATTTGGGGATTTAAACCATAATCTCTGTAGGTTTTGCATATAGAATAAGTTCTGGAAAAATTGTAGACATGAAACCATGGTCAATGTGTAAAGAATTACAAATTTATGTTGAGAGATATGATGCTTCTTGAAGGAATAGAAGACATAGGTTTTTTATGAAATATACATGATGTGATCCAAGAAATTGACAACCCAAAATTATTTGAGGATTCTAAGATGTCAGAAATTATGAGTTTATATTGGTATAACATTTGGTATATTTATTTGTGAGTTTGGAACATTATAATAGAGGATTTGAGGATTAAAATTGGTGAAACCCGTAGGCTAAAATATGCAGAAACCGTAGGCCAATATCTGATGGATCAATCGATCGACTCAAGAATGTTGATCGATCGACCGACCCTTTCCTTCGATCGATCGACTCCTCCTTAACTTGTGTTATATTTTCCTCTTTAAGGTTTAACCAAATCCGACTTTGAAGAATTATTGGTGTGGACTATTTGAATATATTTGTACATAGGGAAGGTCAGTTGGGGTATATTTGAACGCCAAAAAATATTAGTTTGGTTTGGGATTAAATAATTAACTTATGAGTGTTCGATGAGAGTGTTACGGTTGGAAATTAGGAAAACTTAAGTTTAATTCGGTTAAGAAATAACTTGAGGTTAGGGACAATTGTATAGGGACATTGAATTACTGAGTTGAGCTTAGAGATAAGTGGGAGACTTAGTAAGATTTTGGGATAGGTTTAAGTATTCAAATTCATACTATGAGAGTTTTCATGCTAAACATATTACATAAAATAATTGGGATGAAACTATACAACGTATGAGACTTGTAATATATGACATGAGTATACCTATATTAAAATGCTGAATATTTAGGTTGTGTGATTTCCTAATATATGGATTATTATGTCTATCACATACCTACCATACTTACTATCACGGGAGGGGGGAGGGGTAAGGAAGAGGAAAATCTTATCTTGTGTGCCTTCGGGGGGATTTAGATTTCGTACCTCTAGAACTTAGGATTGTGAAAACCTATTTATGAGTTGCTAAGTTAGTTGACCATGGGAGCATAGGTATGTACGTGACTCATGGGTATGTGAACTATGTTCACCTCCAATATGTGTGATTTGTGTTGATACGATTCCTGAGTGATTTAGAACACGCGATCCTCATGTACGTGACGTACCGGGATTCGATAGCAGAGTATGCACGAACCATCGCTCAGCATAGGGGCGCCATATGTATATATGTATTACGAGTGATATAAATATGTACTTGTGATTATTCACTATTGCTTAGTAGATGAGAATGGCTAAGAAAATTAAATGACTTTAAAGAGGATGGAACTTAAATAATACATTAGATAATGGATTCAAATAACGAGTATTTGTAATGTAAGCATGTCTTAATTGATTAATATGAGTGAATAAACATAGTAATCCCTATAGCCAAAGATTAGTTATAGACTAGTTAATTAGTTGAATAACTAAGATGGGTTAAGGAGATGCGTTAGGCATGCACAATAGTTGAGGGGTGAGAATCTCAAGTGATAGCACGTGACTAACATGTATATAATATTTAATGTTTAATGAAATTAAACACTTGTCATTTTTAAAGTATTTTCACCTCGGGCTCTGACCCGTTTTCTTTCAAATCTATTTTGTTGTTGTAAAAACATTTTAGGTGCCCAGCCATAGGGACACCAGGCGTAGGAGTTCCGTTATGTTGACGTGCTGTAACTGCTGTGGAAGTTACATGACCTCGGTATTAGATTCCCAGACATCTATCTTTGCTTCCTTTGGAGTCATTAATATTAGTTAGGGCATGTTTCCCACTCTTATTCAGAGCTAGCAGTTCCAGACTTTCATTTATATCGGATGTTGGTTTTGTTTATTTAGATTTTGTATTAGGATTATGTTTTTACTTTGGGATTATTATTGGAGTGTTTAGTCCAGACTCAGTTTATTTCATTACATTGGTTATTCATATGAGATTGTTTATGGGTGTGTTGAATGGTTGGTTATTCATTACCTGGTTATAAGTTGATTTAATTAATAAAATTTGGCACCTCACTTTTTAAATATTAGGTGGCTAGTAATTAATTAAATGTTTTCAGCACTGACGCTAAGACTGAACCCACTTGATATTCTATTTTAATTTAATAAAGGAGTAGATACCCTATATTTAATTAGACGGGGTGTCACGTTAATATTTCTCTTCAAATGCAACGAAACTGATGTTGATACGAAATCGATTTGTCTTGAGATACAAAAATTATGGAAGAGAAACCTAGGCTTAGTTAGACGCGGTGAAAAAATATTAATAATTATAATAGGGAAATAATATTGTTTGAAATGCTGCCAAAAACTTATGACATTTACATTTAAATGACAACAAATATTGATTATTTGAAATTAAAAATGTCGGTATTTTGAGACATTTGAATTAAGTCTCATTATTGTTTCATCATTTGTTATAAAATGTCGCATATTTTCTAATTAAATATGGATCTCGAAACATTTACAAAAAAAATTAGTTATAATATGTCGGCACATCTATATGTGACAACCCGCTTAAAATAATAACGGGTGGCCAACCCTATACTACAATAAATCGGGAATCTCAGATGGATCATTCTCAACATCAACCACTATACTAACTAGTATACGGCTAACTACCCGAAAATATTCAAAGCGGATGCCAAAAACTAAATAAAGCACACCATGAATATTAAACCAATACAAACAGATATAATGAGAGATAGCATACACGAATACTACGGTAAAAGAAAGTACTAGTATTAAAATGAAATGAGTAAGTGCAATGAATATACCCGAATAAGCTGTCAGGTCACAAACAGTACAATAACATAAATGAAATAAATATAAACATTTATAAATATCACTTGGGTAGAAACCCGATATACAAAATGAGTCCTAACTAGATTTTCGAAGAAACAAGAAGCAACTACAATCTAAATCCGGCAACAGTCCGCACCTGTTACGGCTCCCACGACTCTGGATAGAAGGGCATTCGGCATCCATGTGGTAGGATACCTGTGGTAATATATACATGCATATATAGCAAAAGAGAAATAGAAATGGGTTAGAGCCCGAGTTGTGAAAATATTTAGCAAGTGTGTTAATCGTGCGTAATAAATATAAATGCACTTATTTCATAATTAAAGTGAAATTGCACTCGCATGAAACCCCCGACTCACCTATCATCTAACGGCGCGCTCCTATTCGCGTCCTGAAATCTTAATTAAGTTACCCCACCCATAAGGACAACCTAAATTACTATAGGCAGATCCTATACCCCCAAGACCTTCCTGTAACAACCCTCACTTTTGAGAACCTATTTTATATTTATTTACTATGGGTAGTAATTATATAAATTGTTGAAATGGGGAGTAAGTATTAATTTAGTGAAGAAAAGTTAATATTTACTATGATGCTACATATTTACCTTATGTGTAAGTGAATATCACCATGATGTATTTTATTGTGTCATGAAATTTAAAATGGCATTTTGACTTAATAATGAAATCGGAACTTAAAATGAATTATAAAATTTCCAAATGATAATTTGGATGGCGTAGTTAGTTCCGGGAGGTGTGAGAAAGTCAAATTGTGTGCCATATTGTATTTTCAGGATTCGGGTACTTTTGACTGGTTGTAGCTTAAATGTATAGTTGCGTATTATTTTATCGCGGTATTTATCACCTAAGTGTTAATTCTAAACAAAAAGGCACGATTTATGTCTTGAGTAAGTCACTATTCCCCTAATTGTGTTCCTAAACCTAGAGAGAAAGAGAGAAGGAGAGAAACCTTGGGAGATAAGAGGAATTGAAGATCGGGAGTTTTTCTTTCATTCATCTTCATCAAATCTGAATTTGGAAAGTTTGAGGCAAGTTTTCTACTTTCTATTATGTGATTTAAGTTGAATAAGCGGTGTTGATAGTTGTGGATTTAGTTATGGTTTAAGAAAGTTAGGTTTTCTTGTCAAATGAATGGGTTATAAACCTTTGGAGGTTGATCTGAGTTAATATTGGTGTAGATATTAGTTGTTGGATGCAATTAAAATTGTTGGTGGTAATAAATGGGGAGGGTTTTGTTGTTAGAAGAAGAAAGGGGTCTTAGGTCTGCTATGACCGATCGATCGCGGTCTCATGACCGGTAGACCGGGACTTCGGGAGAGGGCACACTATTTTCTTACCAAAGTCTAAAATTTGGAGCACGATCGACCGTGGTCCGTGACCGGTCGACCGGCCCCCTTCACCTGGACTTTCTGCTTTTCTTCGTAGGCTAAATTTTGAGACACAGTTGACCGCGGTCTCAGGACCAGTAGACCGGTCCCCTCTTTTCCACCCTTGAATTTTATTTTAGTTTCCTAGGTTTCTTTTTTTAATTAGGGACTAGGAACCTTCTTGTATGAAGTAAACGTAAAGTCCTAGACCTTTAATTCAGTTTGGATGTTACCCTAGAGTTGATTGGGTTCACTTGGGGTTAATTCCGTATGTACCTAAAGTGATGTTTAGGCGTTTCTTTTCCTCTCTCAAATTATTAGAAATTGTGAATTATAAACCCATATTTGGAGGCTTTAGGAACCCTATATACGTATATAAAACCTTGGGGCTCATGAGAGTTTGGGGATACTTTGGAGAATATCTCGGTACTAAATAATAGTATGAAGATTAATGAGAATATCCAAGAATAATGGTTTCAAATAAAATGAAACATACACGTAATTAATGAATATGATGATGAAATTAAAATGGGTAAATGTTAATTTACTTAAACACACCTATCTAAATGCAATCATAAGGGAAGCTCGCGCATGAGGTAATGTCCCCTGACTAATGAATGTAGGGAGACTATAGTCCTCGTCCATATGCGGGATCTTTTTATATTTTTCTGCGCTAGTGAGGTAATTCTGGGTGTGGTTATGACTCACTCGCAGGTATAAGGACACTTCCCGACGTGTGTTAGGTGCCCAGGTTGTCTTGTATAGATAGGCCCTGGAAGATGATAGTCATTTAGGGGCACGCCCAGTGGGGAAACTCGGAGGGGTGATCTTAGAACCGTTATATGTATAAGAATATAACCTTTCTAAATCAAGTGGGACTTGTTACTTGTATTGTCATAAGAAAATATGATGGTAATTAGATTCCTGTTAAGGAATGAAAAATGAAAAGACATGCTAGATAATGTGGTTTAAATTATGCTCTTTTTCAATAAATTCATAACGGTTAGAATTATTTAAATTGCTTTATTATACTTGGTGATTAGGTTGTTAGATGTTCATCTACATCATTCATGATTATCTCTTCATATCTATCATGCTTCTTGTTCTTCTCGTGATCATATATAAACCGGGCCCTGACCCGTTCATTTTCCATGTTGTGCATGTTATTGTATCCGCTCAGGTGCTCCTCCATAAGGGCGCCCGATGTGAAAATCCTATTCCAATACTTTCGAGGAGCTATATGATTTTGCGGATCATTACAAGATGTTTTGTTAGACGCTTTCATTTTTAAATTCTAGATATGATCGGGTCTTTCATTCGGGCAGGTAGCCAAAACTTTTGTAATTGTTAATGGATGTATTATGTAAATTTATGGAAATGTTGTAATACATTGAATGTAACTTTGGACCGATAGCTTATTCGGTCCTTGATTTATGTTGAATTTGTAGTAATATAAATTTCTTTGGAATCCCCTTCTTTTATCGGATTGGGTTGTTTAAATTATTTTCTCATCTTTTAATCAAACAAAAAATTTTGTCAACCCGTTTTATGATTTATTGGGTGGTTTTTTCGTGTACTTATTTTATTGTTATGATGCTGAGACTGATGTCCATTCATGATTCTGTCATTTTGAGGTATCGGGCTGGCCACCCCTTATTTCGGATCTCAGGTGGTCACAGATGGTATCAGAGCATCGAGTTCTAGAGTTTTTATACGATCTATCTGGACTTGTCACATTTTCCCGTAGCATTCTTTGATATAGAGCCTAATATTAGGACTACTTTGTTGATTATACTTACTCTCTTCTGCACGATAAATTATTTTATATAGTGTTCTAACTCTATTTTCCTCCATCTCAGATGCCGCCTAAGAGAGGTCGCCTAGCGAGACGTAATAGGGTTGTAGAAGAGGATGTTGGCCCTCCACCGCCTCCACCAGGATCAATTAATGCTGCGGATGTAGCAAATATAGTGGCCAAGAGGTCAATGAGGCTATGACAGCGGTGGATCAAAAAATTCCACAGGACCAACACCGAGCGCAAGATGCTCAAGCTCCGATGGGACCCTCCCCATGGGATAGGGTTAGGGAGTCTTTTCTAAAGGGACAACACCCTGAATTTGATGGAGGCTCGGATGTTATAAGGGCGAATCAGTGGAAGAAAGACAAACCACACCACCTACGTATGTTGGAATGTAGTGAGAAAAAGAAACAAATCCTTGCTTCTTTTAAACCTGTTGGGGCCGCATTGCATTTATGACTACGCCAGAACAAAGAGATACTTTGACGATTTCTGAATTTTGGGTCTTGTTTGACCCAAAGTATTTTCCTCCCGCAGTTTAAAGGGAGATGAGAAGGAGGCTTCAAGACGTTGTGCAAGGTGAGAGATCCATGGTAGAGTATGAAGAGGAGTTCACCCGGTTGGCAAGTTTTGTACTGGATGAGGTGACTCCCGAAGAAAGGAAGGTTTCAAACTTTATGGGAGGTTGAAACTGGAGAATTCGACAACATCTGTTGGCTAACTCGGCATTGCAAACTTTTGGGGAGGTAATGAATGTAGATCTACTTCATTGCCAAGAGCATAGGTTGTTTGTGAAAAATAGCAAGAAAGTTACCGCTGTGGGGCATGTGGGAAGGCCTGGAGGTAGTGGGGGCAGAGGAGGAGTCTTTCCCTCATCCCAATCTTCAGGTTCTAATATGAGAGAAAGGGGTCCCCAACAGGGGGATTTTTTAAAGAGGCAACATTCCAGTGGGTTTATTTCTGGAAGCCAAATAATAGGTACGACCAAGGTGCCCTGTAACAACAAGCAGGTCGGGGTGGCCAAGGAGTTAGAGGCCAGCAGGGCCAAGGTGTTAACCAGTTTCGAAATAATCGGGGTCGACATGCGGAGAATATGTTGGGTAGATGTTTCCAATGCGGTGAGGCGGGTCATTATAATCAGGAGTGTCCTTAGTTGATTAGGGGACATCTTCCTAAAGCCCCTCGGCAGCCATATGTCCAGTTCCTTCCATAGGTTCCTAACCCGGTTGTTCCTCCACAACAGGGCCAGATACAGTATGGGAGAGTTTATCATGTTCAGAATGCTATGCTTCCTCCGGCTCCGCCGGCACCGCCAGCCATTGAGGGTAAGTTCCTTATTCAGGGGCACATGGGTCGCATTTTATTTGATATGGGTTTGATGCATTCATTCATTTCTAGGATTTTTGCTCAGACGACAGAGTTGATAAAATTTGCTGAGAGTACTTTTACTAGTGTCGAGTCCTCTATGGGTGATGGTTCACTCATTTTCCTTGTTTGTAAAAATATTGGAATTTCTCTTGGTAATTTATTCTTTGAGGCCGATTTACTCATCCTGGATATGGTCAGGTATGATGTCATTTTGGGCATGGACTGGCTTATGAAGTATCATGCTATAGTTAATTGTCACGGGAAGAGTATAGTCTTCACCGTTCCGGGATAAGAAATGTTCTTGGTAGTTTTAACTCGTTTAGAGGGGAGTACTAGTACTTATCTGTATTGTATTGCAGAGGAGATTTCTAAGGATGTAGTTGTTCCCTTGGATTCTATTTTGGTTGCGAGAGATTTTGAGGATGTCTTTCGAGAAATACCCGGTTTGCCTCCTAGCCGAGAAATTGAGTTTGTGATCGATTTGGCACCGGGGATGAGGCCTATTACGAGGGCTCCATATAGGATGTCTCCTATGGAAATGAGGGAGTTGAGAGATCAAATCCAGCAGTTGTTGGAGCGGGGATTTATTAGGCGTAGTACATCGCCATGGGGTGCTCCAGTGTTGTTTGTAAAGAAAAGGGATGGTTCCCTACGGTTATATGTGGACTATAGAGAATTAAACAAGGTCACCATCCCAAATAAATATCCTTTGCCTCATATCGATGATTTATTTGACCAACTTCGAGGAGCATCGTACTTATCAGAAATTGATTTGAGGATGTGGTATCATCAGTTGAGGATACGGGAGGAGGATGTATCCAAGACTGCTTTTCTGACAAGATATGGATCATACAAATTTTTGGTTATGCCCTTTAGGCTAACCAATGCCCCCGTTGTATTTATGGATCTTTTGAATAGGGTGTTTTGGGATTTCCTGGATCAATTTGTTATTGTATTCATCGATGAGATCTTAGTCTATTCTCGGACGGAATCTGATCACGCTACTCATTTGAGGTTGGTCCTACAAAGATTGAGGGATCACCAATTATATGCTAAGTTCGAGAAGTGTGGCTTTTGGTTGTAGGAGGTGCAGTTTCTGGGCCATGTGGTGACATCCCAGGGTATATCGGTGGATCCGAGTAAAGTAGTTGCGGTGAGGGAGTGGGGTCAGCCCACGACCCCTACCAAGGTTCGTAATTTTCTGGGTTTGGTGGGTTATTACCGTCGATTTATCAAGGGTTTCTCAAAAATCGCTAGCCCTTTGACAAATTTGACCCGGAAGGGGGAGGTATTTATGTGGGATAACTCTTGCCAGGCTGCGTTTGATGAGCTCAAAGATAGATTGACTTCGGCTCCAGTCCTTGAATTGACAAAATGAGGATTGGAATATCTAGTCTTCACCGATGCATCTCTTCAAGGATTAGGAGGTGTACTTCAACAAGAGAGAAGGTCTATTGCTTATGATTATCATAAGTTAAGGCCCCATGAAGGAAACTATCCGGTGCATGACTTAGAACTTGCCTCGGTTGTCTTTGCCTTGAAGATATGGAGGCATTATCTCTTAGGGGAGAAATTCAGTCTTTTCACGAACCATAAATCACTGCAATATTTATTTTCCCAAAAAGATTTGAATATGAGACAGTGTCGATGGTTGGAGTTCGTGAAAGATTATCAATTTGATATTCATTATCATCCGGGCAAGGGGAACGTTGTGGCGGATGCCTTGAGTAGGAAACCCGATTGTTCATTGAGGAGGTGGTTAGAATTCATGGGGTACCTTTAATATAGTTTCTGACCGGGACAAAATTTTCGTTTAACACTTTTGGAGAAGCTTCCAAGAGGATATGAGGACCAAATTGAAGTTTAGCACTTCTTATCATCCTCAAACAGATGGCCAAACTGAAAGAATAAACCAGATGTTGGAGGATATGCTTCGTATGTGTATGCTTGACTTCAAGGGTGGTTGGGAACAATATCTCCCATTGGTTGAGTTTGCTTATAACAACTTGTACCAATTTACAATCGGGATGGCCCCCTATGAAGCTTTGTTTGGGAGGCCTTGTAGATCACCCGCTTATTAATTGGAAGTGGGAGATAATAAATTCCTTGGACCTGAAATTATCCAAGATACTTCTTCAAAAATTGAACTCATTCGAAATCGCATTCAGATAGCCCAAGACCGCCAAAAGAGCTATGCCGATGCGGGAAGAAGGCACCTGGAGTTGGAGATTGGGGACCAAGTCTTGGTGCGAGTGTCACCAATGAGAGGCATTGAGCGTCGGGGGAAGAAAGGGAAGCTTGCACCACGTTTTGTTGGACCTTTTCCAGTTATTGCGAAGGTGGGTTCAGTGGCGTATCAACTTGCCTTACTAGAACCTTTGCAACAAATTCGCGATATATTCCATATTTCCTCTCTGAAGAAGTACAAGAGGTGTGAAGGCACATTTTGTCATATCCCTTTCGAGGTTATTGACTTGTAACCCTACGTTTCATATGAAGAACAACCGATTTCTATTCTAGAACATGGAGAGCGCAGGTTGAGATCTCGAGTATTGCCCTTGGTGCAGGTCCAACGGAGTCACCATAACGCCAAGGAATCAACGTGGGAACGTGAGGATGATATGCAGGAAAAGTATTCGCATCTCTTTATACAAGGTACGCTTCAATGTTGGGGACAAAATTCCCTAATGGGGGGGGGGGGGGGGGGGAAGTATGTAACAACCCTCACTTTTTAGAACCTATTTTATATTTATTTACTATTTGTAGTAATTATATAAACTGTTGGAATGAGGAGTAAGTATTAATTTAGTGAAGAAAAGTTAATATTTGCTATGATGTTGCATATTTACCTTATGTGTAGGTGAATATCACCATGATGTAGTCATGAAATTTAAAATGGCATTTTGACTTAATAATGAAACCAAAATTTAAAATGAATTATAAAATTTCCAAATGATAAGTTGGATGGCGTAGTTAGTTCCGGGAGGTGTGAGACAGTCAAATTGTGTGCCATATTGTACTTTGAGGATTCGGGCACTTTTGACTAGTTTTATCTTAAATGTATATTTGCGTATTACTTTATCACGATATTTATCACCTAAGTGTTAATTCTAAACAAAAAGGCACGATTTATCTCTTAAGTAAGTCACTATTCCCCTAATTGTGTACCTAAACCTAGAGAGAAAGAGAGAAGGAGAGAAACCTTGGGAGATAAGAGGAATTGAAGCTTGGGAGATTTTCATGCATTCATCTTCATCAAATCTGAATTTGGAAAGTTTGAGGCATGTTTTCTACTTGCTATTATGCGATTTAAGTTGAATAAGTAGTGTTGATAGTTGTGGATTTAGTTATGGTTTGAGAAAGTTAGGTTTTCTTGTTAGATGAATGGGTTATAAACCTTTGGAGGTTGATTTGAGTTAATATTGGTGTAGATATTAGTTGTTGGATGCAATTAAAATTGTTTGTGGTAATAAATGGGGAGGGTTTTGTCGTTGGAAGAAGAAAGGGGTCTTAGGTCTGTTATGACCGGTTGACCGCGGTCTCACGACCGGTCGACCGGGACTTCGAGAGAGGGCACACTGCTTTCTTACCAATGTCTAAAATTTGGAGCGCGGTCGACCGCGGTCCGTGATCGGTCGACCGACCCCCCTCACCTTGACTTTATGCTTTTCTTCGTAGGCTAAATTTTGAGACGCGGTCGACCGCGGTCTCAGGACCGGTCGACCGGTCCCCTGTTTTCCACCCATGAATTTTATTTTACTTTCCTAGGTTTCTTCTTTTAATTAAGGACTAGGAACCTTTTTCTATGAAGTAAACTTAGATTCCTAGAACTTTAATTGAGTTTGGAGATTACCCTAGAGTTGAATGGGTTCACTTGGGGTTAATTCCGTAAGTACCTAAAGTGTTGTTTAGGCGTTTCTTTTCCTCTCTCAAATTATTAGAAACTGTGAATTATAAGCCCATATTTGGAGGCTTTAGGAGCCCTATCGAGGTATATAAAATCTTGGGGCTCATGAGATTTTGGGGGTCCTTTGGAGAATAGCTCGGTACTAAATAATAGGATGAAGATTAATGAGAATATCCAGGAATAATGGTAACAAATAAAATGAAACATACACGTGATTAATGAATATGATGATGAAATGAAAATGGGTAAATGTTAATTTACTTAAACACACCTCTCTAAATGCTATCATAAGGGAAGCTCGCGCATGAGGTGATGTACCCTGACTAATGAATGCAGGGAGACTATAGTCCTCGGCCTTATGCGGGATCTTTTTATATTTTTTTGTGCTACTGAGGTAATTTTGGGTGTGGTTATGAGTCACTCGCAGGTATAAGGCCACTTCCCGACGTGCGTTAGGTGCCCAGGTTATTTTGTATAGATAGGCCCTGGAAGATGATAGTCATTTAGGGGCGTGCCCAGTGGGGAAACTCGGAGGGGCGGTCTTAGAAGCGTTGTATGTATAAGTATATAACCTTTCTAAATCAAGTGGGACTTTTTACTTGTATTGTCATAAAAAAATATGATGGTTATTATATTCCTGTTAAGGAATGGAAAATGAAAAGACATGATAGATAATGTGGTTTAAATTATGCACTTTTTCAATAAATTCATAACGGTTAGAATTATTTAAATTGCTTTATTATACTTGGTGATTAGGTTGTTAGATGTTCATCTACATCATTCATGATTATCTCTTCATATCTATCATGCTTCTTGTTCTTCTGGTAATCATATATAAACCGCGCCCTGACCCGGTCATTTTCCATGTTCTGCATGTTATTGTATCCTATTCCAATACTTTCGAGGAGCTGTATGATTTTGCGGATCATTACAGGATGTTTTGTTAGACGCTTTCATTTTTGAATTCTAGATATGATCGGGACTTTCATTCAGACGGGTAGCCTAAACTTTTGTAATTGTTAATAGCTGTATTATGTAAATTTATAGAACTGTTATAATACGATGGATGTAACTGTGGACCGACAGCTTATTCGGTCCTTGATTTATGTTGTATTTGTAGTAATATAAATTTCTTTGGAATCCCCTTCTTTTATCGGATTGGGTTGTTTAAATTATTTTCTCATCTTCTAATCAAACAAAAAAATTTGGCAACCCGTTTTCGGATTTATTGGGTGATTTTTCCGTATACTTATTTTATTGTTATGATGCTGAGACTGATGTCCATTCATAATTCCTTCATTTTGAGGTGTCGGGCTGGCCACCCCTTATATCGGTTCTCGTGTTGTCACACTACCTTCATAACATGACCCTAGAATCTTTCCCATTCCAATTACACTTAATTTTTTATACAAACATATATGCCCTACTAGGCTTAATTGATTCCGGTTTATAATTTAATCAATTATAATTCTTATTATGTTACCCATATACATTTGGTTTGAATCATCTGATTTAATCTCTAAATGGCATGAATACAAATTATTAATGATAAAACTTCTCTCCACTCTCAACATTGCACTACGTTTCGTGCGTGGGGCGTCTCGCAAAGTGAAATCCAAACAAGAACCCCCCCCCCCCCCCCCCCCAATACACTACTTCTTGACAATGTCGATCCTAGAGATCTATTATGCCATATACACAATTCTACTATTACAACTATAGAAATTAGATTACCATTTAAGAACAACTTCAAAATCTCCAGTAATATCCTTGGGATGATGTAATGGAAATATTCCTTAAATGTGATACATCAACCCCCCCAACCATCTAGTACATCATAATCATCCAAGATGTACTCCATAAAAAGTCCATATCCTTTCAACTATAAGATATATATATATATATATATATATATATATATATATATATATATATATATATATATATATATATATAAATACAATCATCCATTCCCATAACCAAGTGTAAATACTACATATGATGTACAAGGGCTATGCACATAATACACCTAGCTATATATATCGCCGATAAACTACACCATGCTATTATCTTCCCAGTTCTCGGCTCACGTAACAATACTGGGGACCACTTGGTGGGGCTGAACGACACCCACCTCATGATAAACTCACACACATAACGTCCCGGGAAGCGATCATAGCTCCTAACTGGTCAATTAGACGAGACATGCCCACAACGTCTCACCACAAAAGAAATGTATATCACATAAAAACACAATGGACGACTATGACCTGGGGAATATACACACCCTGCTCCTCGAGCCAGGATGCTCACCCTCTGCGAGGAAACTTCCCAATGATAGCATGCGCGGGGTATTGTAACCTCATAAGTATATATATCATTCTCATGCAAAATATATATACATCCATATGATCCCATCATATAATTAAACCATCACATACGGTTTAGATATTTATAACATGAGTATGCACATATATCCATATTTATACAATTATATATATATCCACATATCTACATAACTATACACACTATTTATCGTTTGTATGTATAAGATTTATAAACTCGGCTATAAGTATACATAATCCTCAATATACTAGCCATCGTCCCAACACATTTAATTTACCTCAATATGTGAATACAATTCCTCAGTTGAAGCATATTCCTCCATTTGTCCTATGATATGAATAGTCTTCCAACAGATATATATATCCAGCATTAAGGTTATCACCCAATGTTTTGTGTATAAAACCATCACTACGCATCTCATCTATATTTGAAAGTATATTAATATCTCTAGTACCAATTCGACCATTTGTGCGCACATAACTATTAGTTTATAAACCCCAACTAAATCTTCAATTCATCTCATGATCGCATAACTTTTAGGGAAATACTACATCGATATATATAATCACTATCCCGCTTATGGTTCAATTATCCTTATGAACTCTTAAATATTATTGCGTTCCCAATCTATTCCTCTAGTCAAACATTACTAAGGATACGCGACCACTCTCTCTCGTCGGTCCCCAATTCTTAATCTCAATAGAATCCTAATTATTATAAGGATTTGGCACAACCTCGGACTACGATTTCATGTCGTACTCTCACCACTCTGTCAAAGAGACCTTGACCTTAAATACATACTAGGATCATTTGATATATAATTAGGATTCCCATCCCCAATGAGGACTCTCATTTTCTCTATATACAACTCCAATGCATACATATATATTTTTCCCAAATTGTTTCAAGAAGTCCCCATAATCATGACATGTGAGAAACCCGTTATATGTCTCCCAAAACATAACTCTTACTTCTTAAAAGAAGGTCATGAATCAATAAACCCAACAAAAAAGGGCTAGGAATCCTCCTAGATCAGAATTCACAAAACAACCCTGTTTCCGAATCGATTCGACCCTATTCCGAATCGATTCGGCCCAGAAAATTGATTCCGCCTCTGAGGCGAATCGATTCGAGTCCAAAGACCTGGGCTTCTATCTCAGGCCGAAACGATTCGCCTTGGGTCCGAATCGATTCGGTCAATGCAGACCTACCAATTTTGCCTAAGCCGAATCGATTTGCTTAAGGGACGAATAGATTCGGGTCTGCAGATTTTGAAGGGTTGTTCTTCTTCATTAAACACACGAATTCTAAACACTAAAATGTATCTTCTAACCCCTAACCCTTCATCACAACATGATTCTATAATACCCCGTATTTTTATGCAATATTAATTTGGGGATTTATTAAATTTAATGTAAATTAATTATTTAATATAAATCCAAAAATTAATTATATTATATTTATTAACGTGATGAGAGTTATTAATTATGGGAAATTTGTTCAATATTACTAATGAGCAAAGTAATATATAATATTGGTTATATTAAATGTCACAAGTGAATAGAATGACAATTTTGGAAATTTGAGTCGGGACGCGCCCATGTCACGTCGGGACTAAATATTGATGAATAAAAGTGAATATGTTATAAGTTGCTCATATGGTCGTTTTGAGTGCGACAAAGTGTTCGGAAGGGTCGAGATAGTCCGAAAACTATACCCGGGGGTTTAGTTTGGGTCTTGGGGCGTTTTTAGGCCTATTTAGCACCCTGGGAGGGCATTTTGGACATTTTACATTTTTGGGAAATTAAACCCACGAAATTTCAAGGGTTATATTAGATGTATAAGGTTGCCTTCTAGGGTTAAAACAACCAAAGACAAGTGACGGCCATAGGAGAGGGAAGGAGAGAGCTTTCAAAGCAATCCAAGGCCCAAAATCCATTCGTTTGCACCGCCACCACCACCAACGTGTAGATTGCGCGACGGAGAACGCAACAACACCAAATTCGTCATCAAACCAGAACTCTGAAAATCCCAGGCAAGTATTTGTCTTGCTTACTTTCGTTAATGCATCATTCATGTTAGCCTAGGGTGATTAGGATGAGTTTGGTAGAAGAAAAATTCATTATGGAGATAGGAAAAATAGCATGTAGTTATGATTTGATTGATAATCTGGAAACACCTTCACATGTAGAGGATTAAACCACAAATTTATGATGTTTTAGGAGAAGAAAATTCTGGAAAATATTGATTAGAACCATGTTAAAGAAACTCTAGGGTTCTTCATATTTTTAAGAAGTTTTTGCCTATAAATCCATGGTTATTGACGTAAAATTACATGCTTTACGTAGAAGATGAATACTATGGGTGTATATTGATTATAGTACAAATTTTAGAAAGTTTGGGTGTGAAAAATATGGATTTGGATGAGGTTTTATGATAGAAACCGTAACTGGTTAACTGCAGAATTTGACATACCTGTTTGATCGATCGATCGAGCCAAGAGCTACGATCGATCGAAGGATGGCCTCGATCGATCGACCCCTTCTGGCAGACTTATATTTCCCCTTTTTAAATTATTTGAATTCCATTTAATGAGAAATATTTCTTGGACACCCTTATTAAAATGACTTGGGAGATTAAGAAGACCAGTAGGACTATTAAATAATTATGCGACCTTTAATGTAAAACGAGAGTTGTATTTTTGGGATATTACATATAAGGGACGGTGAAATTATGATTTAAAGGGAGAGACGCGTAAGATAGTTACGTTGGAACATAAATGAATACCTACTGAATTTCACACTTGGGAGGATAGATTCCATGAGTGTTACATAGTAAGTTGGAATAATCACTCAAATTAAAGTTAGAGACGAACCGTTATACGTGATAACAAATAATGGGAAAATAAGGATAAATATCGTGATTATGGGTTATGGGATGAACCTAAATTGATATGATAAAAGTAGTATATTTATATGACTGTGTGTATGCATATATTATATACATGTGAAAATCATGCTCGCGCTACTTGCTATCCCTGAGGTTACCGCGCTGGGACAGTCTTATCTCGATGGGACTTTAATGGGGGATATTGAATTGTACCCTAGAAGATAGATATCCTTGGTACAGGCTATCTGATCGATGGTCAGATCGTCCTAAGAGACGTGAGGGTATGTGCTGACCTCTTAGAGACTTGGAATCTATGCTTAGCCTCAATATTATTTGTGTATGTGTTAATACAGTTCGAGAGTGATTCCGAACTTGTATTTCCCTTAGTATGAGAAATACGGGGATTGGATAGTAGAGTATGTCCGCACAATAATTTTTTTGTAGGGTACTGTTAGAATATATATATATATATATATATATATATATATATATGAAATTCTGGAATTTGGAATTGCCTACTGTGTTATGGTAAGTAAGACATGTATAATGAATCTTGACTTCAAATTGGAAATACTTCTTTTAAAAAAGTATAATATGACACTGGGAAACTTTATTAATAAATAAAGTTCAAATGAGATCTTTGTTACTCAATGAAATTTTCCTCTTAAACAATTATATTGTTCAGTTATAAGATAAGATAATCCATTGGGAAGGTTAGTGCGATAGGCGTGCACATTAGAAGAGATGTGAGAATTTCTCAAGAGAGTGTCACACTAATATGTGGTTGCATTGGCCTGTAAACATTTTAAATACTTGCTAAACAAATTTTAAATCATCTACACTATCGGGCTCTGACCCGTTTATATTTTCCTTTCTCTCTTGTATATATATGTATATATTATAGGTGCCCATCAATAGGGGCGTATTGCATAGGATCCTTTGGAAGGAACGTGTTGTAGCTTAGGTGGGAGTTGCAGGCCTTTTGTTTAGACGACTTCATTTATTTGATTCCACACCTAGCATATCCATTTAGTGGGGCATGTGTCTCCCTTTCCATTATTCAGTTGTTTTATTGGACATTGTGATTCAGTTATTTCTAGTATTGTCACTTTGGGATTTATTAATGTCTGGCTGTTTTACTTTAAGTTTTAATGTTGGGATTTAGTTGTTGAATGTTTAATTTATTTGGATCTTATGTCCTAGAATAAATTGTGGTGTGATTCTTTAATATTGAATTATTGTAGAGATCTAAATCTTGGTTTATAAAATAAAATTTAGAAAGTAATGTCTAAAAATGGTTTTGACACTTAGCTTAATTAATTAGGGTGTTTAAATTGGAAAAGTTATTTTTCGACAGTGATGCTAAGAATGAACCAACTGTTCACCTTGATTTAATTTAAGAAAGGAGTGATCGCCCTGTATTTAATTAGGCGGGGTGTCACAGGTTTTATCCGAGCATCAGGTTCTAGTGTCCTTGGGATCTTTACGGCTTATTTCCCTTTCAGCTTAACATTTTTGCTATAGAGCCCTAACATTAGAAATGTTGTATTCGTATTTATGCGTTAGAAATTCGTACTTCTGCGACTTGTCGATACGAATGTTAAACTTATTCTGGTGAAATTTTAAAACTTTCAGATGGCCTGTCAGGAAAAACAAGCTAATACCATTGGGGAAGTTAATGAGCAAGGACAACTCATGCCTCAGGTGTCTCCGAAAAGGTTACCAATCGTCGAATTTGCGAGCATTGTGGCAGAAGCAGTTACCACTACAGTTTTATAGTACCACGAACGCAACATACAACTTAGAGGAGGCAAAAGATCTAGAGAGGTTAACCAAACGCATATGAAGAAAGTTGACAATTGTGCGAAGGCACCGAAATTGTGACAACAAACAACTCAAGACCGAGTCAGTTCCAGAAATAACGAAATTTATGTAAAGGGACAAAAGTGTCAGGGCCAACGAAGTCAAATTCAGAATGAAATCACAAAGAGGTGTTTCAGTTGTGGAATGGACGGTCACAAATGTCATTCTTATCCGAATCAGACTGGGGATAAACTACAATCCGACCAGAAGAATTTCGAAACTCTGCTATAAATGTGTACAGCCGGATCACAAGTGGAGGGAATGTCCTCACCCTGACATAGTTTTTTCGCAAATTTCCCCTCAAGGCCAGCAAGACTAGGGAAAAAGCGAGAGTAGTCAACAACATGGTGAAGTGAAGCAGTTTCGAGAGAGGTGTTTTCGATGTGGCAGGAAAGACCATAGGTGTCAGAATTGCCCAAAGAGGAATAAAGTCCCAAGTCAGCAAGGCCAGCAAGGCCGACACCAACAGCAGCAGGGTTAGAGGGGGAGGAAATTTCAAAGGCCGGTGTTTTGGGTGCGGAAAGCATGGCCATAGGCACCAAGATTTTCGAGAGGGAGAGAGGGTCCCACAGCAGCAGGGTTCCCGTAATGAGCCACAGAGGCCACTTTTTCCAGCTGCCCTCCCAGCACCAGCCCAGGTACCATCCCTACCAGCCATTCTAGCAGCTCCAGTGCAGTAGGGGCAGTTACAGTATGGACGTGTCCATAACGTCTACCAGGCAGCAGCTCCGCAGGCACCACCCGCGATTGAAGGTATGTTCCCTATCCATGGTACTATAGGTCGAGTTTTGTTTGATACTGGGGCGACGCATTGTTTTATAGCTACGCATTTTGCGAAGGCCTTAGGGTTATTAGCCACAGCAGAGAGCACTGTGATGTGTGTAGATTCACCATTGGGGAGTGGGTCGCTTATTTTCTTTATATGCCGGGTAGTGGGGGTAGAGATTGGTAGCTTGGTATTACCTGCAGATATGTTAGTCTTAGATATGCATCAGCATGACGTTATTATCGGTATGGATTGGCTCATTGCTTATAGGGCCATGATAGATTGTTTCAGTGGGAGTATTGTTTTTGCCATTCCGGGGCAAGAGATGTTTGTAGTGGCGATGCCTCGCCCAGAGGGAGGCTCGACCGCTCATTTGTATTACATAGTGGACGATACCTCTAAGGAGGTTGTGAT
The DNA here is from genome assembly GCA_949130495.1 of Sambucus nigra. Lineage (NCBI taxonomy): Eukaryota > Viridiplantae > Streptophyta > Magnoliopsida > Dipsacales > Adoxaceae > Sambucus > Sambucus nigra. Next base: position 301,969,203 of record OX422217.1, on the reverse strand, counting down.
TCCCTTAGACTCGATCCCAGTTATCCGTGAGTATTCCGATGTATTCCAGGAGATACCAGGCCTACCCCTAGTCGAGAGATAGACTTTGTCATAGATTTATTACCGGATACTAGATTGATAGAACGCGCTCCATACCGTATGGCTTTGGTAGAGATGCGAGAGTTATGAGATCAGATAGAGCAGCTATTAGGTCAGGGCTTCATTCGCAGGAGTACCTCACCTTGGGGAACTCCAGTCTTGTTTGTGAAGAAGAGAGATGGCTCACTGAGGCTATGTGTGGACTACCGAGAGTTGAACAAGGTCACGATACGGAATAAGTATCCGTTGCCTCGAATCGATGATCTGTTCGACAAGCTAAGGGTATCAACTTTCTTTTCGAATATAGATCTGAGGTCAGGGTACCATCAGCTACGTATTAGGGAGCAGGATGTTTCAAAGACTACTTTCTTGATGAGATATGGGTCCTATGAGTTCAGGGTGATGCTCAAGCCGTGTTCATGGACTTAAGGAACCATGTGTTTAGAGAGTTCTTGGATCAGTTTGTCATCATCTTCATAGATGACATATTGATATATTCAAACTCCGAGGAGGAGCATTCCGAGCACTTGAGACAGGTTCTTCAGACTCTATGAGAGCATCAGTTGTATGCTAAGAACAAGAAGGGCAGATTCTGGTTACGAGAAGTACAGTTCTTGGGGCATGTTGTTTCTGAGCAGGGGATAGCAGTTGACCCGAGTAAAGTGTCAGCGGTGAGGGAGCAGGGACAGCCCACGACACCGACGTAAGTGCGTAGTTTCTTGGGGGTTAGCCGGATACTACAGGAGATTCATTCGGGGATTCTCCAAAATAGCGGGTCCATTGACGAACCTGACTCGCAAAGGGGTACCATATGTTTGGGTTGATGCTTGTCAATTGGATTTCGACGAGCTGAAAGACAAGCTTACTTCAGCACTGGTCCTTGCGTTACCAAAGTCGGGTGTGGAGTACCTGGTTTACACCGATGCCCCTTTACAGGGACTTGGGGGAGTACTTCAGCAGGAAGAGAAGGCTATAGATTTTTCCTCCCACAAGCTTAAGCCGCATGAGAAGAATTACCCCACCCACGACCTGGAGTTAGCAACGATCGTTTTTGCATTGAGGATATGGAGGCACTATTTATTGGGGGAGAAATTCCGCTTGTTCACAGACCACAAGTCACTGCAGTACCTGTTCACTCAACGAGAGCTGAATATGCGTCAGCATAGATGGTTAGAGTTTGTAAAGGACTATTAGTTCGACATACAATACCATCCGAGGAAGGCCAACGCAGTTGCTGATGCGTTGAGTCGTAGGCCGGTAGACGATATAGAGGACATCTGGAAAGCAATGTGGAAAGAGTTGGGTCACCAGGACGCAGTAGCACGTTCTTTCGTATCTGTCATGACAGTGACACTTAAGATTGTTATGAGGGTGATACAGGCACAGACCGCAGACCCATTTTGCCAGGAGCATATTGTACGACTTTTAACTGAGGGTGCTGAGTCCTATTCTGTTAGTTGTGATGGGGGTTTGAGATTTAATAGGAGATTGGTGGTTCCAGAAGGAGCAGAATTACGTCATGAAGTGATGACCCAGTCTCACGGGTCCCGATTTGTGGTACATCCTGGAGGAGATAAGATGTACCAGGATATGAGGCGGCAATACTGGTGCAATGGGATGAAAAAGGACATTGCTGAGTTCGTGTCCAAGTGTTCTACCTGCCAGCAGGTAAAGGTGGACCTTCAAAAACCGTCGGGGTTGCTTCAACCATTGGAAATACCCATGTGGAAGTGGGAGAGTATTTCCATGGATTTTATTACAGGGTTGCCTACATCACAGCGGGGCCATGACTCCATCTGGGTGATTGTAGATCGTTTGACGAAGGTAGCTCATTTTCTGTCGGTGCAAAAAGACTATACCACGGGTCAGTATGCTCAGTTGTTCATTGTTAAGATTATCATATTACACGGGGTGCCCCTGAATATTGTGCCAGATAGAGATAAGATTTTCGTGTCGCGTTTCTGGGAGAGCTTTCAGGAGGGTATGGGTACTGAGTTGAGGTTTAGTTCAGCTTATCACCCACATACAGATGGACAGACAGAGCGTACTAATCAGATGTTAGAGGATATGCTACGCATGTGTGTTCTTTATTTTGGAGGAGGTTTGGAGCCACATCTTCCACTGGTAGAGTTTGCTTATAATAACTCTTATCAGTTCACGATTGGCATGGCTCCATTCGAAGTTTTGTATGGCTGGCCTTGTCGTTCCCTAACTTATTGGCTAGAGGTGGGGGATAACAAGTTTATAGGACCAGAGGTAATTCAGGAAACCTCCGCGAGGATTGAGATGATCTGAAGTCGCATTCGAGTAGCCCAGGACAGGCAGAAGAGCTACCCCGATGCGAAGCGATTCTTCCGGGAGTTTAATGTGGGGGACCAAGTGTTATTACATGTATCTCCTATGAAAGGAGTGATGAGGTTCGGGAAGAAAGGGAAATTGGCCCCGAGGTACATGGGACCATTTCCCATTATCGAGAGGATTGGGCCGGTAGCATACAGATTGGGACTGCCAGAGCATTTCACCACATCCACGATGTATTCCACATCTCGTCATTGAGAAAATATCTTCGGGATGATATGGCCCATATTCACATCGTGATAGATGAGATAGACTTACAGCTTGACAACTCTTATGAGGAGAGACCGGTGGCTATCCTAGACCATAGCGAGATGAGATTGAGGTCGAAGGTAGTTCCACTTGTACGGGCCCAGTGGGAGCATCATAATGTGGAGGAATCCACTTGGGAGCGCGAGGCAAATATGCGCGAGAGATACCCAAATTTATTCTTACCAGGTATACCTTATAATTCAAATTTTGGGATGAAATTCCGTTATTAGGGGAAAGTATGTAATACCCCGTATTTTTATGCAATATTAATTTGGGGATTAATTAAATTTAATGTGAATTAATTATTTAATATAAATCCGGAAATTAATTATATTATAATTATTAACGTGATGAGAGTTAGTAATTATGGGAAATTTGTTGACTATTATTAATGAGCAAAGTAATATATAATATTGGTTATATTAAATGTCACGAGCGAATAGAATGACACTTTTGGAAATTTTTTGTCGGGACGCGCCCGTGTCTCGTCGGGACTAAATATTGATGAATAAAAGAGAATAAATTATAAGTTTCTCGTTTGGTCGTTTTGAGAGTGCCAAAGTGTCCGAAAGGGTCGAGATAGTCAGAAAAGTATACCCGGGGGTTTAGTTTGGGTCTTGGGTAATTTTTAGGCCTATTTAGCACCCCGGGAGGGCATTTTGGACATTTTACATTTTTGGGTAATTAAACCCACGAAATTTCAAGGTTTATATCAGATATCTAAGGTTACCTTCTAGGGTTAAAAAAACCAAAGACAAGTGACGACCATAGGAGATGGAAGGAGAGAGCTTTCAAAGCAATCCAAGGCCCAAAATCCATCTGTTTGCACCGCCACCACCACCAACGCGTAGATCGCGCGACGGGGAACGCAACCACACCAAATTCGTCATCAAATCAAAACTCTGAAAATCCCAGGCAAGTATTTATCTTGCTTATTTTCGTTAATTCATCATTCATGTTAGCCTAGGGTGATTAGGATGAGTTTGGTAGAAGAAAAATTCATGTTGGAGATAGGAAAAATCACATGTAGTTATGATTTGATTGATAATCTAGAAACCCCTTCACATGTAGAGGATTAAACCACGAATTTACGATGTTTTAGAAGAAGAAAATTCTGGAAAAGATTGATTAGAACCATGTTTAAGAAACTCTAGGGTTCTTGAGATTTTTATGAAGTTTTTTCCTGTAAATCCATGGTTATTGACGTAAAATTACATGCTTTACGTAGAAGATGAATAATATGGGTGTATACTGATTATATTATGAATTTTAGGAAGTTTCGGTGTGAAAAATCTGTATTTGGATGAGTTGTGTGATAGAACCCGTAACTGGTTAACTGCAGAATTCAACATACCTTCTTCATCGATCGATCGAGCCAAGAGCTTAGATAGATCGAAGGTTCGATCGATCGAGCCCCAGACCTCGATCGATCGACCCCTTCTGGCAGACTTATATTTCCCCTTTTTAAATTAGTTGAATTCCATTTAATGAGAAATATTTCTTGGACACCCTTATTAAAATGACTTGGGAGATAAAGAAGACCAGTAGGACTATTAAATAATTATGGGACCTTTAATGTAAGACGAAAGTTATATTTTTGGGATATTACATATAAGGGATGAAGAAATTATCTATTAAAGGGTGAGATGCGTAAGATATTTAAGTTGGAACATAAATGAATACCTACTGAATTTCACACTTGGGAGTATAGAGTCCATGAGTATTACGTAGTAAGTTCGAATAATCACTCAAATTAAAGTTAGAGACGAACTGCTATACGTGATAACAAATAATGGGAAAATAAGGATAAATGTCGTGATTATGGGTTATGGGATGAACCTAAATTAATATGATAAAAGTAGTATATTTATATGACTGTGTGTATGCATATATTATATACATGTGAAAATCATGCCCGCGCTACTTGCTATCCCTGAGGTTACCGCACTGGGACAGTCTTATCTCGATGGGACCTTTATGGGGGATATTTACTCGTACCCTAGAAGATAGATATCCTTGGTACAGGCTATCTGATCGATGGTCGGATGGTCCTAAGAGAAGTGAGGGTATGTGCTAAGCTCTTAGAGACTTGAAATCTATGCTTCGCCTCGATATTGTTTATGTATGTGTTAATATAGTTCGAGAATGATTCCGAACTTGTATTTCCCTTAGTATGAGAAATACGTGGATTCGATAGCAGAGTATGCCCGCACCATAATTTTTATGTGGGTTGATGTTAGAATATTTATATTATACGAGTATTTAATATATATATGAAATTCTGGAATTTGGAACTGCCTACTGTGTTATGGTAAGTAAAACATGCATAATGAATCTTGACTTCAAATTGGAAATACTTATTTTTAAAAAGTATAATATGACACTGGGAAAATTTATTAATAAATAAAGTTAAAATGAGAGCTTTTGTCACGCCCCGAATTAATTTTGTTAAACTCATCCTTTAATTTAGAGATAAATTTCCTTAAACAATGCTTTAATTTAAATCTCTGAGGAAAATAGCATAAGAATTTTTTTTTTCCAAAAGTATGTGTAGATGAAAACATAACTGCCTTTACTTATAACTTATAAGTACTACATAACTTTACATAACCAAGATCCTTAGTTTAATAATTACACAAAAGGAATCTTGATATTTAAACCATACTAAATATCCGTCACTCCCCCGTTTTAAGGTCCTAACTTGGCAGTGAACTCCAATTTATAAGCATACCTGAAACAAAACATTACAGGAGTGTAAGCTATAAAGGCTTAGTGAATGACCACATACCACACATATAACCAATTTGAATAACCATTTTTATTTTGTTCTAATGCTATAACCCAACAGGAATTGTGAAACTCTCGCAAGCCTGGACCCGCCACAGTCCAATTAACCCACCACAGTAATTAGGGACCACCACATCCCTTTATTAGGCCCGAGTACACAAACCTTTAAGTTGGATTAACAGGACCACCACATCCTGTAGGACCCACCACAGTCCTTAACATTAGATAAAGGACTCACTAGTCCATATCATCATATAACATCGCTTAACATTTTTAATCATATGCATATGTTTCATAAATACAACATTACTCCCATAAACATTTTCACACATGTGTTTAACTACACATTTCCATATGAAATTATAAGCATTTATATTTCATAAGGAAGGTCACTCACCTTGGATTTAGTTCTAAGATTAATACCAACTACTTCCTTGGTATGGTAGTATTAGCTGCTTCCCCACCTAACAAGTCAATGTCGTTAGTATTTGAATACACCGATTAACATCAAACCCAGTAACACATCACATAATTTGGTCAATCAGAAATAACTAAGGAGTAATTACATATGACACTTCACATTTATATAACACCCAATTAATTAGGGTTCTAACACAATTTACAGAATTAAATTACGAATTTTCTAGACAAAGTTATGCCCATTTTATTACAGCCTTTTCCAAATCGTTTCTCAAGAAAATCAACAACACAACTTCAACTTCCTGGAATTCTCATAATTTTTGTACAACATAACTTTTCATGATATTCCACCCAATATTAGTAAACACATTGAATAATACAAATTTAATGTTTCATAATTTTTGGGGCTCATTTTCTATGTCGAGCAAAACGTCAAACACTTGGTATGCATTCTAGCTCCTTTAGGGCAGATTTTAAACCACGACTTCAAACTATCACCAAGGGTTCATTCTTTGGTATTTTTACACAATTTTAGTATATGTTATACATGTATGAGTTTATTTTACCCTCCAACTTGAATCACTCAATTCCAATAAGTATTCCATGATTTATACCATTTTTAGCATAACTAGGTCAAAATACAACATTAAGGCATAACTTAACAATTTTAAGCATACATGACCTTGACCTTGAGTATAATTCATGGAAACATATAATAAACATGTTTTAGCAGAAATATACATCGTAATCATGGATTTTCTAAATCAAAATGCTTTACAAAAAGATGATGTAAATTTAGGACTTTAAAGTATGCATTTACGATCCTAGCTTTGGTTCTAACCTATGTTCTTAACCCATCCTTGTTCCAACACAATTCAGCAATATGGGTATCATTAAAATATATATCCAAATCAGAAATAAAAACATGCCAAGTATATAACTCATCCATGGGACAAACTTTAATAAAGATGTAATTACCTCACGAGAATTCCTCGATTTATGGTGAATTTTCAAAGAAATTCTTCCTTAACTTTGTTTTTCTCTCTCCATAAGCATATTTTTCTCAAGATTGTAATAGGAAATGAAAAGGATGATAAGTTATGCCTTATAAGCTTAAAAACGTGGCTATGTGACCACTTTAAGGTGGTATTACGCGATTCGTTGGGCAAGGGGTCCAATAGGACAATTCCGTTAATGACAGATTTGTCCTGCCTCGTAAAATCACCATAACTCACTATTTTGGGCCACGATTTACTCTCACTTTGTGTCTATGAGTATATAACTTAAACATATACAACTTTCATGTTTTGTGTTTTCCCAAAATCATAAAACTAGTACACCTAATTTGGGGTCGAACAGAAGAGTAATTATTTACTCAGAATTTCATAACTTTCACATTTGGCGACCAAACATCGCCACTTTCGCACCAACACTCTAGCTTAATTTTTATAAACATAATGATGCATTTAGAAACATATTTTCATGATGCATTTAACCACATAACCAATTTATAACTTATAACTCATAACTCATAACTTATACTTAATCGTATAATTAACCTTACTAATCGTGTTTTAGGGGCTTACAATTCTACCCCTCTTATCAAAATTTCGTCCTCGAAATTTAACGCATAAGAAACTTACCAAACAATTGAGGATATTGCTTCTTCATGTTATCCTCCCCTTCCCAGGTGGCATACTCCGCATTCTGACTTCTCCACATCACCTTAACTAGTGAAATGGTTTTACTACGTAACACTTGCTCCTTTCGATCTACAATAGCAATTGGTTCCTCCACGTAGGTTAGGTCCTCTTGAAGCTCTATCGGTTGTGAAGTAAATACATGTGAAGGATCATAAACATACTTACGTAACATTGATATATGAAAAACATCGTGTATCCGGGAAAATTCTGGTGGTAACGCCAATTTATAAGCTACAGCTCCAACCCGTTTCATTATCTCATAAGGGCCAATGTACCTGGGACTTAACTTTCCTTTCTTCCCGAATCTCATAACCCCTCTCCAAGGAGAAACACATAGGAATACTCGATCACCTTCCTCAAATTTCAATTCTTTCCTTCGGTTGTCTGCATAACTTTTCTGTCTTCTTTGCGCCACCTTCAAGTGATTATGGATAAGATTTATCTTTTCAGTAGTCTGCTGTACGATTTCTGGCCCAAGTAGTTTTCGTTCTCCTACTTCAGTCCAACACACTAGAGTTCTGCATTTTCTCCCATACAAAGCTTCATAAGGATCCATCTCAATACTCGAATGATAGCTATTATTATAAGAAAACTCTATTAGTGGCAAGTGTTCATCCCAACTCCCCTTGAACTCCAACACACAGATTCGTAACATGTCTTCAAGTGTTTGGATCGTTCTTTCTGACTGCCCATCAGTTTGATGATGAAAAGCTGTACTAAATTTCAATTTAGTCCCCAAAGCTTCTTGTAAACTAGGCCAAAAGTGAGAAGTAAACTTAGGATCTCGATCAGAAATAATGGAAATAGGTGCACCATGCAATCTGATAATCTCATCCACATATAATTTGGCATATCTATCTATGGAGTAAGTAGTTTTAACAGGAAGAAAATGTGCAGACTTAGTCAACCTATCAACGACAACCCAAATAGAATCAAACCCTCGTGATGATTTTGGTAAACCTATAACAAAATCTGTAGTAACATGCTCCCATTTCCACTCAGGAATAGGTAAGGGCTATAGTAAACCACTTGGCTTCTGATGCTCCACCTTTACCTGTTGGCAAACTAGACATCTAGCAAAAAATTCTGCAATGTCGTGTTTCATTCCCGGCCACCAATAACATTGTTTCAAATCTCTATACAGTTTCGTGCTCCCTGGATGCATAGCATATAAAGAACAATGCGCTTCCTCTAAAATTATTCTTCTTAAATCAGGCACATTAGGTACACACAAAAGGTCTCCGTACATAACAATGTCATCATCCCAAATAGAAAATTCATTTGCTTTACCCTTTTTCATATTATCTCTAACTTTCTCCAATTCTGCATCTCCTACCTGTGCTTGTTTTATCCAGTCTATCAACGTGGGTCTAACATTTAAATGTGCCACTATTCCATAAGACTCATTCAAATTTAATTCCACCCCCATTAAAGCTAACTCTCTCAGCAGGTCAACTCGAATACAATAAATACAAGATACTATGCCTAGAGATTTTTTACTCAAAGCATCAGCAACAACATTAGCTTTACCCGGATGGTGATGTATCGTGCAATCATAATATTTTATAAGTTCCATCCACCTTCTTTGCCTCAAGTTCAAGTCTTTTTCTGTAAACGAGTATTTTAAGCTTTGATGGTCAGTAAAAATTTCACAACTAACACCATATAAGTAGTGTCTCCAGATTTGTAATGCAAAAACTACTGCAGCCAACTCAAGATCGTGTGTAGGGTAGTTGCGTTCATGTATCTTTAACTGTCGAGAAGCAAAAGCAATTACCTTTCCATGCTGCATTAACACAGAATCGAGTCCTTGATACGAGGCATCACTATAAATAACTAAACCTTTTGTACCCATTGGGATAGTCAATACTGGAGCTGATGTCAACTTACCCTTTAAACTTTCAAAGCTTTTATCACAATCGCCGCTCCACACAAACTTGTTCTCCTTTCTGGTAAGCTTAGTTAATGGCAATGTAATAGAAGAAAACCCCGGTATAAACCTCCTGTAATAGCCCGCCAATCCCAAAAAGCTACGCACCTCTGTCACACTAGTTGGTCTTTCCCAATTCATTACTGCTTCAACCTTTTTGGGATCTACACAAATACCATCAGCAGAAATAACATGCCCCAAAAATACTACCTTGTCTAGTCAAAATTCACATTTAGAAAATTTAGCATACAACTGCTTCTCTCGCAAGGTCTGTAAAATAATACGCAGGTGGCATTCATGCTCATCCCTACTATGAGAATATATCAAAATATCATCGATGAAGACAATAACAAAAGAATGCACATATGGGTGAAATATACGGTTCATCAAATCCATGAATACGGCCGGTGCATTTGTTAACCCAAATGGCATGACAAGAAATTCATAATGTCCATACCTGGAATGAAAAGCAGTTTTAGAAATGTCACAAGCTCTTACTTTCAATTGATGATATCCGGATCTGAGATCAATCTTAGAAAACACTTTGGCTCCTTGCAACTGATCGAACAAGTCATCAATGCGGGGTAGTGGGTATTTGTTACGGATAGTCACCTTATTCAATTGACGATAATTGATGCACAGCCTCATGGTTCCATCTTTCTTCTTCACAAACAATACCGGGGCTCCCCACGGTGATACACTAGGCCTTATAAAACCACGATCTAACAAATCTTGCAACTGTATCTTTAGCTCTTTTAATTCTGCAGGGACCATACGATATGGTGCAATAGATATTGGTGCAGTTCCTGGTACCAACTCAATCGAAAATTCCAACTCACGGTCTGGTGCTAACCCTGGGAGTTCTTCTGGGAAAACATCTGCAAACTCATTAACTACTGGTATATCTGATAATTTTCCAGCCTCTTGTCGTATGTCCACCACATGGGCAAGATAACCCTCACATCCTTTCCTTAGCAGTTCATAACATTTTGTAGCAGAAATCAAACAAGTTGGAGTGACATTTCGTTCCCCAATAAATTTAAATTCAGGTTCACCCGGTAACTGAAACACTACCTCCTTTTTAAAGCAATCCAAACATACATGATATGAGGCTAACCAATCCATACCCAGTATCACATTAAAGTCGCGCATATCGAGAGGTAATAAGTCAACTAGTAATTCTTTTTCACCCACTCGTACCACACACTCCCTATATACCCTCTCAATAAAAACCAACCCCCCCACTGGAGTAACAATAGATAAACCAGAATCTAATGATGATAATGGTTTATTAAGATGCAACAGATAAAGCAAAGACACAAAAGAATGTGTAGAACCAGGATCTATCAACACATAAGCATCTTTATCACCAATAGGAAGTGTACCTGTCACTACGTTAGGCATAGCTTGTGCATCTTGTTGCGTCAGTGCAAACACTCTGCCTTGGCCTTGGTTTTGAGACACGCCTCCTCTACCTCCCCTGTGTACTTTTGGTGTAGAAATCCTATCTCCTACTGTCACACTCCCAACTGAAGTTGTAGCTCCCATCGCTGGGCAATTCTTTCGTAAGTGCCCTGGTTGATGACAATGGAAACATAAAGGTGTCGTCTCAGCTATTGTACACTCCTGAGACATGTGCCCTTGACCACCACATCTATAACAAAATATGGTTCTCGATCCCATCACAGAGGCATTTTCTGACCGATTCATCCTAGTCCTTCCACCTCGAGCTTGAAATCTTCCACGTGCATTTATATTATTTTTAAACTCTTGGCCCTTAGGCACTCCTCGTGCTACACTCTGAGTTGAGGTTCCCGCCTCCCATCCATATGATCTTATACTATCGTGTCTAGATTTCTTCGAGTGTTCAACTTGCATTTCTTTTATTGACTTTTCTGACACCATGGCCCTATCCACCAAGTCCACATAATCCGTTATCTTCATATTAGCAACCATACTTTTTATATCTACACTCAGCCCGGTTTGAAACCGATCACATTTAATTTCTTCTGTGGTCACCAAGTCAAGTGCAAATCTAGATAAGGATATAAATAAAGCTTCATACTCTGCCACTGTTCGATTCCCCTGTTTCAACGTGATAAATTCTTCCTCTTTCTCCTTCCTATAAAGCCTTGGGAAATATTTTTCAAAGAACACTTTCACAAACCTCTCCCATGTAATTCGTGGAGGATTTATTGGCACCACTCCCCCCATTGTAGTAAGTAACCTTTCTGTTTCATCCCACCATAACTTTGCATCAGCCTCTAACATAAAGGTTGCTAATAAAACCTTTTGTTCATCTCTCACTTCCATCACCTTGAATATTGTTTCCATCTTTCTAACCCACCCCTCTGCCACTAACGGATCCGTGGTCCCAGTAAATGTAGGCGGATTTAACTTCATGAACCTCTCATGTAATTTGTACCTATTCCCACCATGTTCTCCACCTCTTGCTTGTTCCATAAGTTGTGCCACAGCACGTAATATTCTTCCCACATCATCAATAGGTTGTTATTGCACCTCTAGTTCATCCACTTCAATAGGTCTATGTCCTTGCTGACTATTAGGTGCACAGGATGCCTCACCCTCTGCTCTATCATGCGGGTCATGTGGATCCATCACTCACTGCAATATAATTAACTTAAACAAAATATAATAGCAGCAGTTTAATATTAACATTGTTAGTCAAAATCCAGATGCATAACAAACTCACTTTCTAGTGTCCACTGCCAATCTAGACCCTCACACCCTATCCAAAACCTAATGATCACGCTCTGATACCAAGTTGTCGCGCCCCGAATTAATTTTGTTAAACTCATCCTTTAATTTAGAGATAAATTGCCTTAAACAATGCTTTAATTTAAATCTCTGAGGAAAATAGCATAAGATTTTTTTTTTCCAAAAGTATGTGTAGATGAAAACATAACTGCCTTTACTTATAACTTATAAGTACTACATAACTTTACATAACCAAGATCCTTAGTTTAATAATTACACAAAAGGAATCTTGATATTTAAACCATACTAAATATCCTTCAATCCCCCGTTTTAAGGTCCTAACTTGGCAGTGAACTCCAATTTATAAGCATACCTGAAACAAAACATTACAGGAGTGTAAGCTATAAAGGCTTAGTGAATGACCACATACCACACATATAACCAATTTGAATAACCATTTTTATTTTGTTCTAATGCTATAACCCAACAGGAATTGCGAAACTCTCGCAAGCCTGGACCCGCCACAGTCCAATTAACCCACCACAGTAATTAGGGACCACCACATCCCTTTATTAGGCCAGAGTACACAAACCTTTAAGTTGGATTAGCAGGACCACCACATCTTGTAGGACCCACCACAGTCCTTAACATTAGATAAAGGACTCACTAGTCCATATCATCATATAACATCGCTTAACATTTTTAATCATATGCATATGTTTCATAAATACAACATTACTCCCATAAACATTTTCACACATGTGTTTAACTACACATTTCCATATTAAATTATAAGCATTTATATTTCATAAGGAAGGTCAATCACCTTGGATTTAGTTCTAAGATTAATACCAACTACTTCCTTGGTACGGTAGTATTATCTGCTTCCCCACCTAACAAGTCAATGTCGTTAGTATTTGAATACACCGATTAACATCAAACCCAGTAACACATCACATAATTTGGTCAATCAGAAATAACTAAGGAGTAATTATATATGACACTTCACATTTATATAACACCCAATTAATTAGGGTTCTAACACAATTTACAGAATTAAATTACAAATTTTCTAGACAAAGTTATGCCCATTTTATTACAGCCTTTTCCAAATCGTTTCTCAAGAAAAACAACAACACAACTTCAACTTCCTGGAATTCTCATAATTTTTGTACAACATAACTTTTCATGATATTCCACCCAATATCCGTAAACGCATTGAATAATACAAATTTAATGTTTCATAATTTCTAGGGCTCATTTTCTATGTCGAGCAAAACGTCAAACACTTGGTATGCATTCTAGCTCCTTTAGGGTAGATTTTAAACCACGACTTCAAACTATCACCAAGGGTTCATTCCTTGGTATTTTTACACAATTTTCGGATATGTTATACATGTATGAGTTTATTTTACCCTTAAACTTGAATCACTCAATTCCAATAAGTATTCCATGATTTATACCATTTTTAGCATAACTAGGTCAAAATACAACATTAAGGCATAACTTAACAATTTTAAGCATACATAACCTTGACCTTGAGTATAACTCATGGAAACATATAATAAACATGTTTTAGCAGAAATATACATCATAATCATGGATTTTCTAAATCAAAATTCTTTACGAAAAGATGATGTAAATTTAGGACTTTAAAGTATGCATTTACGATCCTAGCTTTGGTTCTAACCTATGTTCTTAACCCATCCTTGTTCCAACACAATTCAGCAATATGGGTATCATTAAAATATATATCCAAATCAGAAATAAAAACATGCCAAGTATATAACTCATCCATGTGACAAACTTTAATAAATATGTAATTACCTCACGAGAATTCCTCGATTTATGGTGAATTTTCAAAGAAATTCTTCCTTAACTTTGTTTTTCTCTCTCCATAAGCATATTTTTCTCAAGATTGTAATAGGAAATGAAAAGGATGATAAGTTCTGCCTTATAAGCTTAAAAACGTGGCTATGTGACCTCTTTAAGGTGGTATTACGCGATTCGTTGGGCAAGGGGTCCAATAGGACAATTCCGTTAATGACAGATTTGTCCTGCCTCGTAAAATCACCATAACTCACTATTTCGGGCCACGATTTACTCTCACTTTGTGTCTATGTGTATATAACTTAAACATATACAACTTTCATGTTTTGTGTTTTCCCAAAATCATAAAACTAGTACACCTAATTTGGGCTCGAACAGAAGAGTAATTATTTACTCAGAATTTCATAACTTTCACATTTGGCGACCAAACATCGCCACTTTCGCACCAACACTCTAGCTTAATTTTTATAAACATAATGATGCATTTAGAAACATATTTTCATGATGCATTTAACCACATAACCAATTTATAACTTATAACTCATAACTCTTAACTTATACTTAATCGTATAATTAACCTTACTAATCGTGTTTAAGGGCCTTACAATTCTACCCTCTTATCAAAATTTCGTCCTCGAAATTTAACGAATAAGAAACTTACCAAACAATTGAGGATATTGCTTCTGCATGTTATCCTCCCCTTCCCAGGTGGCATACTCCGCATTCTGACTTCTCCACATCACCTTGATTTAATTTAATAAAGGAGTGATCGTCCGGTATTTAATTAGGCGGGGTGTCACAGATTCTAAGCCAATAAATCAACCCAAAGTTGATCCCAACCATTTCTACACCATCAAACTCATATTTAAACATCAATTTCAAAATTTAAAACCAAAATATAGGTTTTGATATTAATACCCAAATCCATTTCTTTAACCCACAAATTATGAAATCAAATACACAAATGACTTATTTAGCAAGATTAAACGCGTGCCTTTATTTTGTAGAGGTTGAATCATCCTCGATGTCGCGTTTGGGCCGGAATCTCCAAGTTTTTCTTCCTCTGTCTCTTCCTTTCTTCTTATTTCTTTCTTCCTTTATCTTTCTCTCTTTATCACAAATGAGAAGGCTTGATCCGCAATCCTCTTAAATCCCTTAAAACAATAAACCCAGTTTTAATTGTTAAGACACACTTTAAATGACTCATTTGCTCCAATTTGAGTCAAATTGACTTAAAAACATTCTGGAGCCGAAATAAAACTCAATGATAGTCATTTTGATTATCTCGACCCTTCCGGGATCAATGGTACACTTGAAATCATCATCCGAAATACTCTGAAACGTCTTAAATTTTTGGAATTCAATTCCCAAATTTTAAAATTCTCAAATTTAAATTAAATTTTATTTTCCCAAAAATTTAATTTCCCAGTATCCAAAGTCACGGGTTGTTACACTGTACTTATAGTGAAACTGAGCTAAATTTCACATGAAAAAAAAATGTAAAACAAATGGTACCCATTATCCCTTCAAACAAAACTCCCATGTTATCCATAGCAAATCCACCTTTGAAACTGTTAATCACCAATCTATAATACGCAGTTATAATATTATATAAGATTTGGATCATATGTATTTGAAAATAATTTATTTTGGTTTGAAATCAAATCAAACAATTAAATTTAAATATAAATTATTTTTGGACATTTTATAATGGTTTAAATATGTAAAGTAAACAATTTTAAATTACAGGGAAATATGGTAATATGCATTAGCTTAAGCTACAAGCTAGGATTTAAGAGAGTAGATATATAAGGAAAGTGGTATCTTATTACAAGAAAACGAAGATGAAAAAGAAAGGGAAAAAATGAAATTTCAAGCTGCAAAAATGATAGGAATTGAAAAACTTAGTTTGGGGTGTTTTAGATCATCTTTTTTAGCTATTTCAGACGAGATTTCAGAAAAACTCAAAACATATACCTGACCCCATTTTTCATTTAGAATCCAAATCGAAAGTCGGATTGGTGTTGGAAAAAAAATTGGATCTTATTTTTCTTGGTTTTCAAAACCGTCATACATTTGTGGATTTGACCCTCTCGACGTAGTTTTGTTCTCCTATTGTTAGTTTAGGGTGCTACACATAGTCAACCTTGGTTGTATGACAATATTCATTTTATATGTTCCATTTATATATACTACATGATAGTATGATATATTCATTGTTTGACCCATTTTGAATTCATTATTTTCATGCCTTGTAGTTCCAAGTAACATGACTAGTTGATTTTACGAGCATGATGGGTTGTACAAATTGGGTAGATAATAAGTACACCCTATTTATTGTAATTGAATCTCAAATTTATCGATATTGAGATATTATATTATGATAATTACTATTGGAGAATTCAAAGGTATTCCTTAACGAAATCACCTCCTGGATAGAGTGTGCTATCAGCTACGATTTTTTTATTATCCAAAGACTAGGTCATGGACCCGATAGTATGCTAATTGTTCTTATAGAGGTGATGCAAATATTTTGTGCCAGTGATGCCATATTATGATGGGTTGTGTGATCGCGTTATTTTATATATTTTAGGGGGCATTGGATTATTCTGAGGATAACTAGCAAAATAGTAGACAATAGTCCATATCATACTATGGAAAATGGTGGGGTAAATTTGATATGGAGTCGTGGGTTGTGAAATGATCGCGGTGAGATCCAATGTTACGATGATATTATTGGGATTTATTTTTGGTTCATATTGACTGCATTCTTGTATATGATGCATGCACATACTGGTATGTGTAGTTACACATGGAGCACTTATACGAACTACTGAGTTTCCCGCTTGCCCACCCATAGTTTGATGTATTTTAGGTTTGATATGAGATGATATTTATGGTTTCTTTGGGAATGTGATCACCATTAGAGGCTCTTGATATTTATTTTAAAAATTTAAACGTACTATTATCTTTAATGCAAATTTTTTTATGAAAGGACATTTGAGATTTAATAAAATTGACATATTGTATTCCGTTGGTTTACCTATTTATGCTTCTCAAATTTAATGCTCAATCTAACTCGCAATTTTTTCATAAATACTCTATAATTTATTATTTTTTAGTAACGCCTCCCGGGGTGTTACAAAGTAGCATGAGAGAATAGGTTATTTGTATTCTTGGGTTAGAGATTATTGGCTCATTATGTTATACATTAGGAGATATTTTACTCATGTTATCTCTTATTTGGGTAATGTCGAACTTTTTGTTTGAATTTAATGCAAGAAAATTTTGGATTCGAGAACGAAATTCCTTTTGTAGGGGGGAGAATATAATACTCCCTTATTTTCAGGGCATATTTATGAATATTATTTATGATTTTGATAATATGTATTTAAAAAAAATTATTTTCATTTGAAACCGAATCAGACATTTGAATTTAAATAAAAATCGTGTTTGGACATTTTTAAATGCTTTAAATATGTATAGTGTACCATTTTGAATTAAATGACAATATAGTAATACGAGTTAGCTTAGGCTACAAGATAGGATTTTAAAGAGTAGATGTATAAGGAATAATATGGTTGATTACAAGAAAAGAAAGATGAGAAAGAGAGGCCAAAAATGAAATTTCAAGGGGTAAAAACTATAGGAATAGAAATAGTTAGTTTGGCGTGATTTAGATCTTCTTTTTGAGTTGTTTCAGATGACATTTGAGAAAAACTCAAAACACATACCTGACCCAATTTTTCGTTTAGAATCCGAATTGAAAATCAGATTCGTGATTCACTAAATTGTTAGGTTTGATTACTCTAGGTTTTCAATGTAGGCCTACCTTTGTGGATTTGACCCTGTCGAGGTAGTTTCATTCGCCTATTGTTAGTTTAGCTTGCTACACATATTTGTAATATTTTATTATTTTTACGTGTTGCATTTATATGTATTTTATGCTCGTATATTTCATTCACTATAACACCCATTTTGTATGTGTTATTTTCATATCGTGTAGTTTTGTGTACTGAAACTACTTGATTTTACGAGTATGATGGGTTATACAAATTGGGTAGATAATATGTGCACTTGATTTATTGTAGTTAAACCTGAAATTTATCTGAATTTAGAGAATGGTATTAAGATAATCACTATTACATAATTCAAAGGAATTCCTTGGCCAAACCACATGTTGGACGGAGTGTGCAGTCGGCTATGATTTTGTTTGTTATCCAAAGACTAGGTCATGGACCCAGCTGACAAGTATACAAAGTGTTATTATGTCATTGACGCCAAGATTTTATGGTTGTGATGCCAGGTTATAATGGGTCTTGTGATCAAGTTATTTTATTTATTTTAGGGGGCATTAGATTATTCGAAGGAGAATTTAGCAGAATAATGGACCATAATCCATATCTTATTGTGGGAAATGATGGGGAAATTTTGATATGGACTCCTGGGTTGTGTAGTGATAGCGGTGAGATCCTACGTTATGATATGTTATTGGGATTTTTTTACGTTCATATGGCATACATTCTTGTAAATGATGTAGGCACACACAAGTATGTGAAATTGCACTGAGAGCATTTATACACACTATTGAGTTTCCTGCTCGCCCACCCATAGTTTGATGTATTTTAGGTTGATGCGAGATGATATTTATGGAATCTTTAGGTATGTGATCGCCATTAGAGGCTCTTGATATTTTATTTCAAAATTTAAACGTACCGTTATCTTTAATGTAAATATTTTGATGAATGAACAATTGATATTTAATAAAATTGACAAATTCTATTCAGTTGATTTACCTATTTAAGATTCTGCAAAATTGATGCTCAATCTAAATTGCATTTTTTAATAAATATTGTCTAATGTATAATTTTTTTTGGTAACACCACCTGGGGTTTAACAAAGTAGCGTCAGAGCAAAGGTTATTCGTATTCTTGTGTTTGAGAATATTGGCTCGTTATGTTGTCCATTATGTTATATTTTACCCATGTTGTCTCTTATTTGGGTAATGTAAAACTTTTTGTTTGAATTTAATGGAAAACAATTTTGGATGAATTTCGAGAATGAAATTCCTTTTGTGGGGGGGGGGGGGGGGGGGGGGGGGGATATAATACTTTGTTATTTTGAGGGCATAGTTATGAATACTATTTAAGATTTCTATAATATGTATTTAAAAGACTTATTTTCATTTGAAACCGAATTCAACATTTAAATTTAAATAAAAATCATTTTTAGACATTTTATAATTGTTTAAATATGTAAAGTGGACAATTTTGAATTAAATGAAAATGTAGTAATATGTGTTAGCTTAAGCCACATGCTAGGATTTCAGAGAGTTTATACATAAGGAATATTATGGTTGATTACATGAAAAGAAAGATAAAAAAGAGAGGCCAAAAATGAAATTTCAAGGGGTAAAAACAATAGTAATGTAAAGAGTTAGTTTTGGGTGTTTTAGATCTTTTTTTGGGTGCTTTCAGATGACATTTGAGAAAAAATTAAAACACATAACTGACCCAATTTTTTATTTAGAATCCTAATTGAAATTCAGATTCGTGATTCATAAAAGTTATGGTTCTGATATCTTTATGTTTTCAAAGTAGCCATACCTTTGTGGATTTGACCCTCTTGAGGTAGTTTCGTTCGCCTATTGTTAGTTTAGTGTGCTACACATATTTGTAATATTATATTCTTATTATGTGTTGCATTTATATGTGTTTCATGCACATATATTATATTCACTGTTACACCCATTTTATATGTTATTTTCATGTCCTGTAGTTTTGAGTAATGAAACTAGTTGATTTTACGAGTATGATGGGTTATAATAATTGGGTAGATAGTATGCACACTTGATTTATTGTATTTAAATATGAAATTTATCTGAATTGAGAGAATGATATTATTATAATTACTATTGGATAATTCAAAAGCATTCCATGGCCAAACCCCCTGTTGGACAGAGTGTGTTTTCGGTGAAGATTTTGTTTATTATCCAAAGACTAGGTCATGGACCCGGTTGGCAAGTATACCAAGTGTTATTATGGCTGTGATGCCATGATTTTATGGAGGTGATGTCTGGTTATGATGGGTCGTGTGATCGAGTTATTTTATTTATTTTATGAGGGGCAGTGGATTATTTAGAGGTTAATTAACAGAATAGTGGACCATAGTCCATATCCTATTGTGGGAAATGTTGGGAGAATTTTGATATGGATTTTTCGGTTGTGTAGTGACCGTGATGAGATCCTACGTTATGATAATATTATTGGGATTTTTTTTACTTTCAGAATGCATAAATTCTTGTAAATGCTGAAAACACACACAAGTATGTATAGTTTCACTCGGAATATTTGTACCAACTACTGAGTTTCCTGCTCACCCACCCATAGTTTAATGTATTTTTGGTTTGATGCGAGATGTTTATGGCATATTTGGGATTGGCATCGTCATTAGAGGCTCTTGATAACTATTTTCAAAATTTAAACGTACTAATATCTTTAATATAAATTGTTTTATGAAAGTACATTTGAGATTTAATAAAATTTAGACATTCTATTTGGTTGATTTATCTATTTATACTTCTGTAAAATTGATGCTCAATCTAAATGGCATTTTTTTTATAAATATTCTTTAATTTATCATTTTTTTGTAACACCTCCTGGGGTGTTACAAAGTGGCGTTAGATCATAGGCTATTCATATTCTTGAACTTGAGATTATTAGATCGTTATGTTGTCCGTTATGTGAGATTTAACTCATGTTGTCTCTTATTAGGTGATGTCAAACTTTTCATTTTAATTTAATGAATGAAAATTTTGGATGAATTTCGAGGATGAAATTCCTTTTGTAGGAGGGAGAATATAACACTCCATAAGTTGGAGGGCTTAATCTTGAATATTGTATAAGATTTTAATAATATGTATTTAAAAAAATATATTTTCATTTGAAACCGAATCAAATATTTAGATTTGAATAAAAATCATTTTTGGACATTTTATAATGGTTTAAATATGTAAAGTATACAATTTTGAATTAAATGGCAATATAGTAATATGTGTTAGCTTAGGGTATAAGCTAGAATTCGAGAGAGTAGATACATAAGGAATAATATAGCTGATTATAAGAAAAGAAAGATAAAAAGGAGAGTCCAAAAATGAAATTTCAAGGGGTAAAAACGACTAGAATAGAAAGAGGTAGTTTGGGGTGTTTTATATATTCTTTTTGAGTGATTTCAGATGACATTTGAGAAAAATAGAAAACACATACCTGGCCCAATATTTCGTTTAGAATCCGATTCGGAAGTCAGATTGGTGATTCAGAAAATTTTCGATATGACCCTCTTGAGGTAGTTTCATTCTCATATTGTTAGTTTAGTGTGCTACACATATTCAACCTTCATTGTGTCTTTATATTCATGTTATGTGTCGCATTTATATGCATTACTTGCACGTATACTATATTCAATCTTTCACCCATTTTTTATGTGTGATTTTCATGTCGTGTAGTTTGGGGTAACAAATTGATTTTGCTTGCATGATGGGTTATTTTACTTGGATAAATACTATATACACTTGATTTATTGGAATTAAATGTAAAATTTGTTTTAATTAAGAGAATGATATTATAATAATTAATATTGGATAATTCAAAGGCATTCCTTAGCCAAACCACCTACTAGAGGGGGGGGGGGGGTTGTCTGCTACGATTCTATTTATTATCCAAAGACTATGTCGTGGACCCAATCGATGAGTATGCCAAGTGTTATTATGGCGGTGATGTCAAGATTTTATGGCGGTGATGCCAGGTTCGGATGGATCGTGTGCCCAAGTTATTTTATTTATATTTGGGATCCATTTGATTGTTCCGAGGATAATTAGTAGGATAGTGGACAGTAGTCCATATTTTACTATGGAAACTGCGAAAACAGTTTTAATACGGGGTCTTGAGTTGTGTAGCTATCGCAGCGAGATCCTAGTTTATGATTATATTATTGGGATTTTAGTTTGAGGGTTCATATTGCATATATTCTTGTACATGATTATGCACAGACGCGTATGTGAAGTTACACTTGGAGCATTTATGCGGGCTATTGAGTTTCCCGCGCACCCCCCCCCCCCCCCCAAATAGTTTGATGTATTTCAGGTTTGATGCGAGATGATTGGTTTGGTATCGTTGGGATTGTGATCATAGTTAGAGATTCTAGATATTTATTTTTCAAATTTTAAGTGTACCAATTTATTTATTATAAATTGTTTTATGAAAGGAAATTGGAGATTTAATAAAATCAAAACATTATATTCAGATGATTTGTTTATTTATGCTTCTACAAATTTATGCTCAATGTAAATGATATTTTTTTTATAAATATTCTCTAATTTATTAATATTTTTCAGTCACACCTCGTGGGGTGTTACATTATTCTCCTTCAACCCTATAAAGTCCCTTAGTTACCACTCTAAAAAAACATATCATTTAACTCTTCAAAAATCAATCTCAAAATTTTGAAATTATGTCATTCCAACATTTTATAATTTGACCTTGCTCTCTTGATTTGGTTTTCTTTTTGCACCAACCTACATTCATTTTTAGACTTTACATGTTATTGTTTACTTTGGTTTGACACTAAAATGGATCAACAAGTTTAAGCTTGAGCTTTAATCATGGATTCTATGTTCGTGTCCTTGAACCAGTTTAAGGGTGGGAAAATTGGATCTCGGGTTCTCCTTTTCCTAGTTGCAATGAAAAATTTTTATATTTCATAGTTTAAGTAAACTAAATCACAACTTTTAATTTCTTGCTTGAAAATTTTCAAAGATGAAATTCTACCTGTAACTATGAATTAAGACCTCAATCCAAAACTATTCTGTAATAATTTTACCCCAAAGCATAACTATGAATATGATGTAGTTAAAATTTACCCATAAACTCTCTAATGTTATGTGAAAATCAAGCCACTTTTAGAAAAGAATGGATATAAGGTTGTAGTCAACAACAATCCATAGAAGTTACATATTTGGATTCCTTATGAAATATTACGAAGAATGGCTTTTAGATTAACAAAATTGGTAATCTATACTGGATGTATTTGATGGCCAATGTTTTGAAACCCTAAAGACAAAATATCGAAGGTTAAAGATGAAGTGGTATACACTCGTGCAGGTGAGGTCAACCAGACAGTGCAGGAATTTTAACTTCGCACGTGCGGGAGCGTGGACAAAAAAAAAATTCTATATTTTTTTTTATCTTTCAGGTCAAAATATTATACGAAATCACCCTGAATGGTCAAACCATAAACCATATTCATAGAAACCTTAATAGACCAGTGGACCTTTTCAACTTAAAATTTTAAACCCAAAATTTCATCTATAGTTTTCTGAGTATATGAGGGGCAAAAAAATATACTTCATGTAATTCTAATTATACCCGTAAACCTAACTACTTTAAACTAAAACAAATTTAAAATTAAGCCTTAATAGTTGTTTTCTATACACAACAAATATGATCTAATTTTTTCTAGAGAAAGTCTTACTTATTTTATTTGCGTTAGAGACAAATCCGGTTCTAGCCTTTACCAGATGCATCAACTTAAAACCCAATCCCTTTACTCAAGTAGGTAACTTTTATTTTGGTATTAATTCAAAAAAATGCCTTAATTACACCAATTTTTCATATAATTTTGTGATAGCTCCATTAATCTTGTTTTCATATATGAGCTCATTTGTGTGGTTCACAATACGTTAAACACTATTCGATATTAAAAATGTATGTGTTTTTTATTAATGATTTCAATTTAATTTGATTTCATTAAACCCCTTTTATATGCATACATTATAACCAGGGAATAAACTATTGTTCTACACAAAATAGTGTTATTTGGCATGTACTTTATGGATAATTAAATTTCATAAGTAAGTGTAATTAGGAAATTTGAAGAATTATCGTGAATAATAATTTTTGGAGTTTACGAGGGTTAGATGATTTGCGGTGTGTGTTATATTTACTTTTGGGATTAAGTGAATGAGTCATAGCATTTTAATTATATGTCGCAGTTGGGTAAAGCGACAAAGGATAATATTTTAAATTGGAAAACCCGTATTAAGTTATGTTAGGTTTAATTAGTGAATTGCGATTAAGTGCCTCCGATGGGAATTTCGAGTGTGCGATTGGTTTCAGAATGGCCGAGATAGTCAGAATAGAGTATCCAGAGGTAGTATTTGGGTTCCAAATTTTTTTGGACCAGTAGGGACTCGTAATTGAGTAAACGAGTCATTTTTGGGTTAATAGGGGACATGCCCTTATTTCTCCCTTATAAAGGCACGAGAGAGGGAGAAAGAAAGAAAGAAAAAGAGATAAATAAAGGAAGAGGAGAAAAGAAGAGTGGAAAGGGAGATTCTGACCAAACTCCATGGGATTCGACTCCAGGTCGTCGGATTTTATCCTCGAGGCAAGTGTTTACTTGCTTTATTTCATTTCTTGTATATATCTCATATTATACCTAGTAAACTATATAATTTTGGGTTAGAACCCTTAAAATAAATTTGGGTACTTTGTGTATGAGTTTACAAATTGGTGTAGTGTAAACTTTTAATGATTTCTAGTGTTAAATCCAAGATATTGGAGGGTAGAAATGGATTGAAATGGGGGGAATGTGACACCCCGCCTAATTAAATACCGGGCGATCACTCCTTTATTAAATTAAATCAAGGTAAACAGTTGGTTCATTCTCAGCATCACTATCGATAAAAATACATTTTCCAATTTAACATCCTAAATAATTAAGCTAAGTGTCAAAACCATTTACATACATTCCAAATTTTTTTTAAAGAAAAACATTTGTTTATTTAAAAACAACATTTCTACAATTAAGAATCATACCACAATAAACCACATAATATAATACATTCGTCAAACGAATGTCCACATATGAAAACTAAAGTCACCAATTCAAACTGAATAAAACCCATCGTAACAATACTGGAAATAACTGAAATACAAATGTCCCAACAATAATGAAGTAATGGAAAGGGCGACACATGCCCAATAAATGAGAATGCTAAAAGTGGAGTCAATAAGGGAAGCCGTCTACGCAAGTAACCTGCAACTCTCACCTAAGCTGCAGCACGTTCCTTTCAAGGGATCCTAAGCAAGACACCCTTGTGGCTGGGCACCTGAAATATATACATATATATACAAGAGAGAGAGAGAGAAAGAAACGGGTCAGAGCCCAAAAGTGTGTTTGATTTTTAAAATACGTTTAGCAAGTATTTAAATTTATACAGGCCAATGCAACAACATATAAGTGCGTCACTCTTTTGAGAAATACTCACCTCTCTTCTAATTTGCACACCTATCGCACTAACCTTCCCAACAGTTTCTTAACAATTTTATCATACTAACCTTTTCAAATAATTTAACGTATCTTAACTTACTCATAAGATTTTAAAACCGATCAATATTTTGTTTAAAAAGGTTACTTCCAGATTGGTAGCACAATACTCGTTTTAGCTTCATATTAATTTATAAAGTTTCCCAGTGACATATTATACTTTCACGAAACAAGTATTCACTATCTGAGTCATCAACCAAGTCCTACTTATCAAATCACAGTAGGGTGTTTCAAATTTCAAAATCTCATATATATATTAACTACTCGTATAATATATATAAACTAACAGCACCCCTCATAAAACTACGGTGCGTGCATACTCTACTATCCAGAACCCCATATCACTCATATTAAGGGGAATACAATCGGAATCACTCTTGAATTGTATTAACATGAATACACAAACAATATTGAGGCGAAGCATAGATTCCAAGTCTCTAAGAGGATGGCACATGCCTGCGTCTCTTAGGACCGTCTGAACTATCACATCGATAGCCTGTACCAAGGATATCTATCTTCTAGGGTACAAGTCAATATCCCCCATAAAGGTCCCATCGAGATAAGACTTGTCCCAGCGTGGTAACCTCAGGGATAGCAAGTAGCGTGGGCATGATTTTCACAAGTATATAATCTATGTACACACAATCATATAAATATACCACTTTTATTATATTAATACAGGTTCTTCTCGTCACCCATAATTATACCATTTATCCTTAATTTCACATTTATAGAATTACGTATAAGGTTTCATTCCTAACCTTAACTCGAAGGGTTTTCTCACTCATTACCTGACACTCGTGGATAATATCCTCACAAATCTGAAATTCAGTAAGTGCATTTATTAGGTTCCAATGTAACTCTCTTACACGCCTCACCCTTTAAATTTATAAATTCACCAACCCTAAAGTAAATGTTCCATAAATAACATTCTCGTTGAAGATTAAAGGTCCCAACATTTATTCCTATGCCCTACTGGTCCTCAATGCCTACCAAATCATTTTATCAAGAATGCCCAAGAATTACATCAAGACAATTTGAATTTACCTCATTTAAAGAGGGACTTAGGAATCTGCCTGGAGGGATCGATCGATCAAAGCTTGGGGCTCGATCGATCGAACCTTTGATTGATCGAAGCTCGGGGCTCGATCGATCGATCAAGAAGGTCTGGGAAAAATTCTGCAGAATGCAGTTACGGGTTTCATCACCAAAATTACACCAAATCCATATTTTCAAGTTCCAATCATCCCAGAATTCTACTACTAACATAATAACAATATACCAGATGATTCTAACGTAAGGCATGTACATATTCATCATTTAAACATGGATTTTCAACCTAGAATTTTCTCCAATTATCAAGAACCCTAGAATTCTCTTAAACAGTTTTCTAACAAATCTTTCTCCAAAATTTCTTTCTTATGATCATCAAAGTTTTGTGATTTATTTCCTCTACATGGAAAGGGTTCCAGAATTTCATAGAAATCATTTCTACATGCATTTTCCTAACACAAATTGGGTGTTCTTCCATATTTATCATCTCTAATCAATCCTAAACCAATATGAAGATTGCATTATCGAAAATACGCAAGTTAAACACTTGCCTGGGATTTTTGGTATTCTGATTCACGGTTGATTTTGGTATGGCTACGTTCCTTGTCTCCCGATCTACGCGGTGGTGGTGGCGGCGGTTCAAACCGGTGGCTTCTTGGCCTTGAATTGTCTTGGAGCTCTCTACTCTCTTCTCCAATGGCCGTCATTTGATTTCTGGATATTCTAACCCTAGAAGCTAACCTAAATGGCTGATATAGGTTGCTGAATTTCGTGGGTTTAATTACCCAATTATGTAAAATGACTAAAATGCCCTCCCGGGGTACTAATTAAGCCTAAAAATGCCCCGAGGCCCAAACTAAATCCCCGGGTACACTTTTCTGACTATCTCGACCCTTCCGGATGCGTTGGCGCACTCAAAATGACCATACGAACAACTTATAAAATATTCACTTTTTATTTAACAAAATTAGTCCTAACGTGACACGGGCACGTCCCGACTTAAATTTCCGAAATAGTCATTTAATTCACTCTTGACAACATTAAAAAAAAAAATCTCATATATTACTATACTCATCCAGTAATATGCAACAAATAACAAATTTCCAATAATTACTAACTCTCGTCACGCTAGTAAATATTAAAAGCAACATTCCGGATTAAAATTAAATTAATTTATCTCAATTAAATTTAATAAATCCCATAATTTTAAAAGCTATAAAAATACGGGGTATTACATACTTCCCCCCTAATAACTGAATTTCGTCCCGAAATTCGGAAAATAAGGCCTATCCGATAGCACAATTCTGGATATCCTTTTCCGTACACAAACTAACTACACATTACGACGCTCAATTACTATAGGCCTTTCTTCACAGCAACATTTTTTTACATTCTCATTAGAGATACTTCACCTTGTGCTCCCAATCGACAACATTCGCATAAGTCACGCTTATACGTTATACATTTCATTATCTCACTAACATTAGGAGGCCTCACCCTACTATAGACAATTACTCGGATCATTTATATACAAAACTTCCATTCTGAGAAAATATTACGAACGTTTGATCACTCTTGCTTGCCTAATACAGTCGTGGAATTCTACCACATTTTATCGGAAGTTCTCTTGACCGATCCAAAAATTCTGATTACCTACTATCCTCTAATCATACGGAAGGAGAATAGTCAAGGTTCTTCCATAATAAAACCTTAATAAGTACCTTGTACGCGACAAACAGTTACGAGTGTTTCTACCGAGCATGCTTGAAATCATCGTACCAAGATTCCAAAATCTCCTTCACGTGGCTCCCTTAATCTTTAATCACCATGCGCTTATTCCCTGGCTAAGGGTGATACATCCTACTCGAATGAAATCTTATCTCTGCTGGTTCCTAAAATCCCATTTCAAAGGTGGGATTCACCAATCTCATCCTGATTCAGAAATTTATACTGCGCCGGACCATGCACTGGCGCGATCCTTCCTTTCGAAGGAAGTCTGGGGCATACTAGTTAATACTGTAAGCCAGCCCAAAGGAATATCAATCACTTCCTTCAAGACGACTTAATTCACAAGTTCGGGATAAACCCCTGATCTTGTTTTGAGGATGGCAACCCATCCAAGGACTGTACCAACTTTACCGACCTCTTCCAATTTCAGGAATTGTCGATAAACACAAAATTCTTTGGTTGATTCCCCGCTTTCAACCAAACCTTACTTATGGGCGGTGCATGTAGAGACTACTCACTACGTCTCGCTAAACATTGATTCTTCCCATGAAATGTCTCACATTAAGTGACACGTAATACTCCCCTTCCTCCTTGGAGTAGGCTGAAAGTTCCGACCCGTGCTCTTCTCTCCACGAAGCGCACTTCTGGATCTCTTATACCATACTAACATCCTTACTCTTTGTATGCGCAAGTCTCTCTCACACTTGACTAATAACAACTCCGCTCCGGGTGTTCTTCATAATCATTCAATTCAACTCTATTCAAGGAATACCAATTCTTGAACGGCTTCCACAGCCTTCCAATCAAGTTAAGGCGTGCTATTCTAATTGCACACTTATGTATGGATTATCGATCCTCATGTGACGTTTAATCCACTCTATCACTTCCACTTCGTCATACTATTCCCACAAACATATATTTCACACGTCTATTTTCACGTCCCTTTGATTTGGACCATTTTAAGTGTAGTTAACCAAGATGCCCACATTTTTGTAACACTCCGACCGCCCTGGGAGAGCGAACGGCGTGCTACTCATCTGTATAACTAACTAAATTCAATGGAATAGAAGGAATAGGGCATTCAAATTCCATGACAATAAAATAGGAATAATAATTCTCAACCTTTCTCAGATAAGTACAACAATTTTCCCAAATAGGTACAACAACTAAAGTAAATCACTAACGCTCTATTCATCAAAATAATTATAGGTCATATCTTATGTATAGTATAAAGTTCTTTCCAGATAATCCATGCTAAAAATCATTCCAACTCTTTATTCACTTTGTGTTCTGTACGCGGTTATGATATTCGGGTACTCTCAATCACCCTAGAAATCAGAATTCTTAAATTTTCCTTATCATAGTTCCACCCCTCAACTTATGGGGTTAACTTTCAATGTTTTCCTACCACAAGATCCGGCTCCAATAACCTTAAAATAAAATCCAACTTCCAACTTACATACATAATTACTTGATCCCATTTCGACCAGGGAACCAAACTCGTGGAATAGTGACCAAACGTATCCCTATTTCCAACCTTACGCTAAGTTTCATGCGTGGGATGTCTCGCAAAGCGAAATCCAAACAAGGGACCCCCCCCGATACACTACTACCTAGCTTTGTCGGTCATCGAAATTCGTTAGGTCCTCCGTCCATGGTATGTACCCCTTTATTCCGTCTCTTGACAAAAAAGTTACAATTCTCCCGTAATTATGCTTAATAAAGAACGTTTGACCAATTTCACTACCGTATTGGTTGATGGTAATAGCATTCCATAAACCTCGAATACATACAATCGGAAGTCTCGAAATTCCTTTCCCTAATAATGGGGGTATAAAGATTAACTCCCACATCTCTAAAGGTTAAATATAACAATGCACTCTTCCTATCGCTAAGTCCTGACTGCTAAACATAATACTGAATCAAATATTTTCGTTCAACGGTAAATCCCGATACATACGGAATTATACTAACAAAGTCTATACATACATTGGCATCGAATATCTCGAGCCCACTATCTCCTCCGAAGTCTCAAGGATAGATAATATAAGTGCGAGGCCAACTTTCTTACAGGTAAGCCTCGCCAAAGCAAACATGAAACATGTTGTACCAATGCAACTACTCCAATAGCCTCTCAATAAATGCCCACTATCATACTACCCATTTTTATAACATTTTAACAAAGATAAAATCATACTTGTGTATCGCATCACTACAAAAAGCAATCTCCATAAAGTATAAAACACTGTTAATATACTCACCCATCCTCCGCGGATAGCTCTAAAGAAAATCCCGCTACACTAAGGAAAAATATTCACACAATGGTAACATTTATAATTTCATGCATTAAACTCATCTCACATGCTAATCTAGAAATGATCAAAATATGGTGACTCGCTCGTGTCACATAAACACACCTCATCCTCTGAGGATACAACATACACTTCTACCTTGACAATCGTCTTGACTATGCAAATGGTTTTCGGACGTAACACGTCTACACAAACCAAACAATATTACTTTACTCGTTGCCTTTTACTAGGCACCATATTCTTTCCCTTATACTTAATTTGGAACATATTATCGTGAGCGATCTCACTCCGCATAAAATACCTCAACACATAATTCACCTATCACCTGTCCTACTAACCAGGTTAGGATTGTTCTTTCCTCGGACATTAGTAGACTCGATTTCTGTTAACCATCCCGGTTGTTCCATAGCCTTCTTAGGCCATAAAGATCATGTTACTATCTATACTAGTACTTACTGAATTTACCATCTCTCGGTAAGAATTTAACTGTCTGAAGCATTTAAATGGTTTTCCTAATGTGTATCCACATCCTTCTGTGGTTCTATACCACCACCGTTGCATTTAGTCTCATTCTCGACTAAATTCTTTGATTCCTTTAACTTCCTCCACAAAGAAGCGTTATCATCTATTCTGACACAATATGACAATGTCAACCTCTGGATCGTTCGTCCATCAGAATTTCCTCCTCGAGTTTTATCAACTATTATTACGAGTTGGTCTTCCACTTGGAGTCGTTTCTCCCACTTGTATCTACATCTTCTGATACAAAATTGGCTAACGGTTAAGATTCAAATTCATGAATGGACCCCTGATATTCCCTCACTCGAAGAGTTCAGAACCACATTTTCTTCTCATCCTGAACAGTTAAGGAAGGAACATACGGTCAACACTGTACCTCAGGTTCTCCTATAGTCATAGAATTCCACTTCTAAAATTGGTGGTTGTCTCCAACCATTATAATTTTGTCCCGAAAGCCAAGAAAATTTTTCTCTAAATTTTCATTTTCGATTTCTCACACTCCGTTCTACATTTAAGCCTTTGGACACTTTACCTCCTTTGGTAAAGACACATACAATTTTCGCGTTTCTAAAATTTCCCGTTGATAGTCTCTACACGTTTTTGTAAAACGTTAGGTAAGTTTACCCCCGTACCTCATTTGACTATAACAACATTTGAAAATCATTGCTGCACCTTAGTCGCCTTTCAAGTCTTGGCTTCTCATGCCATAATGGAGGTGACCTCGACTACGATCGTCATCCTCGAATATATTTCCTAATCTCAACTGAGCCTTGCCTCCTGATGTTCGCTTAACAGTCTTCTTCTGACATCCGTCATCGCTCGGCACACGCACACATCCGAACGACATTAGAATTCACTAATGCATACACATTATAGCAGGAGAACGAAATCTCGCCAAAGGAATCGACAATCCTAAACATAGGGCTCTATAACAAACAAAGTAACGTTGAAAGCATAATAAGCCGTACAGATCCTAAGGACACTAGAACCTGATGCTCTGATACCACCTGTGACACCCCGCCCAATTAAATACCGGGAGATCACTCCTTTATGAAATTAAATCAAGGTAAAGAGTTGGTTCATTCTCAAAATCACTGTCGATAAAAATACATTTTCCAATTTAACACCTTAAATAATTAAGCTAAGTGTCAAAACCATTTACATACATTCCAAATTTTATTTAAAGAAAAACATTTGTTTATTTAAAAATAACATTTCTACAATTAAGAATCACACCACAATAAACAAGATAATATAATACATTCATCAAACGAATGTCCACATATGAAAACTAAAGTCACCAATACGAACTGAATAAAACCCATCGTAACAATACTGGAAATAACTGAAATACAAATGTCCCAACAATAATGAAATAATGGAAAGGGCGACACATGCCCAATAAATGATAATGCTAAAAGTGGAGTCAATAAGGGAAGCCGTCTACGCAAGTAACCTGCAACTCTCACCTAAGCTGCAGCACGTTCCTTTCAAGGGATCCTAAGCAAGACACCCCTGTGGCTGGGCACCTGAAATATATACATATATATACAAGAGAGAGAGAGAGAAAGAAACGGGTCAGAGCCCGAAAGTGTGTTTGATTTTTAAAATACGTTTAGCAAGTATTTAAATTGATACAGGCCAATGCAACAACATATAAGTGCGTCACTCTCTTGAGAAATACTCACCTCTCTTCTAATGTGCACACCTATCGCACTAACCTTCCCAACAGTTTCTTAACAATTTTATCATACTAACCTTTTCCAATAATTTAACGTATCTCAACTTACTCATAAGATTTTAAAACCGATCAATATTTTGTTTAAAAAGGTTACTACCAGATTGGTAGCACAATACTCGTTTTAGCTTCTTATTAATTTATAAAGTTTCCCAGTGACATATTATAATTTCACGAAACAAGTATTCACTATTTGAGTCATCAACCAAGTCCTACTTATCAAATAATAGTAGGCAGTTTCAAATTTCAAAATCTCATATATATATTAACTACTCGTATAATATATATAAACTAACAGCACCCCTCGTAAAACAATGGTGCGTGCATACTCTACTATCCAGAACCCCATATCACTCATATTAAGGGGAATACAATCGGAATCACTCTCAAATTGTATTAACATGGATACACAAACAATATTGAGGCGAAGCATAGATTCCAAGTCTCTAAGAGGATGGCCCATGCCTGCGTCTCTTAGGACCATCTAAACTATCACATCGATAGACTGTACCAAGGATATCTATCTTCTAGGGTACAAATCAATATCACCCATAAAGCTCCCATCGAGATAAGACTTGTCCCAGCGCGGTAACCTCAGGGATAGCAAGTAGCGTGGGCATGATTTTCACATGTATATAATATATGTCCACACAATCATATAAATATACCACTTTTATTATATTAATATAGGTTCTTCTCGTCACCCATAATTTTACCATTTATCCTTAATTTCACATTTATAGAATTATGTATAAGGTTTCGTTCCTAACCTTAACTCGAAGGGTTTTCTCACTCATTACCTGACACTCGTGGACTATTTCCCCACAAATCTGAAATTCAGTAAGTGCCTTTATTAGGTTCCAACGTAACTCTCTTATGCACCTCACCCTTTAAATTTATAAATTCACAAACCCAAAAGAAAATGTCCCATAAATAACATTCTCGTTGAAGATTAAAGGTCCCAACATTTATTCCTATGCCCTACTGGTCCTCAATGTCTCCCAAATCATTTTATCAAGAATGCCCAAGAATTACATCACGACAATTTGAATTTAACTCCTTTAAAGACGGAATTAGGAATCTGCTAGGAGGGGTCGATCGACCGAAGCTTGGGGCTCGATCGATCAAACCTTCGATCTATCGAAGCTCTGGGCTCGATCGATCGATCAAGCAGGTCTGGGAAAAATTCTGCAGAATGCAGTTACGGGTTTCATCACCAAAATTACACCAAATCCATATTTTCAAGTTCCAATCGTCCCATAATTCTACTACTAACATAATAACAATATACCAGATGATTCTAACATAAGGCATGTACATATTCATCATTTAAACATGGATTTTCAACCTAGAATTTTCTCCAATTATCAAGAACCCTAGAATTCTCTTAAACAGTTTTGTAACAAATCTTTCTCCAGAATTTCTTTCTTATGATCATCAAAACTTCGTGTTTTATTTCCTCTACATGGCAAGGGTTCCAGAATTTCATAAAAAACATTTCTACATGCATTTTCCTAACACAAATTGGGTGTTCTTCCATATTTATCATCTCTAATCAATCCTAAACCAATATGAAGATTGCATTAACAAAAATACACAAGTTAAACACTTGCCTAGGATTTTTGGTATTCTGATTCAAGGCTGATTTTGGTATGGCTGCGTTCCTTGTCTCGCGATCTACGCGGTGGTGGTGGCGGCGATGCAAACCGGTGGCTTCTTGGCCTTGAATTGCCTTGGAGCTCTCTACTCTCTTCTCCAATGACTGTCACTTGATTTCTGGATATTCTAACCCTATAAGCTAACCTAAATGGCTGATATAGGTTGTTGAATTTCGTGGGTTTAATTACCCAATTATGTAAAATGACTAAAATGCCCTCCCGGGGTACTAATTAAGCCTAAAAACGCCCCTAGACCCAAACTAAACCCCCGGGTACACTTTTCTCACTATCTCGACCCTTTCGGACGCGTTGGCGCACTCAAAACGACCATACGAACAACTTATAAAATATTCACTTTTTATTTAACAAAATTAGTCCCGACGTGACACGGGCACGTCCCGACTTAAATTTCCGAAATAGTCATTTAATTCACTCTTGACAACATTAAAAAAATAAATCTCATATATTACTATACTCATCCAGTAATATGCAACAAATAACAAATTTCCAATAATTACTAACTCTCGTCACGCTAGTAAATATTCAAACAACATTCCAGATTAAAATTAAATTAATTTATCTCAATTAAATTTAATAAATCCCATAATTTTAAAAGCTATAAACATACGGGGTATTACAGGGAAATGGTAAAACTAGGGCTTTAAGAATTTTTTTTTTTTAATCTAAAAAAAATTGGTTTAATACCCCAAATAATTGATGTGTCAGTTGGAAATAAATGTTCAGATGATCGTAGTGTTGTTGGATGAGATTAGAAACCATAAGAGTGGATTTTGTGTTGATATATTGGGTGTTAGGAATTTTGGATTTCGTCCAAAATGGGAAAGGGCCGACCTAACTGGTATGATCAGTTAACCGCGCCCTTATGATCGATCGACTGGGTAAGGGGAAAAGGGCCTACTTATTTCACAGCAAAGAAAAATCCCAACCCGCGGTGGATCGGGGGTCAGGGGTCGATCGACCGGCACTCTGTTTTCTGCCTAAGACTTGGATTTTTATTCCTTTTCTCTTCGGGTTTAAAACATAAAGGACCTACCTAATTACGGTATTATGGATGGTTGTGACCTAATCGAACTAAGGAGTTAAATATTTGTGGTTTCTAAATGTAACGAAAGGACATCTAAACTATTATGGTAGTGAGGTGTATCCTTTAGGTTAATTAAAAGTGAAATCCAAGGGATTCCTAATTTAATGGTGTTCGGGATGAGTAACAATCGGGAAACTATTTTGGTGGCCGATTATACATGAAAATATATTCCTATATATTTGGAATAAAATCCTAAGATGTGATTAGGATGGAAATTGAGGATAGGGGCTAAGATCCTTTAGCGATTACTCGATGCGTCTATTGGCGACGGATATTATAAGAGCCGCGATACCTATGGGACTTGAATAAGTTTAGGGTATACTTATTTAATTATTACGAATTGGAAAATTCGGTGAGTATATAAATCCTTAACAGTGATTAAGGTACAAGTTATATATCAAGTGAGGGTATACCTTTGGGTTTAGTATCGTAAGTGTGAGAATTCTTAAATATTATTACGAATGGGAACATTCGGGGTTATTGGCTATTGCTATATGAAATAAAGAGGAAAAATAAATTTTGAGATAAAATTATTTTTATTGCACAAATATGTTGGTTATTATTTTTAAAGGAGAGAATTTCGAAAGGTTTCGGAATTGGAATTAAAATGGAGTTTTAATTGAATTTTTATTATATAGAAGAGTCCTCAAAACATAAAACTCTCTAAGAGTCCTCAAAACGTAAAACTCTCTAGAAAAAAAAATATTTAAAAATATTGAACGTCAGATCGAGTTGATTTTTTTTTATGTAGCTTCCTCTCATCTTCAGCTAATTCTCTTTAAAATTTAATCCAATTACAACGGTCCGATCGTCCGGAATAAATGTTTTAGTGTTTGTATCTGATTAGAACTCTTTTCTTAATAAAAGTCTTAATCCTTTATATATCAACTAATTCGTGGGTTGGCTTTTCAAATCACTTTTCTCAAACTTTTCAACCAGAAGACCTCTCCAAAATTACTCCCTTTCATATACAAATGATATCCCCAAACTTATTCAAGATTTCAACATTAGATTAGAAGGCTTATTTGGTGTTTTCTCGAGTTTGGTATAGAACGAGATTTGATTATTTTCGCGAGAAGAACGTGATGGTGTGAATATATTTTGAGGCTGAAATTATGTGATGATTCATGTTGGTTCCCTTTGGTGGTTTAAGGTATGGGGTTTTACACAATATGCTCCTAAATCTCGTGAGTGTTTATTCTGTTGAATTCTTGTTAATTGAACTCAAATTCTGAATTGGTAAATTCATTGAAATATGGAAAAATAATTATTGGAATTATTTTGATTCATGTGTTATTACTCATGTTGTCATTGGGCACAATGTCATGATATTTTAATACGGCACGAACGTTGGGCACCTGCCAAAATTCCTGCTTCCAAGGGCTATGACTTGATAAAGCATATGCGGATGGGGTGAGGCTTGGTGACCCGGTTAATGTGTTGTTGTGAAATTTATTGATAAAATGCTATTGATATTCACATTTGATTGGAATATTCATATTCGTATTCTTGCGCTTTATTCATCACTAACATATTATTGTTGAACATCTTTCCTGTCATATTGTGTACTTCCCCATCTTTTTCTTAGTTGGCAGGTGAGCACGGATTTGAGTGCTATGGACCAATTGGGATAATTTTTGCGTGGTCTATTTGGGAAGAATTTTAATACAAGAAATGAGAAGACTTGTATTATTTTGATGTATAGAGCATTGGAGATTTCTATTTTTCGAGTTAGATAGTTGTTGTATGTAATTCGAGAGACCTGGTATTAATTTGAAGAGATTGAGATTTGTAGTTCTCTTTGGTTGTTTTTGGATTTAGATGCTCTATTCCTTGTTATATTGTGGTTTTGGTTAGTTTTGTCGATGAGTAGTGCTCCGTTCGCTCTCCCCGGGCGGGCGAGGTGTTATAGAATGGTATCAGAGCTTAGGTATACGACAACCCTCGGGTCTTAGGTTTTGGGTCGGTTGCTTTTTTATGGCGCATATTTTCGAGTTAGAAATTCCTAGAGAATCGTTCCGCATTAGGCATTTAGATTAGATGCGAAGAAATTATTTTATTGGTGACGAGATTATTTTTGGAGATTGTTGGCCTGATTTTTTAGAGTCAGGTATTCAACGAATTTCGGGGGCTAAATTCCATTGTTAGTGGGGAAGTGTAACAACCTGCGTAATTTTTGGGGTATTTTCGAAATAAAGAGGAAAAATAAATTTTAAGATAAAATTATTTTTATTGCACAAATATGTTAGTAATTATTTTTAAAGGCGAGAATTTCAAAAGGTTTCGGAATTGGAATTAAAATGGAGTTTTAATTGAATTTTTATTATATAGAAGAGTCCTCAAAACATAAAACTCTCTAGGAGTTCTCGAAACGTAAAACTCTCTGGCAAAAAAAATATTTAAAAATATTGAATAGACCGATCGAGCTAATTTTTTTTATCTATCTTCCTCTCATCTTCTGCTAATTCTCTGTAAAATTTAATCTGATTCCAACGGTCCGATCGTCCGTAATAAATGTTTTAGTGTTTGTATCTCATTAAAACTCTTTTCTTAATAAAACTCTTAATGCTTTATATATCAACTAATTCGTGGCTTGTCTTTTCAAATCACTTTTTCTCAAACTTTTCAACCAGAAGACCTCTCCAAAATTACTCCCTTTCATATACAAACCATAGCCCCAAACTTATTCACGATTTCAACATTAGATTAAAAGGCTTATTTGGTGTTTTCTCGAGTTTGGTCTAGAACGAGATTTGATTATTTTCGCGAGAATAACGTGATGAGGTGAAAATATTTTGAGGCTGAAATTATGTGATGATTCATGTTGGTTCTTTTTGGTGGTTTAAGGTATGGGGTTTTACACAATATGCTCCTAAATCTCGCTAGCGTTTATTCCGTTGAATTCTTGTTAATTGAACTCATATTTTGAATTGTTAAATTCATTGAAATCTGGAAAAATAATTGTTGGAATTATTTAAAATCATGTGTTATTATTCATGTTGTCATTGACAACATTGTTATGAGATTTTAAAATGGCACAAACGTTGGGCGCCCGCCAAAATTACTGCTTCCATGGTCTATGAGTTGATAAAGTATATGCGGATGGGGTGAGGCCTGGTGACCCGGTTAATGTGTTGTTGCAAAATTTATTGATAAAATGCTAGTGAGATTCGCATTTGATTTGAATATTCATATTCGTATTGTTGCGCTTTATTCATCGCTAACATATTATTGTTGAGCATCTTTCCTATTGTATTGTGTACTTACCCATCTTTTTCTTAGTTTGCAGGCGAGCACGAATTTGAGTGCTATGGACCAATTGAGATGATTTTAGCTTGGATTATTTGGGAAGAATTTTAATACGAGAAATAAGAAGACTTGTATTATTTTGATGTGTAGAGCATTGGAGATTTGTATCTTTCGAGTTAGATAGTTGTTGTATGTAATTCGAGTGACTTGATATTAATTTGAGGAGATTGAGATTTGTAGTTCTCTTTTGTTGTTTTGGTATTTAGATGCTCTATACCTTGTTATATTGTGGTTTTGGTTAGTTTTATCGATGAGTAGTGCTCCTTTCACTCTCCCCGAGCGGGCGGGGTGTTATAGAATGGTATCAGAGCTTAGTTATACGACAACCCTCGGGTCTTGGGTTTTTGGTCTGTTGCATTTTTGTGGCGCGTATTTTGGAGATAGAAATTTTTAGAGAATCGTTTCGCGATAGGCATCTAGATTAGATGCGAAGAAATTATTTTTTTGGTGACGAGATTATTTTTGGAGATTGTTGGCCTAATTTTTTAGAGTTAGGTATTCGAAGAATTTCGACGGCGAATTTCCATTGTTAGCGGGGAAGTGTAACAACCCGTGTAATTTTTAGGGTATTTTTGAAATAAATAGGAAAAATAAATTATGAGATAAAATTATTTTTATTGTACAAATATGTTCGTTATTATTTTTAAAGCCGAGAATTTCAAAAGGTTTTGGAATTGGAATTAAAATGGAGTTTTAATTAAATTTTTATTATATAGAAGAGTCCTCAAAACATAAAACTCTCTAAGAGTCCTGAAAACGTAAAACTCTCTAGCAAAATTTTTTTTTAAAAATATTGAAACTACAGATTGAGCTGAATTTTTTTATGTATCTTCCTCTCATCTTCAGCCAATTATCTGTAAAATTTAATCCAATTCCAACGGTCCGACCGTCTAGAATAAATTTTTTAGTGTTTGTATCTCATTAAAACTCTTTTCTTAATAAAACTGTTAATCCTTTATATATCAACTAATTCGTGGATTGGCTTTTCAAATAACTTTTTCTCAGATTTTTCTACCAGAAGACCTCTCCAAAATTACTCTCTTTCATATACAAACCATAGCCCCAAATTTATTCAAGATTTTAAGATTAGATTATAAGGCTTATTTGGTGTTTTCCTGAATTTGGTCTAGAACGAGATTTGATTATTTTCGCAAGAAGAACGTGATGGTGTGAATAGATTTTGAGGCTGAAATTATGTGATGATTGATTTTGGTTCTTTTTGGTGGTTGAAGGTATAGGGTTTTACACAATATTCTCCTAAATGTCGCGAGTGTTTATTCCGTTGAATTCTTGTTAATTGAACTCATATTTTGAATTGTTAAATTCATTGAAATCTGGAAAAATAATTGTTGGAGTTATTTTGATTCATGTGTTATTATTCATATTGTCGTTGATCACGTTGTCATGAGATTTTAATATGGCACAAACTTTGGGCACCCGCCAAAATTCCTGCTTCCAAGGGCTATGACTTGATAAAGCGTATGCGGATGGGGTGAGGCCTGATGACCCGGTTAATATGTTGTTGGGAAATTTATTGATAAAATGCTATTGAGATTCGCATTTTATTTGAATATTCATATTCGTATTGTTGCGCTTTATTCATCGCTAACATATTATTATTGAGCATATTTCCTGTCGTATTGTGTACTTCCCCATCTTTTTCTTAGTTTGCAGGTGAGCACGAATTTGAGTGCTATGGACCAATTGGGATTATTTTAGCGTGGATTATTTGGGAAGAATTTTAATACAAGAAATGAGAAGACTTGTATTATTTTGATGTATAGAGCATTGAAGATTTGTATTTTTCGAGTTAAATAGTTGTTGTATGTAATTCGAGAGACTTGGTATTAATTTGAAGTGATTGGGATTTGTAGTTCTCTTTTGTTGTTTTGGGATTTAGATGCTCTATACCTTGTTATATTGTGGTTTTGGTTAATTTTATCAACGAGTAGTACTCCATTCTCTCTCCATGGGCGGGTGGTGTGTTACACAACAATACCGTCCGACCTATCTAGGAAAGTAGAGTGAAGTATGGAAGGCAAAATCGCAAAGATCTCCCGGGGGGCTCTACTTTCGGTCCTCTTAGCAGGGGGTTGGCCTTTGAGATGCTGGTCCTAGTAAATGACTTGAGGGAAAAATTATCCCGATTGACATGTATTGTGAGGTCCAGGAGGAAGGCAGCAGATGGCCGACCCTACAGGGGCTGACCCCATGGACGGGACGACGACGAGGGAAGTAAACAACAAACACATGCCTGCCGAAGCTGAACCCTCCGTCCACCTCAAAGAGGCGGCAGGGGATAACATCGACCAAGCCAACCCTATAAAGAGAAGGGACCCCTTCTAAGAGGATACTCCATAGGCTCAACCTTTGTGGAGAAGATAGTCAACTTCCCAACCCCATCTAAGTTTATGCCACCTGTGGTCACCCAAAGGTATGAAGGGATTACCAAACCTGTCCATCATATTGAGATGTACCAGTTAGTGGCATACATATACTCTATCTCAGATGGGATGAGGTGTCGTGCCTTTTTTGGCACTCTGACTGGGGTTGCTGACAAAGCATAAATTCTTCTAAATTTATCCCCTTAAGTTAGTGATTTTGTTATCTCGAACAACGTAATTGAATTGTTTTTATCCCATATCATTTCCATTGACTATTTCTAACGAGTACCCCGAATTTCGTGTATTTCTTATGGATTTTACAATGATTTAGTGTAAGAAAAGAAAGAAAGAAATCAGAAGAAAGGAAGAAAAGAAAGGATGACAAATCAACAGGGAAAAAGCATAAATTTACACCCAGATTTCGGATTCGAAGCCTAAAGGAAAGTCGAAGATCCTTGTTTCACTAGAGCATCGGAAGAAATGAATAGTTAAATTAGAGCTCGAGACCAAAAGTTATGACCAATCAAAGATGTAAGAAAAAGTCAAACTTGAAGATAATCGGACCGATCCGGTTTATCTCAGACCGATCCGAAATGCCACCATTCCAGTGGACCCCGGATTGATGCCGAACCGATGTCAACATAATCGATCCGATAGTATCTGGACCGATTCGGTGGAAATAAAAAAGAACCGATCCGGTTAATAAAAAATGACCCGATCTGAGGGGATCCGGATCGGTCCGGCTGTTCGAATTTCTGACATTAATTATGGAGCTCAAGAGGTGCAAATTTTGGAATATCTTGCATGACTCTCCGATATTATATATCAATTCGTGCTAGTTGGTGCTATAAAAGGCCAATCCCTACATCTTTCCAAGAGGAGTCGAATTTTAGAGAGAGAGAGTCGAATTTTAGAGAAAAAGTCCAATTTTAAAGAGTTTTCTTAGTTTTTCTTTACGTAAACAATTTCATAAACCCTAGTTTGTAAGTTTTAGGAACAAGGAGAATTATGGATTAAATTTCATCTCTTTTCCCTATTAATGATTACAAGTATCAAATTACATTCTCTTAATTATTTAATATTTTATTTTCAATTCAACTCTCAATTGTTTTTCAATTAGCTAACAATGTTTGTTTGATCCATAATTCCATGTGTTGTTATGAATTTATTTTCTAATAAAACCATGTCTAGCTAAATCTTCAAGGGTTGGGGTACATGAACTCATTCCAAGGCAAATTACCCATGTAGAAAATAGGGGGTAAATTAAATATTGACCAACTCATGTATGGAAATTGTACGAACATAGTCAATCTTTTAGTCTCTCTTGACCTAGGTACTTGGGATGTTTAAGAATACTATGAAAGTATAATTGACCATTCACCACTTTATATTTACCTTTGATTTCATATAATGCGGGCCAGATCCCTCATATATGTAATGCTTAGGGTCTATAAAGATTGGATTTAGTAAAAATTTTAATTTACAATTCTAGTATTCTATACGGTAATTTACTAAGGTTTGAGGGATTGTACTCCACCCTATTTTCTCTCAATTTAAAATCTACTTTCTTTACAATTCCTAGTGTTTTTGTTCACTCTTTATTTCATCAGCAATTGGAGATTTGAACTTATCAATCACCTTTTCTTTTCTTCAGAGAAATCAT
Organism: Sambucus nigra; assembly: GCA_949130495.1. Taxonomy (NCBI): domain Eukaryota; kingdom Viridiplantae; phylum Streptophyta; class Magnoliopsida; order Dipsacales; family Adoxaceae; genus Sambucus; species Sambucus nigra. The sequence goes on along the minus strand of OX422217.1, from coordinate 301,926,276 downwards.
TTGAAGATTAAACAACTCCTCCTACATAATTCCCAATTACCAATTTATGATCCTTGTGGAAATGATTATGACTTGTCGAATTATTACTAACGCGACATGCTTGCACTTGAGCCTAGATAAAATGCATTTCTGAGACAAATTCTTAGTCGCGTCAAGTTTTTGGCACCATTGCCAGGGATCGAAAATTGGTAATATTTAGGAAAGTGATTTTAATCCTAAAGTGATTTAAAAAAAATCATCTCATATCTTGTGCGATTACATGCAAAATCCACTTCTCACCCAAGTCCACAAAAACCCTATTGTCGAAGCAAGTTCTGAAAATTCTCACACCACCGATTCTCCAAACTTTTGGGTTCCACCTCCTTCACCTAATAATTCATTCACAATTCGTTCTTTGAGTGAAACACCTAGTGAGAATTCTGAATCTTTTGGTAGCAATATGTTTGTGCACGGTTGTGATGGTGTTGGTGCTGAAGAGGAAGAGACACCATATATTCCCATGAAAGATCTTTTATTTCCCGTGCGAACTGTTACCCCTGGTTGCATTTTACTCCCATATAATGCCGGTCAGTTCCACTTTCGGAATTGAATGATCCAAATTCTACCTACATTTCATGGGATGGATTCTACAAAACCGTATTGCCATATTAGAGAGTTCGAAGAAGCATGTAAGACATTTGAAGACCAAACTTTCCCGCAAGATGTTATCCAATTAAAGCTTTTCCCTGTTTCCTTAAAGGATAAAGCTAAGACTTGGTTATGGTCACTACCTTCGAATTCTGTTTTATCCCGGCGGGATATGCAAACCAAGTTCCTATCCAAGTTCTTTCCACAACACAAAACCAACTCTGTCAAAGCTCAAATACAAGATTTTCGGCAAAATGAGAATGAGGATTTCAATAAGTGTTGGTAAGGATTTCAGGAGTTAGTTAGTGATTCCCCACATCATGGATTAGAATAACATCATCTTATTTCATTTTACCATCAAGGGCTTACTTTAGTATCTAAACAACTTGTTCAAACAATGTGTGAAAGACCATTCTGGGAGTTATACTCGAGTGATGCTGAGGCTCATCTGAAATACGTAGCAGAGACTACGCAAGCATGGGATGTTTCTGACCTAAATAGTCAAAATAAAAATTGACAAGTGTCCAACTTGTCTGCTGCGTCTGGTATTTATCGCTTGGACAAGGACACATTCTTAGACCGAAAATTTGACCAATTGGAAAAGAATTTTAGAGACATTCTTGAAGTGAGATTAACAGAAGTTGTTGGGCCCGTGCAAGCAGGAAAGGAGAAAGTGTGTGCTAATTATTCTGATGGTCATTCTACCAAAGAATGTCCTACCATCCTTGCATATAAGGCAATGTACACTGAGCAAGAAGAGGCGATATGAGGGTTTCGTAGGAGGGTTTTGAGGTAATTTTAATGTACCGCAAGGTAATACATACAATCAATCTTGGAGGAATCATCCTGGTTTCAACTATGGACAACCACAAAGTGGGATGGCTCCTAATCCACATGTGGCTTTGCCACCACCCCCTCCTCAATTTCAATAAATGGCTCCTCCAATGAAACCTCCTATGCAGGTACCACCTCCTGGGCCATATGTCACTCCACCTAGGCAATCTCTTGAGGATAATATGAATCAATTCATCCAATCTCAAAAGGAGAGCGATGCTAAATATGATCGAATGTTCAAAGAAATTCACACTATCATCTATAGGCTGTAATCTGCATTGAATACTCAGGAGAAGGGTAAATTCCCAGCTCAAGGCCAAAGACCCCCTCTTCAAGGACAAACTACGGTTAACTCTACATCATCGAAAGTTCCAGAACAATGTCAAGCTATCACTACGCTACGTAGTGGTCGCGTAATTGATCTAGAGCCACCCCCTCCATAGGAATCTAAAGCTCTGAAAGCTTCAGAATCTTAGGAGACCCCATTGCACATGGATGATAAAGATGAAGGACTTGAATCTGAAGTTGAAGTAAAACTACCCACTACTGCTCCATTTCCTCAACGCTTGGCACCACCCAAAAATGGGGCTTCGCGTACGAAAGTGTTAGATGTTCTGAAGTAAGTAAAGATGAACTTGCCATTTCTGGATGCAATCCAACAAATTCCAGCATATGCCAAAGTCATCAAAGATCTTTTGACTATCAAACAACGGCTTAAGGTGAAGAAAAATCTATTTTAAGCACAAAATGTTTTCTTGGTCCTTCTTAATGATCTCCCACCAAAATTCAAGGAGTCTGGTGCACCTACAATTTCATGTGTTATAGGAGAAAGTAGAGTCAAAAAATATTTGCTTGACTTAGGTGCAAGTGTGAACATTCTTCCATACTCTATCTATAAGCAACTTGATTTAGGTGATCTTAAACCTACCCGAATCACTCTACATTTAGCAGATCAAACAATGAAAGTGCCTCATGGGGTTGTGGAGGATGTGATAGTTCAAATGGACACATTCTGTTTCCCGGTTGATTTTGTCATTTGGGACACGGAGCCTTCCGCCCATTTGAGTAATCATGTTCCCATAATTTTGGGTTGTCCATTTTTAGCTACTGCTAATGCTTTGATCAATAAATGTAATGGCCAAATGCAACTCACATTTGGAAACATTACTCTCGAAACCAATATTTTTAATGTGGCTAACCAAATGGGAGATGAGGATGAAATTCATAAGGTTGATCTTATTGAAGAGGTGGTGGATGAGCACATTGAAAAGATCATAGGTGGAGAGGCACTGGAAGTTTTATTAGTGCAAGGAGTTGAGAATAAGAGTTCTTATACTGATTTTGAGCGTGAACTTAAAGAGTTGGGAGCCTGGTTCCAAGAAGAAGTGAGTTTTGAGAAGCTAAGAGATGTTGACTGGATGTATAAATTTGAGGAATTACCCCTGAGGGAGTCACTCATGATCCCCTCTGAAGATAGATTTCCTAGTCTTGAGTTAAATAAACTACCCTCTCATGTAAAATATGATTTTCTAGGAGAAGATGATACATTTCCTGTTGTTGTTTCTTCCAGTTTAAAGAAAGAGCAAGAGGGCATGTTGTTGAATGTGTTGAGGAAGCATAGAAGTGCATTTGGGTGGACTATCGAAGATTTCAAAGGTGTAAGTCCTTTGATTTGTACCCATAAAATCCACCTCTAAGAGGAGGTGAAGCCCTCTCGAGAGGTATTCTGGCTATAATCAGATTGAAGTGGATGTACTTGATCATGAAAAGATGACTTTTACATGTCCATTTGGTACGTTTGCCTACAAACATATGCCTTTTGGATCATGTAATGTGCCAGCAACTTTTCAATGGTGTATGTTAAGTCTCTTTAGCGACATGCTAGAAAAAGGTATTGAGGTGTTCATGGACGATTTCAGCATTTTCGATCCATCTTTCGACCAATGTTTAGCTAATCTTGAAAAGGTATTATTCCGGTGTGTGGAAAAAGACTTAGTCCACAATTGGAAAAAATACCATTTTATGGTTAATAAGGGCGTAGTTCCGAGCCACATAGTATCATCTAGGGGAATTGAGGTTGATTGAGCAAAAATAGAAGTAATAGCTGAGTTACCCCCGCCAAAATTGCTTAAAGATGTGAGGTCCTTTTTAGGCCATACTGGATTTTATAGGAGATTTATCAAAGACTTTAGCGCCATCGCTAGACCCTTGAGTAATTTTCTCATGAAGGACACTCCGTTTGATTGGAATAACGCTTGCCAAGAAGCTTTTGATAAACTCAAAATCATGCTAATTTCTGCTATTATCATGCAAGCTACCGATTGGTCACTCCCATTTGAGCTTGTGTGTGATGCAAGTGATTATGCGATTGGGGTTGTTCTCGGACAAAGAAAAGACAAGAAAGATCATGTTATTTACTATTCTAGTAGGACATTATCGGGTGCCCAACTTAACTACTCCACCAAGGAGAAAGAATTACTAGAAGTCTCTTTTGCTCTCGACAAATTTCGCTCTTACGTTGTTGGGTCACCCATCATTTGCTTCACTGATCACTCGGCCCTCAAATATCTTCTGACCAAGAAAGATGCCAAACCGTGCCTAATAAGGTGGATCCTATTACTACAAGAGATTAATCTCTCAATTCAAGATAAGAAATGAGTAGAAAACGTCGTTGGTGACCATTTGTCATGCCTCTCGTCCGACGTACCTATTGATCCCATCCCCATAGACGAGTATGTTCCGGATGAAAATATATTTTCTACTTCTTCTCTTCCTTGGTTTGCGAACATAGTAAATTACTTAGTCACTGGAGTAGTTCCCTTCCAATTGGACTCCGCAAGAGAGAAGAAAGTTCATTACTTGGTCACGCATGTTCTTTTATGATGATCCATATTTGTTTAAGTATTGTGCTGATCAAATCATCCGAAGATGTGTACCTAATGAAGAAATTCAAGGGGTAATTCGATTTTGTCATACAGAAGCCTGTGGAAGTCATTTTTCTAAAAATAAAACTGCTGCGAAAATCCTGCAATGCGGTCTCTATTGGCCCACAATCTTTGGGGATGTGAATACGTTTTGCAAATCATGTCATATATGCCAAAGAATGGGAGCGATTACTCACCGTGACATGAGGCCATTGACCCCCATACGTGTGTTAGAGCTTTTTGATTACTGGGGTATTGACTTCATGGGGCCTTTTCCACCCTCTTTCGATTTTCTATACATCCTCGTCGCACTAGACTACATCACAGAATGGGTGGAGGCCATAGCTACAAGGACGAATAACAATAAGGTCGTGATAAAATTCATTCAAGAAAACATACTTTCTCGATTCGGAATTACTAAGGCTATCATCAGTGATAATGGCAGTCATTTTTGCAATAGGCAGATGGAAAATTTAATGAGAAAGTATGGAGTCGTCCATAAGGTTGGAACGATGTATCACCCTCAATCAAATGGCCAGGCCGAGCTAGCTAATCGGGAAATCAAACATATCTTGGAAAAGACAGTCGAACCTAACAGGAAAGATTGGTCTCTCAGATTGAATGATGCGCTCTAGGCATATCGAACTGCATACAAGAATCCCCTTGGGATGTCCCCATTTCGTTTTGTATATGGCAAACCTTATCATTTTCCTGTTGAAATTAAACAAAAAGTGTATTGGGATATAAAAAGGGTGAACTTTAACATGGAAAAATCCGGTGAAACACATCAAATTTAGTTGAATGAGTTGGAAGAAATACGCAATGATGCGTATGAAAGTGCTAAAATCTCAGAAGAATGAATGAAATAAGCTCACGACAGAATCAACCGACGTAAGGAGCTTCATTCGGGAGAAAAAGTACTTCTCTACAACTCGAGGTTGCACTTGTTTCTCGAAATATTGCGGTCATGATGGTCAGGTCCATTCATTGTGAAGGAAGTATTTACCCATGGAGCTGTTGAGTTAGAGGATCAAAAAGTGGGAAACTCATTCAAGGTTAACGGATAGCGTCTCAAGCTGTATCTGGAAGTGATTGTTATGGAAACCGACAGGATCTGGTTGTCGGACCCCATTTTTAGAGATTTACTGAGCATGAAAGGTGAGGTCGTCGCACCCCCAACGTGTATGGGGTGACTGTTGTGTATAGTAGTCATAGGATGTTAGGCTAGTTAGGAAATCATAGTTGTGAGTCACTACCAGAGGTGGGAATCCAACACAGGTCTAGGAAGCATTTCACGTTTTGATGTGAGTTTTGTGAGTTTTGAGGTCTAATTGTATAGGAGGGAGCATTTGGGTAGAGAAATCAAGCTAAAAGTGGTCACTAAACTAAAGGAGGGAAGAGTTGGGATTTTTATAGACTGGATCGCTCCGGACCTAAAAAAAGGAACCGATTCAGTCTGAATCCAGACCGATCCGGTCGTCTATAGGATGCGCAATTTCTCGAGGTTAAAATCTCATCAATCCTCACCCCATTCACTCCCCCAATCCCTTCCTCTCCCTAGAAATTTATCCCCCTTATTTTTCCCCAATTCTTCCCCCCTACCCACCATCCAACCTATAAATATCACCCCTAACCCCTCCTCTTTCCTTCACACCTCCATATCCACTCTCCTCTTTCACTTTCTGTCTAGTTCTTCCATTACCATGGCTTCTCCCCAGAAGTATAATTTCATTGATGTCCTGCCCGATGGAAATTTCGAATATCGTTCCCGACGTGAGGCAAATTGGTGTCGTCGTTTTTTCGATCCTAGGCGAAAAATCCACATTGAGCATCAGGTTCTTTGGGATCAGCTTCCCAATTCTATCACTGGCATGTTCATGCCCCGAGGCTGGTGTAGATTTTTCAAAGAACCATACGAGGCCGTATGGGAGAATGAGGTGCGTCAGTTTTACGGTTCGCTCATCCGTACCGCAAATTTTGAATCTCAAGCCTTTATCGACTCGACACCAATACCGTTCTCAGTGCATATTCTTAAAACTTTTGTTCAAAACTTCGCATACATAAAAAAAATAAAAAGCCAAAAATATTTTTGTTCAAAATAAATACAAATTGTAATTTAAATTTTTCAAAAATATCACCTGTATTGTATTTAAAGTCTCAAATTGTTAACAATCAGAATGCACTAAGCCAAATTTGACTGAAGATGGAAATTGAAAGAAAATTGACGACTTAACGAATAAGTGTGGAGATTAATAAAACCCGGTGAAATTTCGATCCTTTCCATTTTTTATGAGTTTTTAAATTAATCCGAGTTTATGATTAACTCAAACTTCTTTTCAGCATTTTAATAAGTCATTCATGATCTCAATCCTTTGTTTTGATCATTTATGGGAAATGAATGCGTGAAATATTACCTTGAAATCCGTGCTAAATATATCTCTAAACTTAATTAATCTCGAGATGTGATAATGTGATTATCAATTTGGACAATGAAGTAGGCCCTCTTTTGTTTAACCCAAAAATATTAGCCATAAAAAGTTACGAAAAACAAAATTATCCCTTTGTAACCCAAGTTGAGACTAATAAAATATTTCCCTTTCGTTTGATAACCCGAAAACCCAAGTAGCCCGGAATTGTGAAAATTGAGAAAATTCATCAAGTAAGTCCAAATTGTGCAATAAAAAGGGGCAAGAGTAAAAAAAATAGAAAAAGAAAGATAAAAAAAGAGAAAATGCCCGAAAAAGCACTATTGGACGTCATAAGGACATTTTCCAATTCCGAACAATCCGTCCATTCAATTTTTACCCTTTTCACCTTATAACCCGAAAAGTTCTAACCGAGTTCGAATTACGAACTTGATTACCGCGTGGAGAGATAAGTTATAAAAAGATAATATGAGAGATTAAATGGTGTGAACTAGAGGTGATGTTCCCATTTCCCTATGACCGTACTCCAATGATGAGATCTTTTCACCATATATTTCCTTCTTTTCAATTTTGTATGCATGAATTTGTGTCCATTATATTTACTCTTTATATCATGCATACCGAGAGAAAACAACAACAATCCGAGTGATTCGTTTTTGAGTGCATCCGTAAGAATTTGAATCAAAACGAATTTTCGGAAAGTAACGTAATGCTCAATCGGTGGAAATTTGAGGTTTAATTTCTGGCTTTGCACACACACACTATGGTTTGAGACATTTGAATATGAATTTGTGGTAGTTATTTTTCAAAAAATTTAAATTGTACAATTTTTAAATATTTTGATATTTATTTAAGTCAATAAAGAATTTTGTGGGTGTATTCACTACCAATCCTGACGAGATAAAACTCGTTCTACTAGGGTGACTTTGGGGTTTAAAGGCTTGTTGCATATGCTCAATGCAATCACATGCGTGCGAAAGGGGAATTTTAGTTAAATAAAAGAAATCTCAAAAATAAAACTTTGGGGAGCTTCATTTACATTGCCCGGGACGTGCAAAGTTCTAAGTTAGGGGGATTTGACAAAGCATAAATTCTTCTGAAATTATCCCCTTAAGTTAGTGATTTTAATATCTCGAACAACGTAATTGAATCATTTTTATCCCATATCATTTCCATTGACTATTTCTAACGAGTATCCCGAGTTTCGTATATTTCTTATGGATTTTACAGGTATTTAGTGTAAGAAAAGAAAGAAAGAAATAGGAAGAAAAGAAAGGAAGACAAGTCAAAAGGGCAAAAGCATAAATTTACACCCAAAGTTCGGATTTGAAGCCTAAAGGAAAGTTGAAGATACTTATTTCACTAGAGCATCGGAAGAAATGACAAGTTAAATCGGAGCTCGAGATCAAAATTTATGACCAGTCAATGATGTAAGAAAAAGTCAAACTTGAGGATAATTGGACCGATCCGATTTATCTCGCACCGATCCGAAATGCCACCTTTCCAGTAGACCCCGAATTGATGCTGAACCGATGTCAACAGAACCGATCCGATAGTATTCGGACCGATCCGGTTACTGAAAAACGAATTGATCTGAGGGGATCCGGACCGGTCCGATGGTTCGAATTTCTTACATTAATTATGGAGCTCAAGAGGTGCAAATCTTGGAATATCTTGCACAACTCATCGATATTAGCTGTCAATTCATGCTAGTTGGTTCTATAAAAGGCCAAGCCCTACATCTTTCTTAGAGGAGTTTAATTTTAGAGAGAGAGAGTCGAATTTTAGAGAGAGAGTCAAATTTTTAGAGAGTTTTCTTAGTTTTTGTTTACGTAGACAATTTCATAAATCGTAGTTTGTAAGTTTGAGGAACAAGGAGAATTTTTTATTCAATTTCGTCTATTTTCCGTATTGCTGATTACAAGTATCAAATTCCATTCTCTTAATTATTTTATATTTTATTTTCAATTCAAATCTCAATTGTTTTGCAATTAGCTAACAATGTTTGTTAGATCCATAATACCATGTATTGTTATGAATTTGTTTTCTACTAAAACCATGTCTAGCTAAATCTTATAGGGTTGGGGTACATGAACTCATTCTGAGGCAAATTACACATGTAGAAAATATGGGGTAAATTGAATACGAACCAATTCGTGTATGGAAATTGTACGAACATATCTGATCTTTTAATCTCTCTTGCCATAGGTACTTGGGATGTTTAAGAATACTATGCAAGTATAATTGACCATTCACCACTTTATATTTACCTTTGATTTCATATGATGCGGGTTAGATCCCTCATATATGTAATGCTTAGGATCTATAAAGATTGGATTTAGTAAAAATTTCAATTTACAATTCTAGTATTCTATAAGGTAATTTACTAAGGTTTGAGGCATTGTACCCCACCCTATTTTCTCTCATTTTAATATATACTTTCTTTACAATTACTAGTGTTTTTGTTCACTCTTTAATTCACCACCAATTGGTGATTTGAACCTATCAATCATCTTTTCTGTTCTTCAGAGAAATCATTTGAAGATTAAATAACTCCTCCTACATAATACCCAATTTCCAATTTATGATCCTTATGGAAACGATCCCGACTTGTCAGATTATTACTAACGCGATAGGCTTGCATTTGAGCGTAGATAGAACGCATTTTTGAGAAAAAATCTTAATCACGTCAGCTGCACATGTCTGGTATATGTCTCTTCCAAAGAACTCCATTGAAAGCTTGAAGCATTTAGAAGACCGTTTTATCCATAACTTTTTCTTTGGAGTGAGGCCATAGAAGAAGACCAGACACATTCTCTTTATTAAGCAGGGGAAGAACGAGAGTCTAAGAGACTACATAGCCACATTTAAAAAGGAAAGTTAGAGGCCGAAGACTATGAGGAAAGAATAGCAATGATAGCCCTCATTGGAGGACTTCAGAAAGGGAAGATTTTATGGAAGTTTGCTGAAGACCCTCCGAAGACGATGGCTGAATTATTGTCAACAGCGAGAAAGGTGATGAACACCGAAGAGGTGATGGCCATAAAATACGAAGATGAAAAAGGAGGTGCTAGTGGGGGTAAGTACTAGAAAAAGAATAAAGAGAGGAAGAAGAGATCTACAGACGACAAATTTGGTGATTACACCCCTCTGACGATCAGCTCTGAGCATATTCTGAATGAGATAAAGAGCGACATGTCCTTAAAATGGCCTAAGAAGTTGAGGGCATCTCCTTACTAGAGGAACAAAAATATGTGGTGTGAATTTCACCAAGACCATGGCCATGTGACCGGTAAGTGTTTTTCTCTGAAAGATGAAATCGAGAAAATGATAAAAAAAAAGGAAGATTAGGAAGTACGTTGACAAAGGTGCCTTTAAGAGGGGCCGAGGGGATGACCCTAAAAAGAAGAGAGGTGATGCGTGCAGGGAAGATCCTCCAAACAAAGGAGACGACCCTTCGGATGATGAGGACGACCCTGACCTCCCACCGAGAGACGACCACGTCCCTGTAAAAAGACTTAGTACGATTCCAATCGGAGTTGGGATGATCTTCAAGGGACTCGCAGGAGGTGGTTCAGAGGTTGCAGACAGGAAGGCCCACATAGTTGAAGCCAAGGCAGTGACAAAAGATGTACACTCAACCTCTATGGAAGCAAAGCGAGAAAAGAGGAAGAAAGTTGATATGTATACTCTAATAGTGGGATTCTAAACAATGGACTTCAAAGGGGTCTTAGCCCTACATGATGACCCTCTCATCATCACTACCAGGGTACACGGGTGCAAGGTGCCGAGGATCATGGTAGATGGGGGTAGTTCTACAGATGTGATGTTCTAGTCGTCCTTTAAAGCCTTGGGCCAGGCTCATCCCATACCATCGTCCCTTGATTAGTTTCAGTGGGGAAAAAGTTCATCCTCTAGGAGTGTATGAGGCCGACGACAGGATGAGGACGAGTGGCCGAGATGGTTTACCAAGAATGTCAACTTTTTCATGATGGATGAACACTTCTTCTTAGCCTACAAAATTATATCGGGGCGAGTGGCCCTCAAGGAATTTGAGGTTATGCCGTCCACGGTTCATCAGATGATAAAATTCCCGACCCCTTATGGGGCAAGGGAAGTTCAGGGAGACCAGACGACGGCATGGGAATGTTACTTCAACTCAGCTGAAGAAAGAGAGGTGCACAAGAAGGCAATGAATACTTACAATATTAATACCCTCAACCCCAGGGATGAGACAAAATTGAAGAAATGATAAGCTGTGAAAGCGGTAAAATCCATCATCCTCAAAATTATCCAAGTCGGCAAAGCTCTGAAGATAGACATAAAAGAAGACCTCATCAAGATACTAAGGAGAAGACATAACATCTTTGCATGGAGTCATGTGGATATGCGAGGTATCATTTCCAAAATCATGAGCCATAAGCTCAACGTGGTAGAGGGTGCAAAGCGAGTAAAGAAGAAGAGGATAATTTATTCTCGAGAAAAATATGAAGTTATAGGGGACGAGGTCAAGAAGCTAAAAGATACTGAGTTTATCTGGCAGGTCATTTATCCTGAATGGTTATTTATCCTGAGTTCGAGGTCTGATCGTGCTCTCATTGAAGGGTTGGAAAATGACCTTGGAACCCTCAAGCTGTCTTCTAAAGGCTCTACCTGCGGTGAATTATCAATCCTCAAAGATGAATAAAAATCTCTTCTTCCAATCATGGTTTGAAGTTTGTGCCACGTGAAGGAGTCTTCTCTCAGACTTCCTCTCCCTAGATGAAAATACCAGGTTGCTTGGACGAGGAAGTGATATTTTAGCAGGATATAAAAAGATTAGCCGAGGGCTCGTCAATGAAAGTATTCTTCTAGAGGGAGATATATCCGAGGATGATTTTTCAAGAGTTGGGAGGAAGTTCAGAGGGAGCAACCCCAAGGGCAGATAGTATGTCAACTATTACGGGTGCAGAGGGAACCTAACACCTTCCCTAAGCATTTGCTCATAAACAGTAACTTCCCCCTCATTCCCTTGGTAGACTCTCTCATCTGCATTTGGGACCCATATAGTCACATTGGTCTTTATACCAAACGTGTACCTCCATAGTAAGAGGTCACAATCCCTAATGGATGAGACATAAGCCGAGCCACTAGAAGTGTCAACTTGATCAGTATCCAGATCCTCACTATCGTTCTCATGCCCCTTGTCCCCAGATCTCTCATCCTTAACTCCTATCGATGGTTCATCTGGAAAGGCCACCTGGAAGGCAAGAGGGGACAAAGCTATTACATGGATAAGCTCCGAATGTACTGTGCCCTCGTCCTGTCAGCTTGGGCTAAGAGGGGACGTCTCTCTCCTCCCAAAAGGCCGAGCACCTGTTGGTGATGATGTTCTCTCATTCATCTCTCCCTCGTATGTCTGACTCTCGACTGGAAGACAGGAAGACCCACAGGACTCATATGGTATTATTGTGGCTAAAGGAATTAGGAAGATGGGTGATACCCAATTAGGGTCAGCCCCTCACCTTCACTCGTCCTCCTCCTTTATTCGCCTGATCTCAGCGAAAAATTTCTCCCTCAAGGTTGGAAATTCCTCGGATAAATCACAATGTCTTCTAAGCATCAAGGGGAGGACCCTACACTTGAACAGTCTGTTCAAACAAACTACAAACAGGTTTCGTATGTGACCAAGTTGACTTCTGGATCAAATGAATGAAATAGAGGATTTTTGTTGATGAAACCCAAGAACAAAGGAAAACAGTTCGCCGGAGAAGAACGCCAAAAAACGCAAGAAAGCCCTAGAAATGCCACAAGGGGCACTAAACCACCACTGAAAGATAGTGGATGAAATCTGAGGAACCTAAAATCTTAATGCTACACTACAACCACCACTGCAAGGTGGGTCTACGCGCTGAAAATGCAAAGCAACCAAGAATAAAGAAAAAGAAACCGAAATGCAAATGCATCAAACAAATAAAAATTGAAGGCTAATGGAGGAGTCTAGGGCAGAGGAATTACATGAGGATGAAGACAAATATGATGACTGAGCAAGGCCTGAGACATTGAAGTTGAAGAAAGGGAGGTTTGGGGACTACTAAGGAATTAGAGAGAGAAAGTTGGCGTGCGAAGAAGAAGAGAATAAATATTTCAAAAATCCTTTAAATACCTTATTATTAGTGGTCTCAATAATCAATGCAAAACACAGCCCATGAGTAGAGGCATCATTAGGGCACAAACTCCCAAGTTGAATGTGTAGTTACCATATCTGGGAAACTGAAATGATGATGGACACCTAACAATGTGCAACTTGACAGATGTCACTTATTTATCAGACCACACACTTGAGAATTCCAAGGCAACATTACCCCTTAGCCATCTCTACAAACATTGATGTTTAAGGGCTAGGGGTGATTGATATACCCATATATACCATCGGCCAGGCTGAGGGTGACCTCAATCCAAATAAGGGCTCAGGCCTAGGACGAGTCCAATGACCACAGTACCGTTATGCGAAGGATCAACCAAGATGATCCCTCAGTCATGATTAGAAGACCCTTTCAGGGGTCGACCCCTCAGCATGACCCAGATGACCCTTGACAGGGGCCGACCCCTCATCATGGCCCAAACCACCCATCAAGGGGCCAACCCCCCATCATGGACCAGACAACCATACAAAGGGCCGGCCCCTCAAAGTGTCCCAAAAGACCCCTCAAGGGGCCGACCCCTCAGAGTGGCTCAAACGAACATATGAGGGGACGACCGCACGAGGCTCACATCCAGCTGGGCCTGATGCCAAAATAAACTTTGTCCTTGTCTTGGCATCCTAGGCTTAGGGTGACATCATCACAGTGCATGACTTAGGAGATGCGTGGAATAATGCGCGTGGGACTGATATAGCACGTGGACTAAATCGTTATAACAATATCATCCCCACACATGAGGGAATATTATGCCATCATTTATCACTAGGGGCACATCCAAGTGTCAGCAGGGGATTGGCTAGATCATCATTCACATGCACCATGCATGCTTGGGGGGTACACTACTCCCCCAAGCCCTATATATACTTATCACCTACAACCATGTAAAGGGATCGATAGTGGTAACCCTAGCTAAAACTCTTCATGTACACAGTAGAGAGAGAGTGAGCTTATGAGCATTGTATCCAAGGCCATTAGTGCCCATATTTAGTGGATCACACACTCACAGTGGATGTAGGCCTGATTGACTGAGCCACTATACATCATTGTCTCCATTCCTCTTATTTTGATCCCCTTCTATACACACACATAACTCTATTACTGCCATTGTTATTACTGTTTGAGCTATCCACCTCTTTTCTGGTGGTGCTAAATCTTAGCATCATCATCGTATATTTATGTGAAGTATACCCCCTCTAATGCTATCATGGGAAGTTGTGCGATGTGGGTGAGGCCCCTTGCTTAAGGAGCAGGGAGTCTATATTCCCCAGGTCATAGAGTACATTTAATATTATGTAATTTTTATTAACGGAGAGACATGGTGTTATGTTTCGTTCTCATTTCTGGGGAGGAACTATGACCTCTTCCCATACGTTGTGATTTGGTTTTTACCAAGTTGGTGTGAGAGTCCGACCGCTGGTACCGAGGATGGTATATGAGAAATTCCCTAGAAGATGATAGCATTGGGAGACTATATCCTCGAGTTATAGACCAGTGGGATGGTTATTATACTTGTTTTGTATAGTATATTGCCTGTTTATCAGGACTAGATGCCATATATCTCTAAATAATGTAAAGAGAAAAATGAATAAGGATTTATTCTCATTCTAGGAGATTTTATCCGGACTTAAACTGTGATTTGTATACTAAAGTGAGTATTACATGTATGGTTTTATTTGAGTATATATATACATTTTGTACTGAGGGCCTAATGGATCCCGACGATCGGCATTGCAAGGTAGTAGTGTATCGGGGGGGTTTCTTGTTTGGATTTCTCTTAGCGAGACACACAACGCATGAATATGGCGCAGTGCTGAGAGTGGCGAGAAGTTTAGCCCTTAGTACTTGGGTTTATAGGGATTTTCAAAGTTTTGGTGAAACGAATTAGTTAGGCAGGGTAGCTTAACTAGGTTATTTAGTAGGAATGCGATAAGTGTGCACTATAAGAAGAGGGGTGAGAAATATCTCATGAGAGTGCGATACAAATTTAAATATGGGATAAATCATATCCTAAAAATATAGCATTTATATACTTGCAAAATATTTTCACAACTTGGGCTCTTACCTCTTTCTTTATTTTCCCCTTTCTAGTTATATATTATATATATTTAGGTGTCCAGACACAGGTACGCCTTCATGATGATTCCTTCGAGTCAAACGATTGCTACATCAATTGTGTATTCATGTAAGTTTATTTTTAGACTCTTCTATTCTTGTGATCTAGATAGGAAGCATTGTAGTAACACTTGGGCTGAAAGTCCCATTGTATTAATTTATACTTTTACTGCCTTTTTAGCGTGGCATTAGTTCTGGTTGTATTATTGTAAGCCGAGTGTTCGGTTATTTTTCTTCATTTCTGTTTTAGATATATAAACTGCTGTGATTATTTTATTTGTATGGTTTGATTTAAAAAGATTAGTTAAATAAAACTTTGACCCCAGTCTAATAGGTTATTAGTAATTAATTTGGTTTTCGACACTGATGCTAATAATGAAATATATGAGACTCCTACTTTATTTTTGTATAGGATTGATCGCCCGGTATTTTATTAGGCGGGGTGTCACAGATGGTATCAGAGCTTCTAGTTCTAGTGTCCTAAGGAATCTGTTCGGATGTACTATGCTTTCAGCGTTGCTCTCGATTTGATATAGAGCCTTATGATTAGGATTATTTATTCCTCTTGTGAGATTCCACTCTGCTGATTATATAAAACTATTTTAAATCTTTTGTGTGCTCGTTCAAGACTCGTGTGTTGATCGATGAAAGACGGCCCTAGAAGACCATTTCATGGGAGGCGGGAAGTGGGGCTTAGTTGGAGATATAAATTGAAATTGGAGATGAGGACCATAGTAGACGTCACTCTCCTTGTGGAATTTGTCAAGGATAGTTGCAATGACTACAAAAGTATAGTAGTTATGCGTATCCAAGTACCGCTCTAAGTAGAGAGTGGTGCTAAACATGAATTACTCACCGAAGTAAATTGGGGATAAGGTTTGAAAAGGTCTTTGAAAAGGACCATGCGTTAAAGTTAAGTTATACAGATTAAGTGTAACGTGATTCAGCGGAAGTAGAAGGCTCAAGAGCTTTGGCTTAGAGCGGGGTATGGAAATACCCCTATGTGAAAATTTATGAAATTTTTTTCACTCGTGGTAGAATTACTTAAATGGTGGGAACGGTGGTCACCATATTTAAGGGAGTAGGATATTTCACTCATAGATGGATCTTACGGTTGGATATAACTGTTAGTTAATTTGGTTTATCAGGAGTGAACATAATGCAGTTCCTGAATTATTCACATGAGGATCGTCTAGAGGACGACAGTGAACGAAGAGTTACATGGAGAAGTGAACTTTGTGCCGAATTTAGGAAGGTACAGTGAAGTGAGAGCCCTTCGAAAGAACGATAGGCTCACTAGTAAGTGTTGCTAACACTTATTAGGAATTTGTGTTCATGGAACCCCATTGGTGACCATCCACTCGAGGAATTCTTTGAAATAGGGACGTTGAGGCCGGTAGTGGAGTTTGCTTTTGATGAAGAAGTTAAGGGGACTATGAAGGCAATTTTCAGGATCGAGGCTATAAAGCCTAAGATACTGATAATCTTAACATGGTTAGGGTGGCCAGAGATGGGGAATGTTGCAATGTGGAATGTAGAACAACGCAGTTAGTCCTTGCCTAGTAGGACTTAAAGGAGAAAGTATGGTGCTCGGATGGAGCATTGATTAATGTAATTTTGATTCGGTTAAGACAAGTGTGCTATATCAAGGAACAAATCGGAGCAGCTAGGGATATTGGTGAATTTATTATTAGGAGTTTTTCCTTGGATAAAAGAGGTATATTTTGCGTGGCTAGATTGAGTATCAGTGTTTCGCTAGCACTAGATTCGCGTGTGATTCGAGTTTACTAGGGGTATTGATAACAATATATAGTGTATGCCTATCAATTTTTTCGCAGTTGTGGGGTTTCATTTTGAAATTGTATCTGGTTTGTACTACTCATTTTGTATGTGTTAGACGAGTATAGTACTATTATAAGAGTAAGGTTATTGTATTATGAGAGCAATAGTGGGCTAATGATGGCAAGACTATCGTATCCACGGTTCGTGGGTGGAACATGTTGTTGTTGCGATATATCACATGGATGCAGGTTGAGTTCGCCTTTACTATATGGGTAATTGGAACTTCGATGAGCAGATGTTTCATTATCATGATTCGGGTGCATGGAAACCTTATATATATGATATAAGGTATTCATAATTTATTATTAAGATGTGAATTTAAGCTCATTGTTGTTTGCGCTAAAGATTTAGTGTTAGTACAAGCGCTATGCCGTATGGCTCCTAGAAGGAAATAGGAGTTCTGACCACATTTGGTTGATAGGTGGGATGGGATTATCCCTGCGGCATATTTGAAACTAATGAACCTCCATGATCGATAAAGTTAAGTAGTAATGTATATGATGGGTTCCTTGTTGGGATTTCTCGTACAAGATTGTCCACTCATGATCCTTAACGACATCAGAAGTGGAGAGATGTTATGGGATGCAAGGATGTTGGTTTTGACGATGATTCACCTAGTTTGGAGAAAACACTATAGACTGAGAGTCACGTGATGATTGTATGCTTCTGTAGATAAAATTTCTAGGGAAAAGAACTGAAATGGTTCTCTCACCCCAAATATGTGGGTGAGGCAAGTTAAAAGAAATTGATTTAAGTCTCGTAGCCAGGACTTGACAAAAATGCAAATTCGGAGGTAGTATGTTTTGGGTGTAATATTTGTAACACCTTTGTAGAGAATAGGCACACCGATTAGTTAGTCTTTCCATTTAGCCAAGATGAAAGGAGATAGTAGTAGAAGTACGCTAGTGGGTTAGCGAGGTAGGATTTAGAGCATCCCGATGGTTTGCCTCAAGAGATTATATCTCGATGACCGATTACGTGAGGATGTAGTGTAACGGGAGGGTTCTTTGTCTAGATTTCGCTTTGCGAGACGTCCCGCGCATGAAACTGAGAAAATGTCGGAAGTGGAGAGAGGTCTTGGGCACTAGGGATTTGGTTAGGATAGTACTAATTTTACGTCTGTTGGAAACACTTTGATCGTAGGGTTATTTGGGAAGTAAGTCCAGAAAGACTAGTGGCGCCGATATAAGGAGATTGTGGTGAGTTAACCACGAGAAGATTCGTGGGTTGACTTTAAGGAGGATTGGATTTCAAGGTATATGAAGAATTGGATTTTGAATCTTTTCGGGTTAACAAAAACCCAGGTGTTCGTACCAGGCGAGGAAGTGATGCCCATTTTCAAAAAGAGTGTTACGTCTGTGATGTTTACAGTAATGGTGCAGATAGGCATGGATTAAAAGGTGTATGGGCACATTCGTTAGTTGATTTAATTTAATGCCCGAAGTAGAAGTGGCGTAGTATATAAAGTTGAGGAATTTACTGTGGGGCAGTTATAAGTGAAATTGAAGTTGTGGATGGAACGTCGTAGGAGACACATGATGATCCAATTAAATAGGTGCAACTAGGAGTAGCGAGCTTGAGATAGAAAATTTACAGGAATAGTCATGTTCTAGTGCAGTTTCCTTTTAAAGGAAATTCGACGTCGTGAGGTAGACGAACGCATGCCTAGAGTAGTGGTTTCTTAGATGGGATCGAGAGGTTAAATTCTCAGAATAGACTTATTTTCTTTATATGCGCTTATAGAAGAACTAGGTGCGACGTGACGTTAGAGTCAATCTTATGACGAGGTCACATTGTAGATGGATATCTAGATAAGCTTGTAGTAGAGTATAAACCTTGAGATCGGTGAGTACTGAGAGAGTGTATGATTGAGTGCCATTGGATTAGTACCATTCCACTTTTATGCATTAGTACGTGGAGTGATTTATGATCCTAGGTAAGTATCAGTTGTATCTGAATTTCGAGGGCGAAATTTCGTTGTAAGGGGGGATAATGTAATACCACACACTTTTATGGATAATAAAATTTCATAAGTGTAATTAGGAAATTTGTGGAATTATAGTGAATAATAAGTTTTGGAGTTTAGGAGTGTTAGATGATTTTCGATGTGTGTTATATTTATTTTTGGGATTAAGTCAATGAGTTGGATTATTTTAATTATATGTCGCAGTTGAGTAAAGCGACAAAGGATAATATTTTCAATTGGAAAACCCATATTAAGTTGTGTTGGGTTTAATTAGTCGATTGTGGTTAAAAGCCTCGGATGGGGATTTCGAGTGTGCGGTTGGTTTGGGAATGGTCAAGATAGTAAGAATAGAGTATCCAGGGGTAGTATTTTGGTTTCAAAATTTTTTGGACGAGTAAGGACTCGTAATTGAGTAAACGAGACATTTTTGGGTTAACAAGGGACAAGCCCTTATTTCTCCCTTATAAAGGCACGAGAGAGGGAGAAAGTAGGAAATAAAAAGAGAGAAATAAAGGAAGAGGGGAAAATAAGAGTGTAAATTGATATTCTGGCCAAACTCCGTGGGATTCGACTCGAGGTCGTCAGAATTTATCCTCGAGACAAGTGTGTAATATCCCAGATTTTTACTCATTATTTTTATATTAATTTGCCATATGGGTTAATTATATATAATGAAAGAAGTTGGAGTGAATATTATTTTAAGTGATTTAAGAGATAATGTTTACCGAGTATTGTATATTTACTATTAAGTGAATGTAAATAGAATCATATTGTGTTTTCTTACGTCGTTGTGCTTTAAGCAACGGGTATGACTTATAATCCAACTGAATCATTATTGATAAATTAAAATGATATTGGAACGTGAAATAATTTATGTTATCACGAATGCCAACTTAGAGGGCACGGTTAGTCCGAAAATGGTTGAGATAGTCAAAATAAGTGCCAAGTTGTATTTTTGAGTTAGAGGGACTTTTGACTAGTTATGATTTAATTATGTTGTTACGAGACATTTAAATTATGTATTAATATTTAAATGAGTAGACTTAATGCAATTGGGTATTTTAGTCTTTCTACATTATTTAAACTCATTTTATGTTTTAAACTTAGAGAGAGTTAGAGAGAAGAGAGGGCCTAGGAGAAAATGGAGAGAAAAGAGAGAATTTGAGATTTGGAGCTTGGAACCGTTGCTACGAGAGGAGAATTCGAGACTACAAACTTGAGGCAAGTTGCTAACTTGCAAATGTATGATTTTGTGTGGTTAATTTGTATATATAGTTGTGTTTTTGATATTTAAACAATTTATGGGTTTTGATGATTTTTGGTGTTTAAACCCTTAACCTTTGATTTAAATTTGATTTCTGTTGGAGATATTAGTTAGTTATTGTGTAGGAATGATTTGATTAAATTTTTAATTGATAATGTTGAGATTAGAGGGAAGAATTGAAATTGGGGGATTTTAGGATTCATACAACCTGCAGCCCTAACTGGGCATTTCGTCTAGGGCGAATCGATTCTCCCTGCCCAAGGAATCGATTCGCTAAAGATGGGGGCTACAGGTTTGGGGAACCGAATCAATTCGGATTAAGGACGAGTCAATTTGGTCAGATAAAGGAGGTTGCTTTTCTCAGCCGAACCGATACGGTTTTTGGGCGAATCGATTTGCTACCAGGGGCGAATCGATTTGGCCCTAGGCGAATCGATTCGGAAACTCAGCTGTTTTATAGGGGTTTTCCAGTTTAGTTTCTAGTCTTTTTCTTTTAGGTTTAAGGCATAGGAACCTTCTATAGGGAAGTAATAATGAGTATTAGGGGTGTATATTAGGGAAATTAATACCCTAGTTTAGTTGGCAGGTAATTTTGTCTTAGTATAGGGGTTATTAAATACACGTTAGGGTCATTTTCCTCTAGTGAGCTCGCTTAGGATTAAGGGAGGGTTGGGTGATATTATTTAGGATTTTTGGAGACTAGTATTGAGGAAAATTACCCATGGGGGATTATGGTATTTCTTTGAACCCTTGAGGACAAGTATAAGGATTATTATACTTGGTAGCCTATGTCTATGATAAAATATGACTTCGTGAATAAGAAATGCACATTTTTTTAAAAATTTGCACATATTGCTAAGCCCAAGTGATTTTGTAAATGTAAAAAGTGGATGTTTTAAATTGTCATATGATGAGATATTCAAATGCATTCACATACGTCTCTAAATGCTATCATAAGGAAAGTTACGCGCATGAGGTGATGTTCCCTGACTAGTGAATGCAGGGAGAATGTAGTCTTTGGCCATAGGACTGGTTGTTATATATTGTGATGTTATTTTTCGAAGTGAGTTAATTTCGGGTATGGTTATGACTCGTTGTCTAAGCTATATGGCCCCTTACCATGTCACGCGATTTAGGATGCCCAGGTTGTCTTGGTGTTAGGCCCTAGAATTTGATAGCTATTTAGGGGCGCATCCAGTGGGGTGACTCCCATAAGGATGGTCTTGGAATCGTTATATTGTGATTATAACTATTCATATGAAAGTAGTAATTTATAAATGGTGAAGAATTTTGTCAATCAATGGTTTTAGAATGAGTTTCGTAATGAGAAATGGAACTTTGAAATCATATTGCGTAAAACTCAAAAGGAAATCTTAGCAAGTAAACTAAGTTATTTTCTCTTGAATTAATGTGTACTCATAAGTGTAAGTTTAGCACGATTATCGAATTGATTTATTTCTCTTAATTAAAAAGGAAGCTTAATTCATAATTATTTGGTTGGACGCTAGGATACGTATTTATATGAGAGGTGAGGATGATTGTTATTGATGAGAGAATCCAACACCTGTATCATGTCTAGTGCTCATAACTATTATGCATTTTATTCACACATATATCATATCAAATCGGGACCTATCCCATTTATATTTCTTTTTCTTGCATGGTTCTCTTTTATGCTCGAGTTCTCTGCCGCAAGGGCACCCGTTATTATTCTTCCTTATCAGTGTCAGGGAGCTACAACATTTTTGCGGATGTTGTAGGATTCTTGTTATAAACGCATCTATCTTTTGTATACTCTACTTATGATCATACTGAACATTCGAGCGTGTTGCCCAATTTTGTACTTGCTGATATATATATTGTGATATTTGTTTATAATACTTGCTGTAACCATAGTATTGGTATGTTAATCGACAACCTATTCGGTTATTATTTTCTTGTATGATAACTGAACTATTGTATGCCTTCTATTGTATCCACCTTCTTTTATATTGTATCGTCTAAATGGTTTTATTTAAATTTACAAATTAAATTGACTTCCGTTTTCAAAAATAACTGGTGGTTGTCTCGTATTATTATCTTCACGACAATGATGCTAAGGATGTAGAATCTACGTTTCCTGCATTTATTGGGATATCGGGATGGACACCTCTTATTTGAATAAGCGGGGCGTTACACATGGTATCAGAGCATCAGGTTCTCGTGTCCTTAGGAATATGTGCGGATGTACTACGCTTTCGGCCTTGCTTTTGATTTAACCTAAAGAATTGGGATTAGGATTGTTGATTCCTCTTGTGAGACTTCATTCTCCTTCCATAATGTAAGATTTTAGTAAATGTTTTGCACGTTCATTTGAGATTCGTGTGCTGATTCATGAAGGGCGATCAGGGAAGGCCGTTGTGAGGGTAGAAAGAGGCGCGACTTAGTTAGAACAGTAAGTTAAATTTGGGGATGAGGATCGCAGAGGATGCCACTTCTTTTGATAGCATTTTTGTGGATTGCAACAATGACTACTAAAGTATGGTAGATATATCTACCCAAGTGTCACTACAGTAGAGAGTGGTGCTAAACTGGAATTACCCAGTGAAGTTAAATTTGGAAGAAAATTTTGAAAGGTCCTTAATAAGAAACACACGTTGAAGTTAAGTCATTCGGAGGAAGTGCAGCTTCATTCAATGGAAGTATAGGGCCTGGAAGATTTTCCCTAGAGTGGGGTATAGAAATTCCCAGATGTGAAAATTTCTGGAAAATTTTTCACCCGTTGGAGTAATGTTGGAAGGGTGGGAACGGTAGTCACCATATTTGGTGGAGCAGGAAGTTTTGCTCGTAGAGAAAGCTTGTAGATGGTTATAACAGCGAGTTCCTCTGAGGTATCATAAAGTATGAGAATGTGGACTCTCAAGTATTCACAGGAGGATCATTCAGAGGCCGACAGTGAATATAGAGTTATATGGTTAAGGAAACCTTGCACCGAAGTAAGGTAGTTACGAGGAAGAAATGGCCCTTTAGTGGAATGATAGGGAACCAGTAAGTGTTTCTAACACTTATGGAGAAGTCGTGTTCGTGAAACCCCACTAGTGGACTTCCACTCGGGGAATTCATTGAAATAAGGTAGTTGAGGTCGGTACCATGTTCTCTTTTTTGGGGGGAATTAAGGGAACTACGAGGGTGATTGTCAGAATTAAGGCTATAGAGTCTGAGATGCTCAAAACCTTGACGTGGTCAGGGTGTCTAGATATGGGGAATGATTGTGATGTGGGACGTAGAACCACACGCTTTGATATTTCCCGGTAGAAGTTAAAGGACAAGAATAGGGTGCCTAGATAGAGAATTGATTAAGGTATTTTTTGGTTCAGATAAGACTGGAGTACTGTGTCTGGGAACTTTTTGGAACATCCAAGGTAATTGGCAAGAATGATGCTGTGAGCTCCACCTCGAATGAGGGAGGTGCATTCTGTGTGGTAAGAGTGAGTCCCAGTATCTTATTAACCCTAGATTCGGGTGTGTAATTTGAGCTTTGTGGAAGTAGTGGCAATACTTTAGGGGGTATATCTATATTTTTTTTGTGGTAGCGAGGTTCTATTTTCCTTCATTGGCGATGAAAGTGAGTGTTGATATTTTAAAATTATATTTGGTTTGTATTAGTCGTTTTGTATGTGTTATACGAGTATAAATAATTTTAATTGATCGAAGCGATAGAAGGCTAATGATTGCAAGGCTATCATATCTTTGGTTCCAAAGTGGAACTAGTTGTTCTTCTATATCTCACCCAGTTATGGGTTAAGACTTTATAAAGATGGTCTACGATATGAAAGAATTTGTTTTATTTTACATGTTTTATGTTGACTTATCTCCACGACTGACAAAGTTAAGTAGTAGAGTATCGGAGGGGTTCTTTGTTTGGATTTCGCTTGCGAGACACTCCACGCATGAACCTTAACGACGTTGGGAGTGGAGATATGTTACTTTGTCTTAGGATGTTGGTTTTGGTTAAATTATACGAGAGTCACATGATTGATTAAGGGCTAAAAGTAGATGTACGCTGTAAAAGAACTGGAAATGTTTCTCTGACCATATGTATGTGGGCGAGATAAGGAAAAAGAAGTCGGATTGAGGCTTATAGTCAAGCCGTGATCATAAGGCAATTTTTAAGGAAATATACTTTTCGATAGGATTTTAATAACACGTTGCAGAAAGTAGGCACCCTGATTAGTTAGATAGTTCTTTTCACCGCAGCAGGAGGACATATAGTTAGAAGCGCATTAGTAGGGTTACGAAATAATATTTTTATTGGTCCCGATTGTGTGTTATAGGGAATTATATCTTGATGATCGACGATACGATGTATTAGTGTAATGGGAGGGTTCCTTGTTATGATTTCTCTTTGCGAGATGTCCCACTCATGAAACTGAATAAATGTCGGAAGTTATTTGACTATATTGAGCATATATGATGTTATATGAATATTGAATTATGAAATTTGTCGTGAGATTGATATACGGCAATTTGGTCATTTTATTGGGACGCGTGTGACCGTCGCGTCAGGATATAATTATTTTAATTATAAAAGTCAATTTAAATTCTATTAACCGTATGGTCATTTTGAGTGCATCAACGCATCCGGAAGGGTCGAGATAGTCAGAAAACACTAGTCGGGGGTTTGGTTTGGGTCCCGGGGTATTTTTAGGCCATACCGGCAACATAAATGGTATTTTGGTAATTTTGTATTTTGAGGAATTAAAAATGACGAAAATTGGTAAATTACATCTGATGTGGATTTGACACACTAAGCCACTAACCAACCTATGTTAACCCAATAGGCTACGTAGGTTATTAGAAGTTAGGTTTCTAAGTTTTTCCAAAAATAAACCCTAGCCACCATAGCCATTGGAGAAGAAGAGCTTGTTGAGAGAGAGAGAGAAGGAATTCTGCAGAGAAAGAAAGAGAACACTTCACAAATTCGTCATCAAAATCATAGATAAACTTAAGGCAAGTGATTTAATTCCGTTTAATTCAGAGAATGTTCCTTCCATGTTAGATTATTCTAAGATTTACATTTGTTCTTGAAAGATAATGAAAACCCGTGTATTTTGGAACTTAGAACTTGAAATCTTGAAGAGAAATTCCATGTAGAATGGTAGGTAGATGATTATTATGGTGACATTAGATATTGGATGAAATTAAAACGGATTTAATTGGGTAAATTAATGATTATAAATTCTAGGGTTTACATTCTTGAAAATTGGGGAAAAAGTGTAGAGACTTGAGGATTTAATGATGTTAGAATGAATTAATTCCTTAAAATATGTTAGAATGTGACCTAGGTACGTTTAGGGATGAATAGAGACCTTAAACAATCGTTGGTTTGATGCTTAGATGAGTTTTGAAGAGACAAAAATGGTGAAAAACGAAACTAGGGAAATCTGGGCTCGAAACTGGTCGTTCATTAGAAGACCTTCCCAGGTCGTTCGAACGAATGACTAGTCGCTTCTAAGGAGGGGAAGTTTTGTTCGATAATCTCATTCGAACGAGATCTCGTTAGATAGCCCCGTTCATTCGAACAGCCTCGTTCGAATGAGACTTCTAACGAGCTGGCAGTTTAGGCCTTTTGGCCTGTTTTGATTTTGGGAGTCCGGTAAACTTGTTCGAGGATAGAGATAACATTCCTTTGATGGTGTATTGGTATATTTGGGACATTTGGGATATAACGAGGAGTTAATTATATAAGTGTGAATCGAATCAAATGAATATTGTGGATTGATACATGAGTGCCTACTAAGACGTGAGAATAATTATGGCGCGTATAAATATTGACCGGGATTATATAAGTTGTATATATATTTAGTTGGTACGAGGATGCGATAAGTACTACAATTAAAATACGGTGATTACTAAGATGTGTTCTTACTTAGTATTGGTATATGATTTGTGTGTATAACATACCCACCATACTTGCTATCACGGGAGGTTTGCGTTCGCTTAGGGCCCTCTAATCCTTGTGTTGCCCGGATTTAGACTGGTTACCTCGATGAACATAGGTCAGAGAATGACTTATTGGGATGTTAATAAGTCCGCTGATCGTGGGAGCGTAGGTATGTGCGTGACCCATGTGATGTGACTGTGTTCGCCTCCACTGTTTGTGATTTGTGTTATCTGAGCGATTCCTGAGAGATTCGGAATACGTGATTCCTTATGTACGTGATGTACCGGGATGGATAGCAGAGTATGTGTGCACCGCAGCTTAGGCTCGGGGTGCTTATATTGTATATTTATGTTGTGAATGATATACACTTAATAAAATGAGAACTTTCATATGGTATTGTGTGTAACTATGGAATAAAATAAAAAGGGTTGATCTATAATGAGCTGAATTACTTTTATGTGAGAAACTGAAATTACGTTAAGCCCTATTTAATTGCGAGTGTTATGATCTTAATGGGAACCGAGTAATAAGAGTAGAACCTATGACAGTCTAGCTAGATATGATGTCACTTAGCTAGTGGTTTGTGTCATTTCAGATGGGTACTTACGTTAGGAGTGCACAGTTAGACGAGATGTGAGAATTTCATGTGAGCGCACGTCCTAACATGTACTTTGCATTTAATGTTTTAAATGTTTTTAAAGCACTTGCAGGTTTTTAAAATATCTCCACATTCGGGCTCTGACCCGTTTGCTTTCAAATATATTTTTATTGTAAAACCATTTTAGGTGCCCAGCCACAAGGACACCATGCATAGGATACTCCTTCAGGTGATGAGATGTAGCTGTTTGTGGAAGCTACAGGGATTTGCTATTAGATGCTTCTATCATTTGGATCCCTGATTCAGTATTTATCAGTTGTAGGGCATGTTGCCCATTTCCATTAGAGTTACATTTCCATTTTTTGTTTTCAGACTTTGGCATGTATTGATTATGTATTCAGTTTAATCATTTCAGTTTGTGGTATTGTAGTGAGGAGTTTTCCTCCAGACTTTATTTACATTATGTGATGGTTATTCTATTTACTTCGGTATGGTGAATGGTGTTATTATTCTTCATTACACTTGTTGCATGTTAATCAGACTTTAATTAAAATTTGGCACTTACTTTTTAAATACTAGGTGGTTAGTCATTATAAAAATGTTTTCGACAGTTATGCTATTAGCTGAACCAACTTGGCATTTTGAATTAATTTAATAAAGGAGTAGCTACCCGGTATTTAATTAGTCGGGGTGTCACAGGTGGTATTAGAGCATCAGGTTCTAGTGTCCTTTAGGATCTGTACGGCTATTATGTTTCCGCTAAGTTTCTTTGATATAGAGCCCTATATATTAGGACTGTTGTACTCTTTTTGTGTATGCTTCGTTCTTCAGCTATTTTAAGTTTATAACTGCGAACTTATAAACTTCATTCATATTTCAGATGCCTCCATGACGTGCATGACGAGTTCCCGGGGATGCAACACCCGAACCCCAGGCCGCTCCAGTTCAGGGCATGATGAACGCCGCTGAGGTTGCAGCTATTGTAGCCCAAGCGGTAAATGCCTCAATTGCCGTAGTCCAGCAGGCACCACCTTAGGCGCCGGTTGCCGCGCCAGTTCAGGCAAATGCATTCCCGTCTGCTTGGGAGCGTGTACGTGATGCTTTTCAGAAAGCGCATCCGCCAGAGTTTGCAGGTAGCTCAGATGTGGTAGTCCCGAGCCAGTGGAGGAAGGATATGCAGAGGCACTTGAGGATGTATGAGTGCACGGACGTTCAGAAGCAGGTGCTAGCTACTTTCAAGATAGTTGGATCTGCAATGCAGTGGTGGGAGTCTATTACCACCGTGGAGGAGAGGGATACTCTCGCTATTCAGGACTTCTGGGTGCGGTTCGACCGCAAGTACTTTACGTCAGCTGTTCATACAGAAATGAGGAGGAAACTGATGAATCTAAGGTAAGAGGGTAAGACCGTGGCCGAGTATGAGTCCGAGTTCACGAATCTGTTGAATATCATTCCGGATGAGATACCAACAGAAAAGAAGAAGATTGAGAAATTCACCGACGGATTGACATGGAGGATCCGTCTGCATCTGTTAGGGAACCTTTCGTTGGCCACTTATTCTGATGTGGTTAACGCTGCTTTGTTACACTGCCAGGACCACCGCTTTCATATGACTGAGAGCAAGAGATCGGGAGAGTCTAGCCATCAGGGTAGGACAAGAGGACATGGTGCCGGTGGGGCACAATCTATTCAGGGACAGAGACAGGGTGAGCAGGGTTCCCAGCAGGGGGATCAGAAGAGGTTTCGATTAGGGAACTACAGGCAGGGACAGGGAGGTTTCCGTCAGGGCCATCAGGGTCCAAACGGCCATCAAGGCCAAAAGGGGCAGAATGGGCAGCAATATCAGCAGGGCCAAGGGAGGAACGGTAACGGCCACCAGGGCCGGGGACCACAGGGGCAGAGAGGAGGGAACTTCCCAGGGAAGTGTTTTGTTTGTGGGAAGACTAGCCATAAATGACAGGATTGTCCTGATAGGGGCAGGGCCCCACAGCAGCAGCAGCAGGGTGCTCGCCAGGAGCCTCAGAGGCCTATGTTTCCCGTCGCTCTCCCCGCACCGCCACAGATGGCAGCATTGCCACCCATTCCAGCAGTCCCAGTTCAACAGGGGTAGCTACAGTATGGACGTGTCTACAACGTCCACCAGGCAGTAGTTCCACAGGCACCGCCTGCGATTGAGGGTACGTTTCCTATCCATGGCACTATGGGTCGGGTATTATTTGATACGGGGGCTACACATTGTTTTATAGCTACACATTTCACGAAAGCCTTAGGATTGTTAGCTACGGCAGAGAGCACAGTGACGTGTGTCGACTCACCATTGGGGAGTGGGTCACTTATATTCTTTATATGCCGGGGAGTGGGGATAGAGATTGGTAGTCTGGTATTACCTGCAGATATGTTGGTATTAGATATGCATGTTCACGATGTGATTATCGATATGGATTGGCTCGTAGCTTATAGGGCCATGATTGATTGCTTCAGTGGGAGCATTGTTTTTGCCATTCCGGGGCAAGAGATGTTCGTAGTGGCGATGCCTCGCCTAGAGGGAAGATCGACCGCTCATCTGTATTACATAGAGGAGGATACCTCTAAGGAGGTTGTGATTCCTTTAGATTCGATCCCGATTGTCAGGGAGTATTCGGATCTGTTTCCGGAGATACCAGGCCTACCCCCCAGTCGAGAGATAGATTTTGTTATAGACCTATTGCCAGATACGAGGCCTATAGCACGCGCACCGTACCGTATGGCTCCGGTAGAGATGCGAGAGCTACGAGATCAGATAGGGCAGCTGTTAGGTCAGGGCTTTATTCGCAGGAGTACCTCACCTTAGGGCGCTCCAGTTTTGTTTGTGAAGAAGATAGATGGTTCACAGATATTGTGTGTGGACTACCGAGAGTTGAATAAGGTCACGATACGGAATAAGTATCCATTGCCTCGAATCGATGACTTATTCGACCAGTTGAGAGGAGCTTCTTTCTTCTCGAAGATTGATTTGAGATCGGGATACCATCAGTTGCGTATCAGGGAAGAGGATGTCTCGAAGACTGCGTTCTTGTCGAGATATGGTTCTTACGAGTTTCGGGTTATGCCTTTTGGTTTGACCAAAGCTCTAGCAGTGTTTATGGACTTGATGAACAGAGTGTTTAGGGATTTCCTAGATCAGTTTGTCATTGTCTTCATTGATGATATTCTGGTTTACTCCCAGACAGAGGAGGAGCACGTCGAGCCTTTGAGGCAGGTTTTGCAGACGCTGCGTCAGAACGAGCTGTATGAAAAATATGAGAAATGCGGGTTTTGGCTGAAGGAGGTCCAGTTTTTGGGACATATTATTTCCGACCAGGGAATATCTGTTGATCCGGGGAAAGTATCCGCGGTGAGGGAGTGGGGACAGCCCACGACACCGACTGAAATTCGTAGTTTCTTGGGCTTAGCACGATACTACAGGAGCTTTATTCGGGGTTTCTCGAAGATAGCGGGTCCTTTGACACATCTGACTCGTAAGGGTGTGCCATTCATCTGGAGTGATGCCTGTCAGTTGGCATTTGATGAGTTAAAGGATAAATTGACCTCAGCACCTGTGTTAGCATTGCCGAGACCGGGAGTTGAGTATTTGGTTTACACCGATGCGTCTTTGCAAGGACTTGGAGGTGTATTGCAGCAGGAGAGACAGGCCATAGCTTATGCTTCCCGTAAGCTTAAGCCTCATGAGAAGAATTACCCCATGCATGATTTGGAGTTGGCAGCAGTGGTATTTGCCCTACGGATTTTGAGGCACTATCTTTTGGGGGAGAAGTTCCAACTGTTCACGGACCACAAGTCCCTGCAATACATGTTCACGCAGAAAGAGTTGAATATGCGGCAGCG
This sequence comes from Sambucus nigra, assembly GCA_949130495.1. Classification (NCBI taxonomy): domain Eukaryota; kingdom Viridiplantae; phylum Streptophyta; class Magnoliopsida; order Dipsacales; family Adoxaceae; genus Sambucus; species Sambucus nigra. The sequence continues at coordinate 301,895,714 of OX422217.1, read as the reverse complement.
TAGGTGGCTTGAGTTTGTGAAAGATTACTAGTTCGATATCCAGTATCACCCAGGTAAGGCTAACGTGGTAGCAGACGCGTTGAGCCGTAGGCTAGCAGATGAGGTGGCAGAGGTGTGGAAGGCAAAGTGGAAGGAGTTGGGACACCAGGATACAGTGGCCCGATCTTTCATGTCTGTGATGACCGTTACACCACAGATTGTCACGAAGGTAGTACGGGCACAGGCTAATGACTCGTTCTGTCAGGAGCAGATAGTTCGATTACTAGCAGAGGGAGCCGAGTCCTATACCGTCAGCTCAGACGGGGGATTACGCTTCAATGGGAGATTGGTTGTTTCAGAAGGGGAGAAATTGCGACACGAGGTGATGGCAGAGTCGCACGACTCACGGTTCGCGGTACATCCCAGAGGGGACAAAATGTACCAAGACATGAGACGCCAGTATTGGTGGAGCGGTATGAAGAGAGATATCGCTGAGTTTGTTTCGAAATGTGCCACTTGTCAACTTGTAAAAGTGGATCATCAGAGACCGGCAGGACTGCTACAGCCGTTGGAGGTCCCGGTGTGGATGTGGGAGAGCATATCCATGGACTTTATCACGGGGTTGCCTACGTCGCAGAGGGGTCACGACTCCGTTTGGGTAATTGTGGACAGGTTGTCCAAAGTCGCTCACTTTTTACCCGTAAGGACTGACTACACTACGGGACAGTATGCCAAGCTCTTCATTTCAGAGGTTGTGAGACTTCACGGTGTGCCCCTAAATATCGTGTCTGACAGAGACAAGATATTTGTTTCGCGGTTTTGGGAGAGTTTCCAGGAGGCCATGGGCATGGAATTGCGGTTGAGTACGACGTATCATCCGCAGACCGATGGGAAGACAGAGCGCACAAATCAGATGTTGGAGGACATGCTACGCATGTGCATTATTGATTTTGGGGGTGGATGGGAGCATTACCTTCCACTGGTGGAGTTTGCTTACAACAACTCCTATCAGTTCACTATTGGCATGGCTCCGTTTGAGGCGTTGTACGGTAGGCCTTGTCATTCCCGAGCATGTTGGTTAGAGGTGGGGGACAACAAACTACTTGGGCCGGAAGTGATTCAGGATACTTCGGCAAGGATTGAGTTGATTCAGAGTCGCATTCGGGTAGCTCAAGACCGACAGAAGAGTTATGCTGATGCGAAGAGGTTTTTCAGGGAGTTCCAAGTGGGGGACCAGGTTTTGCTCAGAGTATCTCCTATAAAGGGGATTATGCGTTTCGGTAAGAAGGGAAAGTTGGCACCAAGGTATGTGGGGCCGTTTCCTATTATTGAGCGGATCGGACCAGTTGCGTATAGACTTGGGTTACCGGAACGTTTGCATCGGATTCACGTTGTGTTCCATATTTCCTCGTTAAGGAAATACCTTAGAGATAATTTGGCTCATTCTCACATTGCTGTGGAGGACATCGATCTCCAGCCGGATAGCTCCTACTAGGAGGGGCCGATTGTTATTTTGGACCGAAGTGAGAGGAAGCTGCGGTCAAAGATAGTTCCGTTAGTGCGTGTTCAGTGGCGACATCACAATGTCGAGGAGTCCACATGGGAGCGCGAGGATGAGATGCGCGAACATTATCCAGAGTTGTTTTTAGCAGGTACTTTCTAGTTCCGAATTTCGGGACGAAATTCAGTTATTAGGGGGGAAGTATGTAATACCCCGTATTTTTGGTAATATTTATTTTGGGATTAATTAATTAAATGAGAATTAATTGGGAATTAATCCGGATAAAATACTAGCATGATTTGAGTTGGTATTTGACTATATTGAGCATATATGATGTTATATGAATATTGAATTATGAAATTTGTCGTGAGATTGATATACGGCAATTTGGTCATTTTATTGGGACGCGTGCGACCGTCGCGTCAGGATATAATTATTTTAATTATAAAAGTGAATTTAAATTGTATTAACCGTATGGTCATTTTGAGTGCGTCAACGCGTCCGGAAGGGTCGAGATAGTCAGAAAACACTAGCCGAGGGTTTGGTTTGGGTCCCGGGGTATTTTTAGGCCATACCGGCAACATAAAGGGTATTTTGGTAATTTTGTATTTTGAGGAATTAAAAATGACGAAAATTGGTAAATTAGATCTGATGTGGATTTGACCCACTAAGCCACTAACCAATCCATGTTAACCCAATAGGCTACGTAGGTTATTAGAAGTTAGGTTTCTAAGTTTTTCCAAAAAAAAACCCTAGCCACCATAGCCATTGGAGAAGAAGAGCTTGTTGAGAGAGAGAGAAGGAATTTTGCAGAGAAAGAAAGAGAACACTTCAAAAATTCGTCATCAAAATCAGAGATAAACTTAAGGCAAGTGATTTAATTCCGTTTAATTCAGAGAATGTTCCTTCCATGTTAGATTATTCTAAGATTTACATTTGTTCTTAAAAGATAATGAAAACCCATGTATTTTGGAACTTAGAACTTGAAATCTTGAAGAGAAATTGCATGTAGAATGGTAGGTAGATGATTATTATGGTGACATTAGATATTGGATGAAATTAAAACAGATTTAATTGGGTAAATTAATGATTATAAATTCTAGGGTTTACATTCTTGAAAATTGGGGAAAAAGTGTAGAGACTTGAGGATTTAATGATGTTAGAATGAATTAATTCCTTAAAATATGTTAGAATGTGACCTAGGTACGTTTAGGGATGAATAGAGACCTTAAACAATCATTGGTTTGATGCCTAGATGAGTTTTGAAGAGACAAAAATGGTGAAAAACGAAACTAGGGAAATCTGGGCTCGAAACTTTTCGTTCGTTAGAAGACCTCCCCAGGTCGTTCGAACGAGCTTCTAACGAGTTGACCAGTCGCTTCTAACGAGGGGCAATTTCGTTCGATAATATCGTTCGAACGAGATCTCGTTAGATAGCCCATTTCGTTCGAACAGCCTCGTTCGAACGAGACTTCTAACGAGCTGGCAGTTTAGGCCTTTTGGCCTGTTTTGATTTTGTGAGTCCCGTAAAGTTGTTCGAGGATAGAGATAACATTCCTTTGATGCTGTATTAGTATATTTCAGACATTTGGGATATAACGAGGAGTTAATTATATAAGTGTGAATCGAATCAAATGAATATTGTGGATTGAGACGTGAGTGCCTACTACGACGTGAGAATAATTATGGCGCGTATAAATATAGATCGGGATTATATAAGTTATATATATATTTAGTTGGTACGAGGATGTGGTAAGTACTACAATTAAACTACGGTGATTACTAAGATGTGTTCTTACTTAGTATTGGTATATGATTTGTGTGTATAACATACCCACCATACTTGCTATCACGGGAGGTTTGCGTTCGCTTAGGGCCCTCTAATCCTTGTGTTGCCTGGATTTAGACTGGTTACCTCGATGAACATAGGTTAGAGAAAGACTTATTGGGATGTTAATAAGTCCGCTGATCGTGGGAGAGTAGGTATGTGCGTGACCCATGTGATGTGACTGTGTTCGCCTCCACTGTTTGTGATTTGTGTTATCTGAGCGATTCCTGAGAGATTCGGAATACGTGATTCCTTATGTACGTGATGTACCGGGATGGAGAGCAGAGTATGTGTGCACCGCAGCTTAGGCTCGGGGTGCTTATATTGTATATTTATGTTGTGAATGATATACACTTAATAAAATGAGAACTTTCATATGGTATTATGTGTAACTATGGAATAAAATAAAAAGGGTTGATCTATAATGAGCTGAATTACTTTTATGTGAGAAACTGAAATTATGTTAAGCCCTATTTAATTGCGAGCGTTATGATCTTAATGGGAAGTGAGTAATAAGAGTAGAACCTATGACAGTCTAGCTAGATATGATGTCACTTAGCTAGTGGTTTGTGTCATTTCAGATGGGTACTTACGTTAGGAGTGCACAGTTAGACGAGAGGTGAGAATTTCATGTGAGCGCACGTCCTAACATGTACTTTGCATTTAATGTTTTAAATGTTTTTAAAGCACTTGCAGGTTTTTAAAATATCTCCACATTTGAGATCTGACCCGTTTGCTTTCAAATCTATTTTTATTGTAAAACCATTTTAGGTGCCCAGCCACAAGGACACCATGCATAGGATACTCCTTCAGGTGACGAGCTGTAGCTGTTTGTGGAAGCTACAGGGATTTGCTCTTAGATGCTTCTATCATTTGGATCCCTGATTCAGTATTTATCAGTTGTAGGGCATGTTGCCCATTTCCATTAGAGTTACATTTCCTTTTTTTGTTTTCAGACTTTGGCATGTATTGATTCAGTATTCAGTTTAATTATTTCAGTTTGTGGTATTGTAGTGAGGAGTTTTCCTCCAGACTTTATTTACATTATGTGATGGTTATTCTATTTACTTCGGTATGGTGAATGGTGTTATTATTCTTCATTACACTTGTTGCATGTTAATCAGACTTTAATTAAAATTTGGCACTTACTTTTTAAATACTAGGTGGTTAGTCATTATAAAAATGTTTTCGACAGTGATGCTATTAGCTGAACCAACTTGGCATTTTGAATTAATTTAATAAAGGAGTAGCTACCCGGTATTTAATTAGTCGGGGTGTCACAGTTGAGAAAGATCTTTGGAACTTGGGATATAGTTAGTATAGTAATCATTCTTCGTGTGTAGGAAATACATCGGCCTTAGTATTATTAGGTAGTAAGACCAGGGGGTCATGTGCCACTGTTTTAGGAAGGTTGTTGGGAGTTAACCACGAGAAGATAGGTGGGTTAAATTTAAGAAGGATTATGTTTCAAAGAATAAAAAGAATGGAATATCAAGTAACTCTGGACACCAGGCCAAAAATAATGTGAGGCCCATCCTTAGAGAGAGTGTTACGTCTGTGACCTAGGTTTTGATGATCTAAAAGGCAAGTTCACCTATACTCCCGTACTCGCGTTGCCAAGATCGAGAGTGGATTATTTTGTCTTTACGGATGGATCTCTACGAGTATTGGGAGTTGTGTTAATACTAGAACATGGGGCCATTACGTTGTAACACCCCGTATTTTTGTACATTTAATATTTAATTAATTCGGGAATTTTAAATTACTTGTGTGTTGTAATTTTAAATGAATTAATTATGGCAATATATATATATTTAAATATTAATCAGGGAGTGAATGGTTAATGTTTAGGGAAATTTATTTACTAAGTGAATAGTAATAATTTAATTATGTCATTTCAGGTATTAATGACGGGGTATGCACTTATCCCAGCCGGGAGTCGGTATAGAGTAAATTGGGTGTGAGATAAGGATTTTTATAAATTAATTCGGATGCAAATTATGAGTACGCCGTTGAGTCAGGACGGGTCGCGATAGTCAGAAAAGAGTACTCGAGGGTAATAATTGGGTCTCGGGGTATTTTTGGGCATAGTCGGGCCAACACGGGGTGAGTTGGGCCACTTTAATTAAGCCCATTAGGTGAAAAAATGGATTGAGGATTTTAAACTATGTGGGGGGATTAGGAAATCAGCAGCCAACACAATTCTAAGCCTAGGGCTTGAGAGGGAAATTGGGGGAAAGCTTAGCAAGAGCAATTGGGAGCTTTTGGAGCCAAATTAAAGGGTTAATTTGGGGTGTTCTTCGTCAACCAATCTCTACAACAACAAAATCAGACCCTACGACCAAAATTCGTTTTGGGGATAAATGGGTACAAAAAAAAGGGGTTTTGTTAATGGAACCATTGAATGGAATTTAAGGAAAGAACTAATTGTGCAATATAATTCTGAGTATGATTATCTGGTTTGAATGAGAAAAATCAGATTATAAAAAGATTAATTTGAATTTGAAATTTGGATCGTACGCTAGAAATTTTGTGTTCTTGAATGGGTCAAGATTCATTGTGTTAATGACGTTAAAAGGTTTAGATGATATTCTTAGTTCATGAGAAATGATATAAGATGATTAACATGCTGATTTGAAGATGATTTTTGAGGAAAAGAAACCTTAAAGCTCGTTAATGGTAGAAATTTTCTTGGGGAAGAAGAGTTGTCACGAAGGGATCGATCGATCGATACTATTGGAAATTTTGGGCAGTTCGGCCAGGTGGTTTATAATGAGGGTTTATTTAAGTTTTAATTCACTTTTATTTGGTGATAAATTCATATGGGACATATGTTTCCTTAAAAAATATAGGGTGATATAATTGGGTTTAGGAGGGTGTGAATGGTATGTTAGGAGATGAACGAATTTAGAGAAATAATTCAATTATTGATATTGGCCCGAAGAATGATATTCGGGAATTGTAGTTGGGTGACACTAAATTATTAAAGGAATCTAGGTGAAGTATTTAATTATGGACCAAGTGGGTGAGTCCGGGGGTGCTAACAATTATAGGTAAATATAATTGGGGAAATTATGGAAATAAATGTGTGACATATTGTGGGTGGAAATGTGAGAGTGAAATTATGAGATGTAAAATGGACCGAGTGAGCGAGTCCGTAGATATTGGTTAAGTGGCATAAAAGTAGTAAATTTATTATTGAGAGAAAGTAATTAATTTGGAGTCGAAACATTTAATCGAGAAATATTGAGATACGGGCCAAGTGAGCGAGTCCGGGGATAATGGCTGGGTGACACCAAGTTATTAAATTAATGGGTGTGATAATTAATTTAATTAGAGTCAGATTATAGACTCGGGTAGAATTAAATTAATGGGTGTGATAATTAATTTAATTAGAGTCGGATTATAGACTCAGGTATGATTAAATTAATAAATGTGATAATTAATTCAATTAGAGTCGGATTGTAGACTCGGGTAGGATTAAATTAATAAATGTGATAATTAATTTAATTAGAGTCGGATTGCAAACTCGGATTTGTGTTGATTAATTAATGTGTAAATTAATTAAATAAGAGTCGGATTGTAGACTCGGGTAAGTATTAAATTAATGGGTGTAATAATTAATTTAATTAGAGCTGGACGATAAACTCGGGGAGGTATTAAATTAATATGTATGTTAATTAATTTAATTAGAGTCAGACGATAGACTCGGGGAGGTATTAAATTAATAAGTGTGTTAATTAATTTAATTGGAGTCGGACCGTAGACTCGGGGAAAATATTATATAAATTGAGGTATGAGTTGAATATATTAGATTCGGACCATAGACTCAGAAAAAACGATAAATTATTAAGTGAGAAAATTAACTACGTTGAGTCGGGCCACCGACTCAGGAAATTTCAGGCAGTGTACGGGATATTTAGTACACAGTAAAGCCGGGGTTTATAATATATATATATATATATATATATATATATATATATATATATATATATATATATATATATATATACGGTGTAGTAATAGTATATATATATTTGAGTATATATTGGGTGTGATATTAAGTTACAGGCAGTGTACGGGATTTTGAGTACACGGTAAAGTCGGGGTTCGTATTATATATATATACGGTGTAGTGATAGTATATATATTCGTGTATATATTGTGTGTGATATTAAATATAAGTGACTAGATATTTATTCAAATTAATATACTCTAATGCTATCAAGTGAGGTTGCGCGTTGTGGGTGAATCCCTTAGCTTGAGGAGTAGGGAGAGTATATCCCCAGGTCATAGCGTCCGGTATATATGGGTGAGGGATTTATCTCACTTTCAAGGAAGGAATATGACCGCCTCCGCTACGTTTATATTTTGGGCCGAGTTAGTGAGCTATTCCAACTCGGGGAAACTAGGTTTTGTGCACACACCTAGTGAGATAGCATTTTAGAGGGAATCATCCGACGAGGGTATACTCGAAGGGATGGATATATGTATGTTATATGTGTGGATTTTGTGGCAAAGGTACGTATATAATGGTAGTAAATGTTATATACGGGTAATAATACAGTGTGTGATATATTTATGTTATATAACTTGTGACACGATTATATGCTACTATTTAAGAGGAATTAATTAAGTTAATTGTGAAATAACTTTTAATTCAAGAATCATTATACTCGGGTTAGAGTAGTATGGCAAGGGAAGGTTATACCAGGACTAGTTGGACGGGGTAGTACAACTAGGTGGGGTTAAGGTAACCGGTATGTGTGCACAATAGTGGAGGGGTGAGAATGTCCACAAGGGAGTGCGACACTAACTTAAATCTGAAGCGCATTCATGCATTTTAAATTACTGCAGTTAATTCACTTACTAAATATTTTCAAAATGTTTTGGGTTCTAACCCTTGCTATAAAACTATTTTCAAAACCTTTTATTCTGCAATGTGGATCCTAGCAGGAGTTTGTATTAGACACATCATTCATTCATTCCTAGAGTAGGAATCTTGTATCAATTTTAGTTATATTTAGGGCTTGTCGCCCAGACTTCTCGGTACAGTTTCAGCTGTAATTTATTCAGGTGTTGAATTTTTGTATTGGGTTATTTCTTTGGTGGCCGGTGACTTATTCGGCAAGTTGCGTAATTATGATTAAGTTTATTTTCATTCAGTTGTGTGAATTGTTTATATTTTAATTCCGCATGTATTGTTTTGTTTAATCAAAAAGTTAAAATTGGCACCAGCTCTTGGAATACTAGGTGGTTAGTAAGTTTTAAAAAGTTTTCGACAGTGATGCTAAGGATGAGCCAATTGGGATTCCTATTTTAATTTGGTATAAGACTGATCACCCGATATTTTATTAGGCGTGGTGTCACAGATGGTATCAGAGCATCAGGTTCTAGTGTCCTTAGGATCTGTGCGGATTTTCACGTTTCAGCTTAGCAATCTTTGATATAGAGCCCTGTTGATGTAAAAAACTAGATCGCTCTAATTATTCAATCACAGATAAATAAATAAGACAAAGATTTTTAAAGTGGTTCGGCTAGGAATAAAGCCTACGTCCACTGTTATGTTATTGCTGAGTGTTTGTGGAATTCTTGATTACAAGTTCTCTCAAGAAATTTCGGTCCCCTTGAATGAGGATGATACAAGGTATTTATAGCCTTTAGGCTGTACATGAAAGGTCCAATACATTATATGATATACATATGAAAGGGTAATACATTTAATGCAGCGTGTGCGTCAAGAATATAATGAATAGTTGAACAGTTGTCTGTCTGGTAATTAATGATACGGCCGAGATGCAGTTCGGACCGCCTTAGTTGCTCGGAGTGCTTAGAGTATCTCGGGATGATAGAGTTCCTCGGGGTGTCCTCCTCGTTGCTCGGAGAGAACATGACTTGGTCGGGGGAAATAAACTTCCTCGTTGTTATTGTGCCATGTAGATTGACACGTGTCTTCTTATTATTGGTCCACATCAACAGATTAAATTTGGTATCAACAGAAGCCCCCAATGCTTCATGCTTGATGGGTTACTTGAAAGGATGGAGTATTTATTCTGCAATGTTGCTCGGTGCTCGTGAAATTCTTGATCTACCTTCTTGATTTGTTTAACATAAAGTGCATTATCTTTTGGACGACATATGATGCCGTTTGTAGCTTGTCATAATCTTCAAGTATGTTGATTGGTTTGCTAGCCGACCTACTCCCTCCTATGAGCTAGTGGTGGACTTCAAAACATTTTCATATAACTTCTTCTTCAATATTGGTTGGGATAGTAGTAGCAAAGATCTCAATACTGCTGATGTTGATTTTGATTTCTACCTCTGCTCGGGGACGAATAAGAGGTTCTCAGGGACGAGCAAGTGCTTCTCGGGAATGGGCTAATGCTTCTCGGATAGATCATCTGTGATGAATATCAGAATGTTGAAAGGTCTTAACTTCATAAACTCCTCTTATATTTTAGATGATCCTCCTGCTGGTGAGGAACCTGTTTCAAAAGTAGAAGGAAAAGAAACCAATAGAATAGGAATCTCAATGTAATAGTTAGTATACATTTTCATTCTCAATGTATTTTGTTTTTTTAATTTAACGAAAGACTTTCATTTTTATTTGCAATCTTAATTGCTATTGTCTTGTAAAATACTTTACATGTGTGCATATGTATAACAATATTGTGTTGTTCATCGACCAACTTAGTAATAAAGAAGTTACAAGTATTAGTAATGTTGCTCGATCACTTAATAATAAAGTAATGAGTATAAAAATGTTAAAATTTTTCCAACCAACCAAGGTTGTTAAATTATACTTGTCGACCAACTACAGTTAGTGGGTTTTTATCCTCGACTAGCCATACTTGGTAGACTTTTAAATATTTTCATTAAATGTGTCCGACCAACTACGGTCAATAATTTTTCCTCGTTGACCAACTACAGTTAGTGGGTTTTTATCCCCGACCAACTATACTTGGTGTATTTTGGAATATTTTGTTCTTCAAAGAACTTTTTGTAATAATCTTACCTCCCGACCAACATAAGTTGTAATGTGAGAATATATTTTTATCTTACCAACCGTAGTTGATCATGCTGGTGTACACTTTTTGGCTCCTTAAAGCTTTTGGCTCCTTAGAGCATTTTTTGGCTCCTTAGAGCATGTCCTCCTAACCAAAGGAGGTTGGCTACTTATAGCACTTTTGCTCCTTAGAGCTGTCCTCCTAACCAAAGGAGGTTGGCTACTTATAGCACTTTTGCTCCTTAGAGCTGTCCTCCTAACCAAAGGAGGTTGGCTACTTATAGCACTTTTGCTCCTTAGAGTTGTCCTCCTAACCAAAGGAGGTTGGCTACTTATAGCACTTTTTGGCTCCTTAGAGCACTTTTGGCTACTTATAGCACTTTTTGGCTCCTTAAAACACTTTTGGCTCCTTAGAGCAATTTTGGCTCCTTAGAGCACTTTTTAGCTCCTTAGAGCTTTTGGTCCATTAGCTCTGAGGATATCCTGGCGCTGAATGAACCTTCAAACTGTTTGACTGATGATAATAGGCAGCAAACTCCTGTTTTTTAAATTGTGTTCCATGGTCTGTGATGAAGGCATGAGGGAGACCATATCGGCAGATGATGTTCTTCCAAACAAATTGGTACACCTTCCTTCTCGTATGTCATGTCAATAAGTGGCTCAACTTCTATCCACTAAGTAAAATAATCTACTGCGATGACGAGGTATTTGAATCTTCCTCGAGTCGTCGGCAATGGTCCAACCAAATCAATCCCCACATGGAAAATGGCCAAGGATAAATAATGGGTGTCAACAATGTTGGTGAAGTTTTTCGGATGGAGGAAAAGCGTTGGTACTTGTCACATTTCTTGGCATAAGCTATACAATCAGCTCTCATCGTCGGCCAGTAGTATCCCTGCGTCATCACCTTTTGCAAAAGTGTTCGACCTACTACATGGGCTCCACAGGACCCTTCATAGATCTCTTTAATCAATTCACCTCGGAGGGATGTACACATCTTTGCAAACCTGCCATAATTCCTCGTCGAGCAGCTTTAAACTTCCATTTCGTGGCAGCGAGCTTATCTTTCGAATACCATTATACCGAGCAGCTTTAAACTTCCATTTCTTGGCAGCGAGCTTATCTTCCGAATACCATTATACCGAGCAGCTTTAAACTTCCATTTCTTGGCAGCGAACTTATCCTCTGAATACCATTAATTAGTACATACCGAGCAGCTTTAAACTTGCATTTCTTGGCAGCGAGCTTATCCTCCGGTAATTGTTCCTCCTTAATATATGATCTGATAGGATCCATCCAAGATGTTCCTAAATCAAGGGTAATAATATTCATCGTCAGGTCTTCATCTATGCTCCGACTTTCTAATGCTTCAATTAGTATCGTTCTTCGCAGCTCGGTACGAGTAGCTGATGCTAATCGGGCCAAGGCGTATGCTCTCACATTCTCCGTTCTTGATATTCTTACCAGTTGGACAGCAACAAACTCTGATACCAACTCCATCACCTTTGCTTGATACTTGATCATCAATTCTCCTTTGGCTGCATATATTCCCAACATTTGGTTTACGATCAATTGAGAATCACTGAAGACAATAACCTACTGTGCCTCCATAGTATTTGACAAATTAAGACCTGCTATCATGTCCTCATACTCAATCTCATTATTAGAAGCTTTGAATTAGAAACGTAGGGCGTATTCCCTGTCGACCTCATCTGGGCTGTTCAAAACGATCCCTGCCCCACAGCCTGTAGTGAAAGATGATCCATCTACATATAGCCTCCATATAGGCAACTTGTCTTCTAATTTCTGGTCTGACAGAGTTCCTCGGTGGAATACTTTTCGCTTTCTTTCATCATGTCCTGATACTTCTGAATACACCTCTTGAATTTCAATATACCTCCTGAACTTCAATATTCCTCCTGAACTTCAATATACCTCCTGAACTTCAATATTCCTCCTGAACTTCAATATTCCTCCTGAACTTCAATATACCTCCTGAACTTCAATATTCCTCCTGAGAAAGTGATTAGTCGGGGTTGAATTTGATGCTCGACTGCATGATGATATAAGAATGTGCCACCAAATGAACAAATATATCTATAATAGAAGCCCCCAACTGTGGAATGTGAACTTTGAATGAGATTTATCGACCAATACCAACCGGAGTTGAATTTTATCTACCAACCGGAGTTGGATTTTGTCTACCAACCGGAGTTGGATTTTATCTACCGATCGGAGTTGGTGGTAATTGATAATGAATGATGAAGACTTCCTCGGAGCTGACCAACAGATTGTTGGGAATAAGATAATATAAATGCTGGAGACCTCCTCGGCGCTGACCAACAGATTTGTTGGGAATAAGATAATATAAATGCAGGATACCTCCTCGGCGCTGACCAACAGATTTGTTGGTAATAAGATAATATAAATGCAGGATATCTCCTCGGCGATGACCAACAGATTGTTGGGAATAAGATATAATATAAATGCAGGATACCTCCTCGACGATGACCAACAGATTGTTGGGAATAAGATAATATAAATGCAGGATACCTCCTCGGCGATGACCAACAGATTGTTGGGAATAAGATAATATAAATGCAGGATACCTCCTCGGCGATGACCAACAGATTTGTTGGGAATAAAATATAATATAAATGCAGGATACCTCCTCGGCGATGACCAATAGATTGCTGGGAATAAGATATAACAAATTCCGGAGATATCCTTGGAGCTGAATAAGATATAATAAATGCTAGAGACATCCTTGCTGAAATGAGAATAGAATATGCATCCAAATAGATATAAAGAATAATTAAAAATAATAAAGTGCCTCGCCGATCCGTCGAGGTAGAATCATATAATGCCGAACAAGAATAAGATCTTTCAGAACATAAGAATATGGCCGAGAACGTTGTCAGGCCTGAATATAAATAAGAATTATCCGAACGAATGTTGTAATTCTCCTTAAAGCTGAATAAGTATCTTGTCGAGGTATAATTGCAGAATGCCGAATAAGAATAATATTTTCCAGAACATAAGAATATGGCCGAGAACTTTGTTGGGCCTGCATATAAATAAGAATTACCCCGACCAACTATCCGTTGGGGGTGAAATATAATAACTGTTGTAGCTTTTCCTCGGAGCCGAATATATATAGAGAGAAGAAATTTTTCGAGCTCCATGCTGAGATAAATATAAAATATGAATCCGAACGGATATAGAATAATTTGTGCTTCAGCATTCGTCGGCATTGAATCTTGTGCCTGTAAAAATTAATAATTTGCTCTACCATATGTGTAGGCTGAAATGATTAGTCATGAGAATAATTTACTCATCCAATCAATATATGATATGTATTAGCATAAAAATTTCAAAATATGAAATAATATGTTTTATGCCAAATGTGTGTGAGATGGACAAATTATTATCAAATATGCATCATAAATAAGACGTAAAGTTTTTTGTAAATTTATTTAATCTCCAACAACCAATCAGGTATTAGTTGCTATTTAAAAATATTTTTGGGGTGATCATAAGTTAAAAAGACTTAAGCCCCCTGCTTGTCCCCAAGCCGAACTCGTGTTTAAAGAAATATCAGGGGTGCTTAGCATTTTTTAATACCCCAAGATTCTACTGCTGCCGACAAACGACATGGATGTTGCCGACCAACATTTAAGGATATCTCAAGTTATAGAATATATGGTTGGATGACCAGAATATCTCGAATCTTTAGATCAAAAAATAACATTCAATGTAAAATTTAAGCCTTAAGAATGTTAATTAAATGAATAAATATATCGCCCACTAGATCGTGTGATTTCGACAAAGAAACCTTGTGATGTGATGAACGAGGGGACAACATATCAAATTTGTGCCCAGAGTCTTGATATGGTCATGATTGTTTTACTGATCCTCTTTTACAAGAGGTGGGTAATGATTTTTCAGGTGAGGGAAAATTATTTTTTATATTGATCCTTTCCTATTCCCAATTTGGAGAGATAAAAATATGGTGAATGACAAAGTTATTACCACATTTATATCAAAAATCAATCAATTTGACTTTATTGACATAGATGGAAGATGAACCAAATTAAGTATATAATTCATAAAAGCGAATGCAAAGAGACTCAAACTTGAAGAGAGAGAGAATATATATGGGTCTTGATTTCCATGAAAAGACTTTTCATTGTCTTTAACCTTTTCCCAAAATATGTTGGGAATATGAATAGACATCAAATATCTTACAAAATTTATTTCAAAATCAACAATGAAAATGATCAAATCTTATCATCGTCGTATATATTGGCATATGTAATCATTTAAAATATTTATTCCATGATATAAAATTAAAACTTGAGAATCAAGCAAAAATTTATGATTTATGAAATCCATTATTTTTCAGATTTTTAAATAAGGATGAATCTAAAAGTTATGATTTAAAAATCATGATATGCAACATTTTGCAGATAAAAATTGGACAATTAATTTATGTATATAAACATAAAAATCACGATTCAATCAAAAGATGTATGTATAATTGATTATACGTAGAGAAAATAAAAACTTAGCTTTTGGTGGAGAACAACGCTTGTAACACGTTCCCACGGACGGCGCCAATCTGTTGATGTAAAAAACTAGATCGCTCTAATTATTCAATCACAGATAAATAAATAAGACAAATATTTTTAAAGTGGTTCGGCTAGGAATAAAGCCTACGTCCACTGTTATGTTATTGTTGAGTGTTTGTGGAATTCTTGATTACAAGTTCTCTCAAGAAATTTCGGTCCCCTTGAATGAGGATGATACAAGGTATTTATAGCCTTTAGGCTGTACATGAAAGGTCCAATACATTAAATGATATACATATGAAAGGGTAATACATTTAATGCAGCGTGTGCGTCAAGAATATAATGAAGAGTTGAACAGTTGTCCGTCTGGTAATTAATGATACGGCCGAGATGCAGTTCGGACCGCCTTAGTTGCTCGGAGTGCTTAGAGTATCTCGGGATGATAGAGTTCCTTGGGGTGTCCTCCTCGTTGCTCGAAGAGAACATGACTTGGTCGGGGGAAATAAACTTCCTCGTTGTTATTGTGCCATGTAGATTGACACGTGTCTTCTTATTATTGGTCCACATCAACAGATTAAATTTGGTATCAACAAGCCCTATAATAGGATTGTTGTATTCTCATACGTATGCGAATATACGTTCTTCTGCGAAGTTTATATTTGAGAGTGAACTCATACCAATTCGATTCTCTTTCCCGACGATGCCCAGGAGAGAGAGAGAGCAGCTAGGATAGCAGGGGGAGATGAGGGAGGCTCTTCAGGAGCAAGAGTTACCGCAACAACTGCCAGAGATGATTTTGCAGCACATGTAACGAAACTAGTGGCGTAGGCGGTTGAAACGACGGCGCTCACAACGGCAGGTTACTTTCAATGGGATCAGCCACAAGTGTTAGTGGCACCGGATGATCAGACTCATATGGAGTCTTCGGCGTGGAAGCAAGAGAGAGAGGTTATTTTTAGTGGGAACCCACCAGAGTTGTGAGGGCGTTTAGATGTAGTGCTAGTGTGTTGTGACACCCCGCCTAATAAAATACCGGGTGATTTGTCCTATACCAAATTAAAACAGGAATCCCAGTTGGATCATCCTTAGCATCACAGTCGAAAACTTTTTAAAACTTACTAACCACCTACTATTCCAAAAACTGGTGCCAATTTTAACTTTTTAATTAAACAAAACAATACATGCGGAATAAAAATATAAACCATTCACACAACTGAATGAAAATAAACGAATCATATATACACAACTTGCCGAATAAATCACCGGCCACCAAATAAGTAATCCAATACAATTATTCAACACCTGAATGAATTACACCTGAAAACCGTACCGAGAAGTCTGGGCGACAAGCCCTAAATAAAACTGAGACTAATACAAGATTTCTACTCAAGGAATGAATGAATGATGCGTCTAATCCAATCTCCTGCTAGCATCCACATGTGCCGCAACTCCGTGTGGAATAGAATATCAATCCTGGCGTCCCTGCGGATGGATACCTAAAAGGTTTTGAAAACAGTTTTATAGCAAGGGTTAGAACCCAAAACATTTTGAAAATATTTATCAAGTGAATTAACTGAAGTAATTTAAAATGCATGAATTCGCTTCATATTTAAGTTAGTGTCGCACTCCCTTGAGGACCTTCTCACCCCTCCACTATTGTACACACCTACCGGTTACCTTAACCCCGCCTAGTTGAACTACCCCGTCCAACTAGTCCTGATATAACCTTCCCTTACCATATTACTCTAACCCGAGTATAATAATTTCTTGAATTATAAGTTATCTCTCAATTAACTTAATTAATTCCTCTTAAATAGTAGCATATAACTGTCTCAGAAGTTATATAAAGTAAATACATCACACACTGTATTATTCCCACAAATGAATAACTTAATTAATTTCTCATTAATTAACAACATATAACTATAACCCGAGTTATATAAGGTAAATACATCACACGCTGTATTATTCACCTACATATAATATTTACTACCATATTATACATACCTTTACTAACATCCACACATATATCATACGCGTATCCATCCTTCCGAGTATACCCTCACCGGATTATTCACTCTAAAATGCCATCTCACTAGGTGTGCTCACAAAACCTAGTTTTCCAAGTTGGATTCGCTCACCAACCTGGTCTACTACATAAACAAATTGGAGGCGGTCATATATCCTTCCTGAAAGTGAGATAATCTCCTCACCCATGTACCAGACGCCATGACTTGGGGATATACTCGTCCTACTCCTCAAGCTAGGGGATTCACCCACATCGCGCAACCTCCCTTGATAGCATTAGAGTATTTAAATTGAATAAATATCTAGTCACTGATGTTTACTATCACACACAATATATATACACATATATATATACTATCACTACACCGTATATATATAATATAAACTCCGGCTTTGCCGTGTACTCAAATTATCCCGTATACTGCCTGATATTTCCTGAGTCTGTGGCTCGATTCTAATTAAATTATTTAACACGCCTATTAATTTAATGTCTCCCCGAATCTATCACCCAACTCTAATTAAATTAACTAACACACATATTAATTTAATATCTTCCCGAGTCTATCGTCCAACTCTAATTAAATTAATTATTACACCCATTAATTTAATATCTCCCCGAGTCTATCGTCCAACTCTAATTAAATTAACTATCACACATATTAATTTAATACTTAACCGAGTCTACAATCCGACTTTTATTTAATTAATTTACACATTAATTAATCAACACATATCCGAGTCTGCAATCCGTCTCTAATTAAATTAATTATCACATTTATTAATTTAATAACATGGTGTCACCCAACCATTATCCCCGGACTCTCTCACTTGGCCCTTACCTCCACATTTTCCGAGTCAATGTTCCGACTCCAAACTAATTACTTTCTCTCTATAATTAATTTAATACCTTGATATCACTTAACCAACATACCCGGATTCACTCACTTGGTCCAATTTACATCTCATAATATAATACCCACATTTTTGCCTACAATGTGTCACACCTTTATTTCTAGAATTTTCCCAAATATATTTGCCTATAATTATTAACATACCCGGACTCGATTCACTTGGCCCGAAATTAAATATGTCCCCAAGTCTATATCCCGACTCCAAATTACTTACTTTATCTCCAAACTTAATTCACTTCCTTGGGTCGCTTTACCAATATACCCGGATTCACTCACTTGATCCATACCTCACTATTTTGGAATAAAGTCTCTCAAATTTATTCCTTAAATGTCCCACATAAATTCATCCTAGTCCCAATTACTTTCTCCCATAATTGCTAGGAATATCTATTTCACAATTATTTACCACTAATAATTGTATGGAAATTATTTTATAATTAATTCCCCCATATTCCTCACCCAAGGCCGAACTGCCCAGAATTTCCCATCGTCGATCGATCGATGCCCCCCGATCGATCGATCGATCCCTTCGTGCCAGCGCTCCTTCCTCGCTGAATTCCACCATTAACAAAATCTCAAGGTTTCTTTCCTCAAAAACCAACCTCAAATCAGTCTATTAATCATCTTATAACATTTCTCATGAACCACAAACATCATCTAAACCTTTTAACATTATTAAAGCTATAAATCTTGACCCACCCAAGAACACAAATTTCTAGGGTATAATCCCAATTTCAAATTCAAATTCCATCCTTTTATATTTCGATTTTTCTCATTCAAACCAGATAATCATACTCAGAATTATATATCACAACAAATTCTTACCTTAAATTTCATTCAATGGTTCCATTAACAAAACCCCCTTTTTGTACCCATTTATCCCCAAAACAAATTTTTGTTTACACATCACTATGATATGAATTGATTATCACATTTTAAGAATCAAAACAGTCAACCACTTGCCTGTAAGTGTTCGTAGTGTCAGATCCGTTGGCGTAGTCCCTCAATTTGGCTCCAATAACCTCCAATTTGCTCTTGATTTGTTTTTCCCCAAATCCCCTATCAAACCCTAGGTTTAGAATTATGTTGGCTGCTGACTTCCTAATCCCTCACTTAGGTTAAAAACCCTCCATCCCGTTTTTAGCCTAATGGGCTTAATTAAAGTGGCCTAACTCACCCCGTGTGGGCCCGGCTATGCCCAAAATTACCCCGAGACCCAATTACTACCCCCGTGTACTCTTTTTTTACTATCTCGACCCATTCGGACTCAACCGCTCCCTCAGAGTTGGCGTCCGAATTAATTTATAAAAATCCTTATCTCACACCCAATTTAGTCTATACCGACTCCCGGCTGGGATAAGTGTATACCTTGTCATTAATACTCGAAATGACGTAATTAAATTATTACTATTCACTTAGTAAATAAGTTTCCCTAAACATTAACCATTCACTCCCCGATTAATATTTAAATATATATATTGCCATAATTAATTCCATTAAAATTACAATAGACATGTAATTTAAAATTCCCGAATTAATTAAATATTAAATGTACAAAAATACGGGGTGTTACATGTGTCAAGTAAGAGAGATATCCAGCGTCACCTACGCATGGGAGATTGCGATGAGGTGCGGAACCAAGGCTAACCTCTTTTAGTTTAGTGGGAGCAGCGCTACAGTGGTGGGAGTTGATCACCATAGTGAGGAAAGGGACTCACTAGCTATTGCAGAGTTTTGGGATCGATTTAATCGCAAGTATTTTTCCTCCAGTGGTTGAGACCGAAATGAGGAGAAAATTTTTATGAGGTGACTCAAAGGGGACCATTAAGTGCACGATTACGAGGAAGAATTCACTCATTGGAAAAATTTTGTACTGGATAAGGTAAGCAAGGAAAAGAGAAAGAAAGAAAAATTTATGGATGGGTTAGTCTGGGGAATTAGACAACATTTAATTGATAATTCCGCATTAGTAGATTATACTGATGTCATTAACGCAACACTCCAGCACTGTCGGGAATATCGCTTCCACGCAAAAGGAAGCGAGAGGAGAGTGGGGATTAGCCAGTCAGATGAGGCAGAAGGGGACAATACCAGTGGGGTATCCCAGTAGCTAGAACTAGAGGTTATCAGCAGGATGGCCAAGAATTTCAACAAGGTCGGCATGGAAGGGACTAGTGGCAGGGTGAATGTATTAGAAGATGTTTTGTTTGTGGGAAAAGCGAGACACATGAAGAAATATTTCCTTAAGCGAGGAAGGGGTCAACTACAGGACGAGGTCCTGGATGTACAGCCACTAAAGCATGTCATGGGTGCATTTGGGCATGGAGAAGCTTTTCCGGAAACCGAGAACCAGCCGTTGCAGCTGGATTATAGAAGTAATTATTTTTACCCTAGGGGCATGGGGTATATTTTTGAGTAAAAAAGAGGATGTCACAAAATAAGACTTATTTTTTACTAGAGTTCGCAGGTGAGTCGAACATAGTGGGTGCGTTGGCGGTAGCAACCATAGCATGTGGGTAAACTTTTCGTAGGGTAACGGAGTTCCTTGGTGTTCTTCACGGGACAATGGAGGTGTACACTGAGTGATTGTTTTAATTATGCGAAGAATTACTACTTTCGAGAATTTATGGGAGTAGGGTTGAAAATATTTCCTAAAGATCGGCTGGATAACGATAAAATTTAACTATGGTGAATAGTGGTGTAAAATTTTGGTGTTCGTGACACCAGGGCATGGTTGGAAATAGGTATTACCAGAGAGGGCATATATAACCTATATATATGTGGATATATATGTTGTATTGCGTGGTGTGATAGCACATAGTGAGGTTTCGTGTTCTCACAATTTATCCCGGTAAGTGGGGATGTATACAGAAGTGAATCAGGGTGGTTAAATTTATTTTCGAGCAAAGAGAGATAGCTCGGGGTTTATTTTGCGCAAGGACTAGTGATAGTAAGAGCGCGACATTTTATGTTGTCTTTGGTAGCATAAGGGTAAGCGCATATACTTTTGTGTTGAGAGACAAGTATTTTGTGGGAAGATGTTTGGACGTTAGCGCATGGATTGAGTACCCAGGAAGTAATTACATGTATATATATATGTGTGTGATATGACTACGGGTTCAAAGTTATATTATGGGTTACGACTAGCATAGTCGGGTCACTATCGTACGATAAAGCGCGGGGATAGGGTGGATGGGCACCCGAGTTCATTAAGGCAAAATTTTGTGTGGTTAAGCACGGGTATAGGGTGTATGGGCACCCTGGTTATTTTTAAATGCATACTTGGGTAACGTGGTTACCAACAAATGGGATAAATATAGAGGGTTTGGAGGCACATGACTAGTTAGAAAGATGTGAATATTGGAACACTAGGTTTATCTTAATTTCGAGGATGAAATTCCTTTGTAAGGGGGGGGGGGGGGGGGGGAGTATGTAACACCCCGTATTTTTGTACATTTACTATTTAATTAATTCGGGAATTTTCAATTACTTGTGTGTTGTAATTTTAATTGAATTAATTATGGAAATATATATATATATTTAAATATTAATCAGGGAGTGAATGGTTAATGTTTAGAGAAATTTATTTACTAAGTGAATGGTAATAATTTAATTACGTCATTTCGGGTATTAATGACGGGGTATGCACTTATCCCAGCCGGGAGTCGGTATAGACTAAATTGGGTGTGAGATAAGGATTTTTATAAATTAATTCGGATGCAAATTTTGGGTACGCGGTTGAGTCCGGGTGGGTCGCGATAGTCAGAAAAGAGTACCCGGGGGTAGTAATTGGGTCTCGGGGTATTTTTGGGCATATCCGGCCCACACGGGGTGAGTTGGGCCACTTTAATTAAGCCCATTAGGTGAAAAACGGGATTGAGGGTTTTAAACTAAGTGGGGGGGATTAGGAAATCAGCAGCCAACACAATTCTAAGCCTAGGGCTTGAGACGGAAATTGAAGGAAAGCTTAGCAAGAGAAATTGGGAGCTTTTGGAGCAAAATTAAAGGGTTAATTTGGGGTGTTCTTCGTCAACCAATCTCTACAACAACAGAATCAGACTCTACGAATGATTACAGGCTAGTGGTTAACTATTTTGATTCTTAAAGTATGATAATCAATTCATATCATAGTGATGTGTAAACCAAAATTCGTTTTGGGGATAAATGGGTACAAAAAAGGGGGTTTTGTTAGTGGAACCATTGAATGGAATTTAAGGAAAGAATTAATTGTGCAATATAATTCTGAGCATGATTATCTGGTTTGAATGAGAAAAATCGGATTATAAAAGGATGAAATTTGGATTGTACCCTAGAAATTTTGTGTTCTTGAGTGGGTCAAGATTCATTGTGTTAATGATGTTAAAAGGTTTAGATGATATTATTAGTTCATGAGAAATGATATAAGATGATTATCATGCTGATTTGAAGTTTGTTTTTGAGGAAAAGAAACCTTAAAAATCATTAATGGTAGAAATTTTTGTGGGGAAGACGAGCTGTCACGAAGGGATCGATCGATCGACCGTGGGCCATCGATCGATCAACTATGAGAAATTTTGGGCAGTTCGGCCAGGTGTTTTATAATGAGGGTTTATTTAAGTTTTAATTCCCTTACTTTTATTTGGTGATAAATTCATATGGGACATATGTTTCCTTAACAATTATAGGGTGATATAATTGGGTTTAGGAGGGTGTGAACAGTATGTCCGGAGATGAACGAATTTGGAGAAGTAATTCAATTATCGATATTGAGCCGAAGAATGATATTCGGGAATTGTAGTTGGGTGACACTACATTATTAAAGGAATATAGTTGAAATATTTAATTATGGACCAAGTGGGTGAGTCCGGTGGTGCTAACAATTATAGGTAAATATAATTGGGGAAATTATGGAAATAAATGTGTGACACATTGTGGGTGGAAATGTGAGAGTGAAATTATGAGATGTAAAATGGACCGAGTGAGCGAGTCCGGAGATATTGGTTAAGTGGCATCAAAGTAGTAAATTTATTATTGAGAGAAAGTAATTAATTTGGAGTCGGAACATTGACTCGGGAAATATTGAGGTACGGGCCAAGTGAGCGAGTCCGGGGATAATGGTTGGGTGACACCAAGTTATTAAATTAATTGGTGTGATAATTAATTTAATTAGAGTCAGATTGTAGACTCAGGTAGAATTAAATTAATGGGTGTGATAATAAATTTAATTAGAATCGGATTATAGACTCGGGTAGGATTAAATTAATAAATGTCATAATTAATTTAATTAGAGTCAGATTGTAGACTCGGGAAGGATTAAATTAATAATTGTGATAATTAATTTAATTAGAGTCGAATTGTAGACTCGGGTAGGATTAAATTAATAAATGTGATAATTAATTTAATTAGAGTCGGATTGCAGACTCAGATTTTTGTTGATTAATTAATATGTAAATTAGTTAAATAATAGTCGGATTCTAGACTCGGGTAAGTATTAAATTAATGGGTGTAATAATTAATTTAATTAGAGCCGGACGATAGACTCGGGGAGGTATTAAATTAAAATGTGTGTTAATAAATGAAATTAGAGTCGGACGATAGACTCAGGGAGGTATTAAATTAATAAGTGTCTTAATTAATTTAATTGGAGTCGGACCATAGACTCGGGGAAAATATTATATAAACTGAGGTATGAGTTGAATATATTAGTGTTGGACCATAGACTCGGAAAAACAATAAATTATTAAGTGAGAAAATTAACTACGTTGAGTCGGGCCACAGACTCTGGAAAGTTCAGGCAGTGTACAGGATATTTAGTACACGGTAAAGCCGGGGTTTATAATATATATATATACGGTGTAGTGATAGTATATATATATATATATATATATATATATATATATATATATATATATATATATATATATATATATATTTGTGTATATATTGGGTGTGATATTAAGTTACAGGTAGTGTACGGGATTTTGAGTACATGGTAAAGTCGGGGTTCGTATTATATATATATATATATATATATATATATATATATATATATATATATATACGATGTAGTGATAGTATATATATACGTGTATATATTATGTGTGATATTAAATATCAGTGCTAGATATTTATTCAAATTAATATACTCTAATGCTACCAAGAGTGGTTGCGTGTTGTGGGTGAATCCCCTAGCTTGAGGAGTAGGGAGAGTATATCCCTAGGTCATAGCGTCCAGTATATACGGGTGAGGGATTTATCTCACTTTCAGGGAAGGAATATGACCGCCTCCACTATGTTTATATTTAGGGCCGAGTTAGTGAGCGATTCTAACTCGTAGAAACTAGGTTTTGTGCGCACACCTAGTGAGATAGCATTTTAGAGGGAATCATCCGGCGAGGGTATACTCGAAGGGATGGATATATGTATGTTATATGTGTGGATTTTGTGGAAAAGGTACATATATAATGGTAGTAAATATTATATACGGGTAATAATACCGTGTGTGATATATTTACTTTATATAACTTGTGACAGGGTTATATGCTAGTATTTAAGAGGAATTAATTAAGTTGATTGTGAAATAACTTATAATTCAAGAATCATTATACTCGGGTTAGAGTAGTATGGCAAGGGAATGTTATACTAGGACTAGTTGGATGGGGTAGTATAACTAGGTGGGTTTAAGGTAACTGGTAGGTGTGCACAATAGTGGAGGGGTGAGAATGCCCACAAGGGAGTGCGACACCAACGTAAATATGAAGCGCATTCATGCATTTTAAATTACTGCAGTTATTTCACTTGCTAAATATTTTCAAAATGTTTTTGGTTCTAACCCTTCCTATAAAACAATTTTCAAAACCTTTTAGGTGTCCAGCCACAGGGACACCAGGATTGATATTCTATTCCAGGAACACGGGGCTGCGGCATATGTGGATGCTAGCAGGAGTTTCGGTTAGACGCATCATTCATACATTCCTAGAGTAGGAATCTTGTATCAGTTTCTGTTATATTTAGGTCTTGTCGCCCAGACTTCTCGGTACAGTTTCAGGTGTAAGTTATTCAGGTGTTGAATATTTGTATTGGATTATTTCTTTGGTGGCCGGTGACTTATTCCGCAAGTTGTGTAATTATGATTCAGTTTATTTTCACTCAGTTGTGTGAATGGTTTATATTTTAATTCCACATGTACTGTTTTGTTTAATCGAAAAGTTAAAATTGGCACCAGCTTTTGGAATACTAGGTGGTTAGTATGTTTTAAAAAGTTTTCGACAGTGATGCTAAGGATGATCCAACTAGGATTCCTGTTTTAATTTGGTATATGACTAATCACCCGGTATTTTATTAGGCGAGGTGTCACATACGTATGACTCTTGAAATCTTAATCCTCGTGAGAAGTATTCTCCCATGCATGATTTAGAGCTCATCGTGATAGTCTTCGCCTTAAAGATATGGAGGCACCACCTCCTGGGTAATAAATTTAGTCTTTTGTCAGACCACAAGTCGTTATAATATTTGTTGTCACAAAAAGATCTAAGTATGTGGTAAAGTTGGTGGTTGGAGTTTGTAAAAGACTATCAATTCGATATTCATTATCACCCAGGAAAGGCAAATGGGGTAGCGAATACGCTGAGCAGAAAACACGTGGGGGAGCTAGCGAAGGCATGCAAAGCCAATTGGAAAGTGCTTAACCTGGAGGATTCTATATCAAGAGCATTTATGTTAGTGTTGACTATTGCACCTACTAGTGTAATGAGAGTAGTGAAGCGCAAGGAAGGGATATTTCTGAGTTTGTCTCCTAATGCGCCACTTGTCAATTGATGAATGTAGATCACCAACGATCGATGGGATCGTTGCCACTGTTAGAAATCCCGGTATGGAAATGGGATAGTATATCCATGGATTTTATCACTGGATTACCTACAATACAAAGTGGTCATGATTTTATTTGGGTAGTCTTCGATCATTTGAGCAAATCGCCACACTTCCTACCAGTGCGGATGGATTAATACGGCACGTTATGCCCGACTCTTTATTATGGAGTTTGTTAAACATTATGAGGTGTCTATCAATATAGTGTCGAACTGAGACTAGACTTTCGTATCAAATTTTTGATAAAGTTTCCAGGAAGTAATGGAAACCGAATCGAAGTTAAGTACATCCTACAACCCGCAAACAGATGGACAAATGGAGAGAGTTATCCAAATGTTGGAGGGCATGCGTCGGATGTGCGAACTTGACTATAAAAAAGGAGGGGATAAATACCTTCCATAGGTCAAAATTGTATACAATAATTCGTACCAATTCTCTATAGGCATGGCAATGTATGTGGCATTAAATGGACGACCGCGTAGATCACCTTCTTGTTGGTTAGTTGTAGGAGATAATAAGCTCCTTGGACCTAAAATGATCTAAGATATCTCTTCGAAGATTGAGCTAATTTGAAACCGCATACGAATTGCACAAGATTATCATAAGGGTTATGCCAACGCGAATAGAAGTCATGTATAATTGGAGGTAGGGGGTCATGTTTTGGTGCAGGTATCCCCGATGAAGGGTATAACGCGATTTGGGAAATAAAGAAAACTTGCGTCGCGTTATGTAGGACTTTTTCCCGTTGTTTCAAAGGTAGGCCACATTACATATCAGCTTGCTTTGCGGAACGCCTACAACAAATTCATGGTGTGTTTCATGTGTCATCCTTGAGGATGTATATGAGGTGCCAAGGAGATCATTGGCATAATTCCATCAGATGATATCAAGTTTCAACCTGATATTTAATATGACGAAGAATCGGTTTCTATTTTAGATCACGAAGAGTGTAGAATAAGATCAAAATTAGTACCCCTGGTCCGAGTCTAGTGAGGACACCACGATGATGAAGAATTTATTTGGGACGAGAGGACGATATTTGAGAGAAGTACCCCTAGTCTTTTATAAGGTACACCTGAATTTTGAGGAAAAATTTCCCTTATGGGGGGGGGGGGGGGGGGGGGGGACTGTGTAATAACCCAAAATGTTGAGTATTTATTTTTATATTAATTTTCCATACAAGTTAATTATATGTAATGAAAGAAGTTGGAGTAAAAATTATTTGAAGAGATTTAAGAGATAATGTGCACCGAGTATTGCATATTTATTGTTAAGTGATTGTAAATAGCATCATATTTTGTTTTATTGTGTCGTTGTGCTTTAAGTTATGAGTAAGGCTTATATTCCACTTGAATCGTGATTGATAAATTAAAATGATGTTGGAACATGCAATAATTTATGTTATCACAGATGCCAACTTAGAGGGCGCGATTAGTCTGGAAATGGTCGAGATAGTCAAAATAAGTGCCAAGTTGTATTTTTGAGTTCCGGGGACTTTTGACTAGTTATGATTTAATTATGTTGTTATGAGCCATTTTAATTGTGTAGTGACATTTAAATGAGTAGAATTAATGCAATTGGGTATTTTAGTCTTGCTAGAGTATTTGAACTCATTTTATGTTTTAAACTTAGAGAGAGTTAGAGAGAAGAGAGAGCTTGGGAGAAAATGGAGAGAAAAGAAACAATCTAAGATTTGGAGCTTCGAATCGTTGCTACGAGAAGAGAATCCGAGACTAAAAACTTGAGGCAAGTTTCTAACTTGCAAATGCATGATTTAGTGTGGTTAATTTTTATATATAGTTGTGTTTTTGTTATTTTAACCATTTTTGGGTTTTGATTATTTTTGGTCTTTAAACCCTTAACCTTTGATTTAAATTTGATTTGAGTTGGAGATATTAGTTAGTTATTATGCAGGAATGATTTGGTTAAATTTTTAGTTCGTAATGTTGAGATTAGAGGGAAGAATCAAAATTGGTGGATTTTTGGGTTTATACAACCCGGAGCCCTAACTGGGCATTTTTTGCAGGGCGAATCGATTCTCCCTCCCCAGCCAATCGATTCACTAAAGATGGGGGCTACATGTCCGGGGAACCAAATCTATTCGGATTAAGGGCGAATCGATTCAGTCTGAGACGGGAGGTTGGTTTTTTTCAGTCGAATCGATTCCTTTTTTGGGGGAATCGATTCACTACCAGGGGTGAATCGATTCGGAAACCCTACTGTTTTATATGATTTTTCCAATTTAGTTTCTAGTCAGTTGCTTTTAGGTTTAAGGCCTAGGAACCTTCTCTTGGGAAGTAATAAATGGTATTAGGGTTCTATATTAGGGAAATTATTACCTTAGATTAGTGTGGAGGTAATTTTGGCTTAGTAGAGGGGTTATTCAATAGAAGTTAGTGTCGTTTTCCAGTAACGAGTTAGCTTAGGATTAATGGAGAGTTGGGTGATATTGTTTAGGACTTTTGGAGACTAGTATTGAGGAAAATTACCCTTGGGGCTTATGGTAATGCTTTGAACCCTTGAAGACTAGTATGAGGATTATTATACTTGGTAGCCTATGTCTTTGATAAAATATGACTTTGTGAATAAGAAATGAACATTTTTTTAAAAATTGGCACATATTGCTAAGCACAAGTGACTTTGTAAATGTAAAAAGTGGATGTTTTAAATTGGAATATCTTGAGATATTAAAATGCATTTACACACCTCTATCAATGCTATCATAATGGAAGTTACGCTCATGAGGTGATGTACCTTGGCTAGAGAATGCATGGAGAATATAGTCCTCGGCCATAGGACGGGTTGTTATATATTGTGATGTTATTTTTTGAAGTGAGGTAATTTCGGGTATGGTTATGACTCATTGTAGAAGGTATATGGTTGCTTCCCACGTCACGCGATTTAGGATGAGCAGGTTGTCTTGGTGTTAGGCCCTGTAAGATGATATGTACTTAGGGGCGCATCCAGTGGGGTGACTCCCGGAGGGATGGTTTTAGAATCGTTATATTGTGATTATAAGTATTCTAATGAAAGATTTAATATATAAATGGTAAAGCCTTTTATAAGTCAATTGTTTTAGAATTAGTTTCCCAATGTGAAATGGAACTGTGAAATCATATTGTGTAAAATCGAAAAGGAAATCTTAGCAATTAAACTTAGTTATATTCTCTTGCATTAATGGGTACTCGTAAGTGTATGTTAAGCATGATTATGGAATTGAGTTATTTCTCTTAATTAAATAAGAAGCTTACTTCATAATGATCTTGTTGGACGCTAGGATGTGTATTTAGATGAGAGGTGATGATGATTATTATTGATGAGAGAATCCAACATGTGTATCATGTCTAGTGCTCATAACTACTATGCATTTTATTCACACGTATATTATATCAAACCGGGCTCTAACCCATTCATATTTCTTTTTCTTGCATTGTTCTCTTTTATGCTCAGATGCTCAATCGCAAGAGCGCCCGTTATGATTCTTCCTTCTCAGTGTCAGGGAGCTACATCATTTTTCCAGATGTTGTAGGATTCTTGTTATAAACGCATCTATATTTCGTATACTCCAGTTATGATCATACTGAACATTCGGGCGTGTTGCCCAAGTTTATTACTTACTGATATATATATTGTGATATTTTTTTGTAATACTTGGGGAAACCGTAGTAATGGTATGTTAACCGGCTGCCTATTCGGTTATTATTTAGTTGTATGATAATTGAACTATTATATGGCTTCTATTGTATCCACCTTCTTTTATATTGGATCATTTAAATGGTTTTATTTAAACTTCCAAATTAAACTAACCTTCCTTTTCTAAAATAATTGGTGGTTATCTCGTTGTTAACGTAAAAATTCTCGATCTATTAGGACCAATCAGAAAAGGACACATGTCATCCTAAGTGGCAATATTCGACACCTAGGAGAGTTGGTCGGCACCCGAGGAGTGTTAGCCGGCACCCGAGGAGAGTTGGTCAGTACCCGAGGAGAATTAGTCGACACCCAAGGAGAGGTGGTCAGCCCCCGAGGAGAGTTAGTCGGCACCCGAGGAGAGTTGGTTGGTATACGAACCAGGAACATCAAGGGATAACTATGCATTTAATGTGCATTAATGAAGATGACTATGCATTTAATGAGCATTAATGTACATTTATACTGTAGATGACAACACATAGCATACCAAGCAATTCAACAATTAGATTCGTTGAATGTAGACATAATGTATAAATGTCTTCATACAATGAATCTCTTTATCTCCCATCACTATAAATGCATGTATTCCCTTAGCCAAAAGGGGGGGGGGGGGGGGGAGGAGATCCGACAAGGATGAGAGACACCATACACAAGATCCACACCTTTTTCTCTCTATACACCACATTTTGCTATTGTAACCCCGTGGGAATAAAATAACAGTGGACGTAGGCTTTTCCTTATAGCTGAACCACTTTAAAAATCTTTGTCTCTCATGTTCCTGATTGGATTGCTTTTATCAATTTACCTGTGATCATAAAAATGGGATTCGGTCCAGTTTTTTGCATCAACAGATTGGCGCCGTCTGTGGGAACGTGTTACAAGCATTGTTCTCCATCAAAAGATAAGTTTTTATTTTCTATATGTATAATAAATTATGTATTATACATACATCTGTTAATTCAATCATGATTTTTATGTTTATATACATAAATTAATTGTGCAATTTTTATTTGCAAAATATTGCATATCATGATTTTAAAATCATAACGGTTAGATTAATTCTTATTTAGAAATCTGAAAAATAGTGGATTTCATAAATCATAACTTTTTGCTTGATTCTCAAGTTTCAATTTTATATCATGGAATAAATATTTTAAATGATTAAATATGCCAATATATACGATCATGATAAGATTTGATAATTTTCTTTGTTGATTTTGAAATAATTTGTGAAAGATCTTTGATGACTATTCAAATTCCCATTATATTTTTGTTCAAATCATGATTCTCATATGCTTATATCCATAAACTTAGAGATCAAATCAATTATATATTGTGCATACATCTTTTAATTCAATCATGATTTTATATTCACAAATTGTTAAATCTAATTTTACAAATCTGGATAAATGTACATTTCATAATCACAAAGTTTGAGAAATTTGTGTACATATTATATTATTTCTTCTTTAAGGAGATAAAATAATTTCTCTATATTCATAAATCTCTTTTATATGAGTATATACAAATTTCATTCATTTGGAAATCTTTCAATTTAGTCATAATTTTTATATGCACTAACTGTGTGATCGATTTCAATTTGGGGATCTGGTGAATTTTAGACTCATAAATATTATACACATCCTTGCATCTATGGATCCACTTGAAGATTTTCTGAACAAATATGTTAGGACAGGGATAAGAATTAAGAACGATTATGTATTTTTCATTCCAATATTAACATGAATTGAATCAGACCCATTTTCTCTCTCTTCAAGAAAACTATGTTCTCTGCACAAATAATCATATTATGTAATTGTGTTGATACGATCAATTTTATCAATATATGAATAATCAATTATATATTGTACATACATACATACATATTTTGATTCAGTCATGCTTTTTATGATTATAGACATAAATTAGTTGTCCAATTTTTCATTTATCAAATCTGCAAAATATTGCAAATCACGATTTTATTAAATTAGTGGATCAGTTTTTATTTCAAATATGAATAAACGAAATTTTCATAATCACAAGTTCGTTAAATATTTTTATGGAGACACGTTTATGTACATCACATTTTTATGAGAACACGAGATATTTTGATTGTTATCTCTCATATTATTATCTGGAAATTTAAATTGTCCAATATTGAAGCCAATGCACACTTTATATTGGTCGGCTGAATAATTATTCTAATCGTAATTTTTATATGATTCAGCCTCAACAGGTGCTCAGGAAAAATTATCTGGCCAGTAAAATTCTTGGATGCTCATCAACACCACACAAAGACCTTAAACGGTCAATACCGAACAAAAACAACGTAGCTAGACTGCACACAACACAGTAGCAAGACTGCAAACAACAATTCAATTGGCACCATCAGATTCATTTCATAGATGCCCCAATCCTGGGCATAGAGCATCATACTTGACTTAATCGAGTTAAGAGTAGGATTTAAGAAGTTCGAGGCAGTGCCATCTACAGTACATTACTGCCTAAAAATTTCCAACAGATTTTGGAGTAGGAGTTATGAAAGGTAATCAAAAAGTAGCTCGGGAATGTTATTATTCATCTGCCGAGCAAGAGGAGCTGGAGGAGTCGAGGAAAAAGACTACTACTTATCAAGTGGATGAAGGTGAAGAAATTGAAACATTGGATCCTAGAGATGAGTCGCAACTCATGAAGGGTCAAGTGGTGGAAGCTACTGAAAATATCATTATGGACGACGATCACCCTGAACGAACTACTCAAATAGGTTCGTCATTGGATACCTCATTAAAACAGGAATTGATAACTTTCCTAAGAAGCAGAAAGAAAACTTTCGCATGGAGTCATGAAGATATGCCCATAATAGACCCAAATTTCTTATGTCACGAGCTCAACATGAATAAGGAGATCAAACCAGTGAAGCAGAGAAGAAGAGTATTCAGTCCCGAGAAGAATCAAGCTATACAAGAGGAGGTCGAAAAGCTCCAGAAAACTTGCTTTATCAAAGACGTTAAATATCTAGACTGGTTAGAAAATGTGGTGATGGTAAAAAAGAAGAATAACAAGTGGAGGATGTGTGTAGACTTCACCGACCTTAATAAAGCAAGCCCAAAGGATCACTTTCCGCTGCCCCGAATTGATCAACTAGTCGATGCTACCTCGGGACACGAGCTGCTGAGCTTCATGGATGCTTATTCTGGTTACAACCAGATTAAAATGAAACCTGAAGATAGGGAGAGTACTTCTTTCATTACCCCTAAGGGAACTTATTGTTATAATGTTATGCCTTTTGGTTTGAAAAATGCAGGTGCGACATATCAGCGGCTGATGAACAAGGTCTTTGCTGAACAAATCAGTTGCAATATGGAAGTCTATGTTGACGATATGCTGACGAAGAGCAAGAAAGCTAACGATCATCTGGTTGCCTTAGGCCAGACCTTTGATCAACTGGATAAATATCAAATGAAGCTGAACCCGACGAAGTGCATATTTGAAGTTTGAGAAGGCATGTTTCTCGGGTACATTGTCAATCAACGAGGCATTGAAGCAAATACTGAAAAGATCAAAGCCTTATTAGGGCTGCGATCTCCAATGACGAAGAAAGAAGTACAGAGTCTCACAGCATGAGTAGCAGCACTCAACAGATTTGTATCGCGAGCAACTGATAGATGTCTCCCATTCTTCACAACGCTCTGAAAGACGTTTGAGTGGAATGATGAATGTGAGGAGGCCTTTCAAGACATAAAGAAATACCTGGGAGCACCTCCACTGTTGTCCAGGCCGGTGATGGGAAAAAATTATACTTGTATCTAGCAGTATCGGAGAATGCAGTTAGCTCGGCATTGATCAGAGTGGAGAATGGAGTGCAAAAACCAATTTATTACACGAGTAAGGCCTTTCGAGGAGCAGAAATCAGATATCCGATGCTGGAAAAATTGGCACTGGCGTTGATTAAGGCAAGTAGGAGAATGAGGCCATACTTCCAGGCTCATACCATAGTTGTATATACTGATATGCCGTTGAGGTAAGCCCTTCATAAACAAAAAAAATATGGGACATTGATGTATTGGGCAATAGAGATCGGTGAATATGATATAGTTTATGAACCCAGATCATCGCTAAAAGGGGAGGTTGTAGCAGATTTTATAGCAGAGTTCACCTATCCTGATACCCCCGAGGAGCAAAAGTTGCTCGCTGATCAACCTGTGGATGTTACAGAATCAACAGACACAAGCTCAGACCAACTCCGGTTGGTAAAAGGGCGAGTGGATGTTACAGGATCATCAATTTCGAGCTTAGACCAACTCCGGTTGGTAAAAGGGCAAGAAAAGATGATCAACGAGGTGCAAGAAATATCAGGGGAGGATGAAATGAAGCAACAAATATTTCACCGAGGAACTCTGTCAGATCAGAAATTTGAAGACGAGTTACCTATATGGAGGCTACATGTAGATGGCTCATCTTGCACAACAGGCTATGGGGAAGGGATCGTTTTGAACTGCCCGGACGAGGTGGACATGGAATACGCCCTACAATTCCAATTCAAAGCTTCCAATAATGAGGTTGAGTATGAGGCTATGATTGCAGGTCTTAATTTGGCAAAAATTATGGAGGCGCAGCAGGTTATTGTCTTCAGTGATTCTCAATTGATCGTAAGTCAAATGTTGGGAATATATGTAGCCAAAGGAGAATCAATGATTAGGTATCATGCAAATGTGATGGAGTTGGTATCATAATTTGTTGCTATTCAGCTGGTCAGAATACCAAGAATGGAGAATGCGAGAGTAGACACCTTACCTCGATTAGCATCAGCTACTCATACCGAGCTACGAAGAACAATCCCAATTGAAGTTTTAGTTGGTCGGAGTATAGATCAAGATCTGACGATGAATTTTATTACCCTTGATTTAGGACCATTTTGGATGGATCCCATCAGGGCATATATTGAGGAGGGAGAATTACCAATTGACAAGCTCGCAGCCAAAAAATTGAAGTTTAAAGCTGCTCGGTATGTATTAATTAACGGTATTCTATATAGACGACGAATTATGGCAGTTTTGCAAAGATATGTGAAATATTTGATTGAAGAGGTCCATGAAGAGTATTGTGGTGCACATATAGCAGGTCAGACGCTTTTCCAAAAAAGGATGACGCAGGGATACTACTGGCCAACGATGAGAGCTGATTGTATAGCCTATGCCAAGAAATGTGACCAGTGCCAGCGCTTTTTCTCCATCCGAAAAACTCCATAAGCATTATTAACACCCATCGCTTCCCCTTTGACATTTTCCATGTGGGGAATAGATCTGGTCGGGCCACTGCCAACGACTAGGGGAAGGTTCAAATACCTCGTCGTCGCAGTGGATTATTTTACTAAGTGGGTAGAAGCGGAGCCTCTCATTGATATGACGTACGACAAGGTGTACCAATTTATCTAGAAGAATATCATCTGTCGATATGGTCTTCCTCATGCCTTCATCACAGACCATGGAACACAATTTGACAACGAGGAGTTCACTGCCTATTGCCATTAGTCCAATATCTTAAAGATCCACTCGGCACCAGGACATCCTCAAAGCAACGGACAAACTAAAGTGACGAACATAACACTGCTAAATGGATTGAAGAAAAGACTAAGTGACACAAAAGTAAACTGGATCGACGAGTTACAGTTAGTACTGTGGGCTCATCGTATTACTCCCCGAGCAGCAACTGGAGAATCACCATATATGCTGGCGTTTAGAAGTGAAGCTGTTATACCTACTCCTTTTATTGAAAAATTTTCGGGGAATATTAGTGCTACACACTACTCGGCAAAACTCGGCAAAGCTCAGACTACTCAGCAAAAATATTCCTAAAAATGCGAACCTCGGTTGGTTAGGAAACAAATATTCCTAAAAATGCCAACTCGGTTGGTTAGGAAACAAAATATTCCTAAAAATGCCAACCTGTTTGGCTAGGAAAAAAAATATTCCTAAAAATGCCAACCTGTTTGGCTAGGAAAATAAATATTCCAAAAAATGCCAACCTATTTGGTTAGGAAACAAAATATTCCTAAAAATTCCAACCTGTTTGGTTAGGAAACAATTTATTCCTAAAAATGCCAACTTATGTTGGTTAGGAAGTACATATATTCTCGAAAATTCCAACTTATGTTGGTCGGGAGGTAAATATATTCTAGAAAATGCCAACTTATGTTGGTCGGGAGGTAAGATTATTCCAGAAAGCGCCAAAGTTGCTCGTAGAGGAAAAATACACTTACTATGGCTGGTCCGGGATAAAAACCCAGTAACTGTAGTTGGTCGAAAAGGAAAATTTACCGACCTTGGTTGTTCGGAAACATTTTATGAAAACGAGAAAGTGATGGAGCAAAATTTTTTATACTGGTAACTTTTTTACTAAGTTGGTCGACAAACAAAACATCATTTTTTATCAAATGGTTACCACAAATTCAAACTAGTCGACAATAAGTTGATCGACAAACAACACAATATTGTTATCTTTTTAACAGATACATATGCACAGATGTAAAGTATTTTACAAGACAATAGCAATTAAGATTGCGAACAAAAATGAAAGTCTTTCATTAAAATCACAAACAAAATACATTAGGAATGAAATACAAATTTATAACATCAATATTCCCATTCTATTGGTTTTTTCCCCTCTGCTTTTGAAACAGGTTCCTCGCCAGTAGGTGGATCATTTAAAGCAAGAGGAGAATTTATAAAGTTAAGATCTTTGAGCATCCTGATATTCATCACGGATGGTCGATCTAGGAGGTGCTCGATAAAGTATTTCTTCACTTGGGGGCTTCTATTACATATATATTTGTTCATTTGGTGGCACATTCTTATAACATCATGCAGTCGAGCACCAAATTCAACTTCACAAACTCACACGGAGGCATATTCAGAAGTTCAGGAGGTGCATTCAGAAGTTGAGGAGTCATATTCAGGAGTTATTATGCACATACTATTGAAGTTTAGAAGTCAAATTTAGCATCTACAGCACTGAGATGTTTACTACTACTATCCCGACTAATATTGAAGAAGAAGTTGTATGAAAATGTTTCGAAGTCCACCACTAGCTTGGTACGAATCAGATTGAAGAGTTGGGTTAAAAAGATAGTATGTTACTCGACAAAGTATTCAGAGGATCATAAATCAGAAGAATCAAGCACTTGAAGTTAACACTCAGTGGCTCGGCGCAGGAGGCCGTTGGTCGGCTAGCGAATCAATCAACATACTTGAAGATTATGACAAGCTACAAGCTGCATACTATGGCATGGTTGCATCCAAATTCCCAGGGGTGATACATAGCACACGGAGATCCTCAAAAGAAAGATTAGCAACCATCGATCAGCCTGCATCATATGTCGTCCAGGAGATAATGCAATTTATGTTGAACAAATCAAGAAGGTAGATCAAGAATTTCACGAGCACCAAGCAACACTACAGAATAAATACTCCATCCTTTCAAGTAAACCATCAAGCATGGAGCATTGGGTGCTTCTGTTAACGTAAAAATTCTCCATCTATGAGGACCAATCAGAAAAGGACACATGTCATCCTACGTGGCAATATTCGACACCTAGGAGAGTTGGTCGGCACCCGAGGAGTGTTAGTCGGCACCAGAGGAGAGTTGGTCAGTACTCGAGGAGAATTAGTCGGCACCCAAGGAGAGTTGGTCAGCCCCCGAGGAGAGCTAGTCGGCACCCGAGGAGAGTTGGTCGGCATACCAACTAGGAAGATCAAGGGATAACTATACATTTAATGTGCATTAATGAAGATGACTATGCATTTAATGAGCATTAATATACATTTATACTGTAAATGACAACACATAGCATACCAAGCAATTCAACAATTAGATTCGGTGAATGTAGACATAATGTATAAATGTCTACATAGAATGAATCTATGTATCTCCCATCACTATAAATACATGTATTCCCTTAGCCAAAGGGGGGGGGGGGGGAGGAGATCCGACAAGGATGAGAGACACCATACACAAGATCCACACCTTTTTCTCTCTCTACACCACATTGTGCTATGGTAAACCCCTAGGAATAAAATAACAGTGGACGTAGGCTTTTCCTTATAGCCGAACCACTTTAAAAATCTTTGTCTCTCATGTGCTTGATTGGATTGCTTTTATCTATCTATCTGTGATCATAAAAATGGGATTCGGTCCAGTTTTTTGCATCAATAGTATTATTATTTTCACGACAGTGATGCTAAGAATGGACCATCTATGATTCCTACATTTATTGGGATATCGGGTTGGCCACCTCTTATTTGAATAAGTGGGGTGTTACAAAGTGGTTACATGCTTTATTTCATTACGTGTATATATCTCATATTATAGTTGGTAAACTATATAATTTTGGATTAGAACCCTTGAAATAAATTTGGGTAGTTTGTGTATTAGTTTACAAATTGATGTAGTGTAAACTCTTAATCATTTCTAGTGTTAAGTCCAAGATAATGGATGGTAGAAATGAATTGAAATGGTAAATCTAGAGCTTTAAGTTTTTTTTGGTTTAAATCTAAGAAAATTTGGTGTAATCCCCCAAATAATTGATGTGTCAGTTTGAAATAAATGTTTAAATGATCGTAGTGTTGTTGGTTGAGATTAGAAACCATAAGAATGGAGTTTGGGTTGATATATTGGGTGTTTGGAATTTTGGATTTCGTCCAAAATGGGAAAGGGCCGACCTAACTAGTATGACCGGCCGACCGCGCCCCTATGTTCGGTCGACCAGGTAAGGGGAAAAGGGTCTATTGGTTTCGCATCAAGGCAAAATCCCAACCCGCAGTCGATTGTGGGTCAGGGGCCAATCGAACGACACTCTATTTTCTGGATTGTTGTGAACTAATGGCCTTCCTAATTAGGGTATTCTGGATGGTTATGACTTAATGGAATTAAGGAGTTAAATATTTGGGGTTCCTAAATGTAGAGAAAGGAACTCTAAACTATTATGGTAGTGAGGTGTATCCTTTAGGTTAATTAAAGATGAAATCCAAGGGTTTCCTAATTTAAGGGTGTTCGGGATGAGTATCACTCGGGAAATTATTTCGTTGGGCGATTATACTTATATATATATATTCCTATATGTTGGGAATAAAATCCAAGGATGTGATTCGGATGGAGATTGAGGATAGGGGCTGAGATGCTTTAGCGATTACTCGAATCGTCTATCGATGACGAATATTATTGGACGCGCGATACCTACGGGACTTGAATAAGTTTAGGGTATACTTATTTAATTATTACGAATTGGTAAATTCGGTGAGTATATAAATCCTTAATAGTGATTAAGTTACAAGTTATATATCACGTGAGAGTATACCTTTGGGTTTAGTATCGTAAGTGTGTGAATTGTTAAATATTATTACGAATGAGAACATTCGGGGTTATTGGCTATCGCTATATGAAATAGGCAATTATAGCCATATATATATATATATATATATATATATATAT
Organism: Sambucus nigra; assembly: GCA_949130495.1. Taxonomy (NCBI): domain Eukaryota; kingdom Viridiplantae; phylum Streptophyta; class Magnoliopsida; order Dipsacales; family Adoxaceae; genus Sambucus; species Sambucus nigra. The sequence continues at coordinate 301,856,863 of OX422217.1, read as the reverse complement.
ATATAGGAGTTGTTACAATATATTTATGATATAATTATAAATATATCTATGTGTAAATGGTATATTTATGTGAAGCATACCCCCTCTAATGCTATCATGGGTAGTTGCGCGATGTGGTTGCGGCCCCTGGCTTGAGGAGCAGGGAGATTATAGTCCCCAGATCATAATTTCCATTTTATATTATGTGATTTTTATTATGGGTGAGACGTGGTGATTATGTTTCATTCTCATTTTTAGGGAGGAACTATGACTGCTTACCATACGTTGTGATTTGGTTTTTACCAGATAGGTGTGAGAGTCCGACCGCTGGTACCCAGGATGGTATATGAGTGATTCCCTGGATGATGATAGCATTGAGAGACTGCATCCTCGAGTTATATCTTGGTGGGATGGTTGTTATACATTGTGCTTACAGTATATTGCATGTATATGAGAACTAGATATCATATATCTCTAACTACTGTAATGAGAAAAATGAATAAGGATTTATTCTCATTATAGGAGATTTTATCCGGACTTAAACTTTGATTTGTTTACTAAGGTGAGTATTTTATGTATGGATTTATATGAGTATATATACGTTTTGTACTAGGAGCCTAATGGATCCTGACGATCGATATTGCCATGTAGAGGTGTATCGGGGGGTTCCTTGTTTAGATTTCGTTTAGCGAGACACCCCACACACGAATGTGGCGCAGTGTTGAGAATGGGGAGAAGTTTAGCCCTTAATACTCAGGTTTATAGGGAATTTCAGAGATTTTGTGAAATGGATTAGTTATGCAGGGTAGATTAACTAGGTTATTTAGTAGGTATGTGATAGGTGTGTAATTTTAGAAGAGGGGTGAGGGGTATCTCATGGAAGTGCGATAACAATTTAAATATGGGGTAAATCATATTTTTAAAATAAAGGATTTATGCACTTGAAAAATATTTTCACAACCCGGGCTCTGACCCGTTTCTTTATTTTCCCCTCTCTTGCTATATATTATATATATTTATTTGTCCATGATGCCTAAATGATGATGCCTTCGATTCAGACGTTTGATGCAGCACTTGTGGATGCATGATGTTTTAGTTTTAGATGTTTATATTCGTGGGATCTAGACAGGAAGCATTGTAGTAACACTTGGGCTGAACGCCCCATTGTATTCATTTATACTTTTACCACCTTTTTAGTGCGACATTCGTTTTGGTTGTAATATGTTAAGTCGAGTGTTCGGTTATTTTACTACAATTCACTTATATATATATATATATATATATATATATATATATCTATATAATAAAGTAGGAAACTTATGTATGTCACAAGATAGAAGTATGATGTCATAGTATTATTTTTTCTACATTTCCTATTTTATCCTTGAAAATTTTGAATTCCCTCTCTTTTCTCACACTCTCCTTTGTTTCCCCCTTTTGTTCAAAATTCAAAAATAAGAACATAATAGTATTTGCACCATTCTCACACCATTGCTCCTTACTCCTTACTTTCTCAGACCTCAATCCATTATTCACTAATGATATTCGTTCCCTACCCATGTTTAGTTTACACCCCTGCTTATATGTTCATTTGTGGGAAGACAGATGAGAATGGTTAGGATAACAACAAAATCTTACCATTTTTTTCCTCAAAATTTTTAATCTTGGATCTCTCTTCTCTCTCTAGATAACTACTTCTCCCATTCTAACCAGGAGGTTTTGGAATGACTAAAGAAAAAAGTGAGTTTAAATTTCGTTCTCATTTTTATGTGTTCTATGGTTGATTTGTCACATATACTCAGACATTAATTTTTATGTGTTCTATGGTGTATACTCTGCGGATCTCTCTTCATTTATTTTTTTGGTGATCGGAGTTCTACTATTGGCCGTGTCTTTTTTGTTCGCCACCATGTCTTTTGGTAAGAGCTCTCTCTATTTCTCTCAATCCACTTCTCCAACTCTGCATTTGGATTTTAATATTATAGCGGGTATCTAAGTGGGTTTGAGTTAATCCACTTCTCCACCATGTATTTTGTTTAACAGCTCTCTCTCATCGTTCTCTTTATTTTTTCATTGTTGGAGCTGAGGATCCGTAAGATTCCTTACTTGGAACATGGGTAGATGAGCTGAGGATCCGTATGGTCTGTGCACTTTGAAATCCCCTAAATAACCAAACAATGAGATAGTGGTGGGCAGGAGCTATTGGCGCTGCAAAGGTAAACAAACTGCTTCCTCTGTATCTCTGTCTTTCACAAACACACACACACACGCACACACACACACACACATCTATATATGTTTCAATTTTATGTCTAGCATTCAAGCATTCAATCTCGAATATCTAAAATACAGAAAAGACCGATGAAGACGATGAACATCATCGGCACACTCTGTGTTTACGCTGTAATCTACAAACACGGGGGCGTTCCCTTGAGGTTCCCGGGGACCCGACTCGCGTGGGAGTCGTATAATGATGCCCCAGATCCAGATTTGATCGCGGAGCATCACATATGGGCAGCAGTGGATACCTACGCCAAGAATGAGGCGTTTAATATCAGCAATGGGGACGTTTTCAAGTGGAAGCATTTGTGGAAAATTTTGGCTCAGTAGTTTGAGGTGGAATATGCTGAGTTTGAGGATGGAGAGAGATTGAGTTTAGTGGAAATGATGAAGGATAAAGGAGAAGTGTGGGATGAGATTGTGAAAGAGAATGATCTGTTGCCTACCATAGTTGAGAAAGTTGGGGTTTGGGGGTTTCGCAAATGGCATACGCTGATTTTTTATCCTAACTTTCTAGATCCGTGAATAAAATTGGTTCTCTCATAATCATCATTACACCTGCTAATTTTGTCGATTGACTGTGTGTGTTTGATTGACAATTTTGAAAGCTTTCAAAAATTTCCAACTTTTGGTGTATTTGGATATGTGGGTGGAGGGATGGGTTAGGTGATGATATGATATTTGGGTGTTCAGACTGTGTAACTGTATACTTTGTTAGCCAAAAGAAAAATAAAAAATGTAGAAGTTAATAGAGATTATACCCTCTTAATAATAAAAAAAAGCATCCAAGATTGTACCACGTACCTAAGGAAAAGCACAGGCCCTTAAAGATACATTTGCAAATCATTTTCATGCACAAACTTTGGTTTACTTACTAAAGTTTCAATTGGTATTGTAAAAAGTACATGTTTTTTACTATTTAGTTTTTATTATAAGAATAAAATTTAAATAAAAATATTTAATTGAAATATATTAACAACTAATATTTGCCTTTTAGAATCATTCAATAATTATTGTATATGATTGTACCTAAAATGTTAAGCTTGCAGCTTTTAGTATTTTACTAATTAGTGTAAATAATTCTAATTTTAATTATTCGTTCATTCATTCAAGTTTACTTTGATATTTTTGTTTCCCATTTTTCACTTAATTTTTGCAGGCCTGGTAACTTCACAATTTTATATATATATGTTATCTCGCGTTTTTATTTTTTTGACTTCAGTAAGAACTTTGGTTGTACATGTCTATTTTTTTGCCTCCAGTGAGAACCATGTTTGTACAGATCTATGAATACATGTATAGTTGTATGAGTTTGAGTTTAGATCTGAGTTACATTTTCTCCCCACTATTACTATCGACCACCGTGAATACGAAAGGTTTGTAGAGTTTGGTAAGATAACATACCCAGTATCATGTGTTTATGCTTTGTTTGTGGAGTTTGGTAAGATCGATGATATAAATGATTATACATACCTTTTGTTCTTTTTTGTAATGGTTTTGCAATTACGTATTTTGAATTTTTTTTACCGTTCTGTGATTATCAGCGTGCCTTCAAGCACGGGCATATCCTAGTATATATATATATATATATATATATAAACTCATGTGATTGTTTTATTTGTATGGTTTGATTTAAAAATATTAGTTAAATAAAAATTTGACGCAACCTAATACGTTATTAGTAATTAATTTTGTTTTCGATACTGATGCTAAGAATGAACCGTATGAGACTCCCATTTTAATTTGGTACAGGATTGATCGCTCGGTATTTTATTAGGTTGGGTGTCACAGACTCTGGGTATTAAGTTCCTCATTTTTCTTACCATATGGATTACACTCTTCGGAGTTGGGCTCAGGAATGTTACTGTGGTTACTATTACTTTTATCAAATGTTGTATTTGATGACGGTTTTCTATATTGTTCTTAACCATAAGCCTCTATCACAGATCATTATAGGTTATCTTATTTTATAAAATATCCACAACTTTACCCCTTTTGACGTGATATTTCTATTTTAGTTATATCATCACACTACTTTATTTCGAGTGCTTCCTTTAGGTTGTTACTTTAAATATCACTTCCTTTACAAATCAATTGATTCAGCTAATATGCAAAAGTTACTTTTATAAATTTTTATAGACATAGACGTATCTACTTAGTAAAGTTTTATTATACTCTTCCATTACAGATGGACCGTAAGCACGAGGGAGAGGAAATACTCCTGGCCCTGTCTACTTTTTAGCACAGTCACAAATGTCCCTATCAATTTCATATGTAAGGAAGATCATTGACAAATAAGGTAAAACCACATGGATTATATATACTATCACTTATCAGTGGATGTAGTTACTATGTGTCATTTCTATTTATTTTAAACTTCTATATCACGAAGACCTTTGAATGTAATAAATAAAGTGCTTGAGCACCATGGTTTTAATAAACTTCAGCTTCAGTAAGAATTTTGTTCTATTATGTGCAAATATAATATATTGTGGTTACCAATTATGTGTGCAAAATTTTTGGAATGTCATAAGTTAGCGTTGGAGAGATCCTCTAGTTTTATACTCTTATGTGGGACGTTAGATTATTATATAGTTATTATAATTTTGTATTTCTTTATAATTTTGTTGCACTAAAAATTTGTCTTCCAGTCATGAACGTCTAGGATACCATCTATCTAAACATTAAGGGCATCACCCAGGAACTCATTCGTCAAACTATAAGAGGTGAAGGTTACAAGTATCTATGCAAAACCATTCACGATGTAAATAGAGAATTGATCATACCAACTCCCATAATAAAACAAAACCTACAATCATGTCGAAAAATGGATGAGTAACATGTAGCCAGAGAAGCCCGTAGGTTCTCATAACATCATGAGTTCTTACAACAAGCTATTCGATTATTTTAGGATTTACCACTTGAGGAAGAGCCGTGGTTGAATCCTCCTATATCCCCCAATGAATACGGATCAGATAAGGCGTACATTGACATCCCTACATTTTCTAGTTTTAATATTAAATACTTGAAAATAAGAATAAACTAGGAAGTACCCCATGTAGTTTGCGGACATAAGAAACAAGAAGATGAAAAATGAAAATGTTGATAAATAACAAAAAAGAAAGAGTATGTGTTGTGTTTACTCAGGTGGGGTGCAGTGTAGGGTAAAGACACTAATTAAGTTACACGTAAAATAGTAAGTATGGAAGTTATACATGTGTACTTATAGTAGTTCTTAAATTTTTACTCAAATATTAACTAAATGTAATCCATTTTATCATGAATAATCTAAATTTTTTATGTAAAATACCTATTATTTCCTTATCTTATTTGACTGTCATATATGAACCTTAAAAGCACCAGCAAGAGGAGTACAACAAGATGAGCATGTTTTACCAACTCCTCATACCATTAGTAAAACATAATTAAATTTTTACAACAACTAATGACATTAAACAAAATGTAAAAGAATATACCACCCCAACCTACACTAGGTACTAAAATATTTGTTGAATGCGTATATCTGGCAAGATACAAGCAAGCAAGGATATAAAATATACATATTAAGAATATATAATAAGAAAAAGGTAACAAATGTGTGTGGGAGGACCTGATATAGGGATCTACCTAAGATTCCTATGTAGCCCGAGGGGGCATCAAAGTCCACATAGTTCAAAGGAAATATGAAGCGGGGACTTTACTTATACGCGTCGGTGTAAAAAAAGGTGTTTTAGTGTGAGAAAATGTGATGAGAATTCCCCGTTTGGAATCTACAAGTAAACCCATTTTATCTTATTCTTGGCATTTTTGTATGAAAATAAACTATATGCAAATACTAAAATTAAATGTTTGAAATAATTATATGTAATGTAATAAAGTAAAGAACTAAAGTGAAAATGAAATAATTAATGTAAAAATAAGAAATTTACAAGCCAATGGGAGAGAACTGGACCTCCTTATGAAAACATAAAGTGGATCCTGACTTTAGTGCGCTGATATCACGATGAGATGATGGTGGTATTAGGTGATAGGTGGTAATTTACAAAAAGGAGTATGAAAAAGACGAAATGGATGTAAGAAATGGGCTTTTTAAGATGGGAACAACTTTGAATTCAAGAGAATGTTCTCTAAAATTTTGAGAGGGTATTTAGGGGTGCTCAGGGGTGCTTTTTAAAGTTTGGTCATGGCCATTACATATAGGGCTGAGGGGTGTCGTTCGATATGGTCATTGACCATCTTATTGCCATAGAACCCCAAAAACTGACGCTAGGCAATGTCTAGAGGGTGCCATTCGGTAGCCTGATGTAGGTTTTTCAAAAAAAAGATCATAAAATGAAAACTATAAGTCAGAAGTGAACGAGTTGACCATTTGAAAGGATATTCAGAGAATTTTAAGCATCCATTGAGCCACTCTTGGATTCAGGGGTTGACCAAAACAAATTCCCAGAGTAAAATGGATTATTCGTTCGAATAGTAAGGTGGATTCATGGATGGAATGGACCTTCATAAAGTTCATTCAGTGAATTGTAATATTTCATTCAACTTGTTTCAGTTAAGATATTTGACTTTGGTCAAATGGGCGCCTGAAGTGCTCGGTGACCCTTCGAAGTAAAATGGGTCATCCATCCGTACCATAAAGCCCATTCATGCATAGCGTAGACCGTTAGAAAAGGGATTCATAGACCTTGAAAGATTTATTCAGCTTAATTCAGGTTGAAGAGTCGGTTAGAGTCAAATAGGGGTCAAGAGCTCCTAATGGCATCCATATCAGTTTTTATTTAAAAAGGACCATTTGTCAAAACGATATTATTGATTCACGCATGGAGAACACTATTGGAATTGGGATTAAGATATCCTAAAAGATTCATTCAGGTTTTTCTCAGGTGATAAAGTTCATCGAATGTAAATAGGGATCAGAATTTCTTCATATCCTCTAGATCAGTACTACATGTATGACCTAGGGTCTACGACGAATGAGTGGGTGATAGTGACTGAGGAGGTTCTTAAGGGGTCCTAAGATGGGGAGCCTATATAAATCCCCTTGTAGGGAGAGCTTAGAACAAGTGAAGGTCATCGATTGATAGAAACCACATCGACGTTGGGCAAAAGGGTTTTTAGGTCAATTTTGTGCACCTGAAGTATGAGGTTAATGTTTTATTAGGTTCGTGGTCAGTTATGAGGACCCAAGGAGGTGAAGGTGACCGATTTAATGGGTTGAGGTTGATTCATAGGACCTATGAAAATGAATATATCCAATTCAATAAGTCGAAGATGTGTTACAATTAGTTCTAAGGGTCTAAAGATACCAATTTAGTGGGTCAAGGTCGATTATGGGGGCCTAAGGAAATAAGGATAACCGATTTCAGTCAGTCAAGGTTAATACTTAAGTTATGGCGTGGATGAATAATTCAGCGGGTCGAGCCCAATTCAGAGGACCTTGAATTTTGATGACCAATTCTCAGGGTCAAGGTTAATTATGAGGAACTTGAGTTAGGACGAACAATTTTGAGTGTCGAGGTCAATTCTGTGGACCTTAAGTTGTGATGACAAATTCTGCGAAGCGAGTTTAATTTAGAGTACCTTAAGTTGGGATGATCAATTCTTAGTGTCAAGGTCAATTATGAGGACCTAAAGTTTTGATGAACAATTCTGAGGGCTAAGGTCAATTCTGAGGACCTTGAGTTGGGATGACCAATTTTATTCGTGGATGTCATTTATCAGGACCTTGAGTTAGGGGAACCAATTCTGAGGATCGAGGTCAATTCTTAGGAAATTAAGTTTTGATGACCAATTGTGAAGGTCGAGATCAATTATGAGGTTCTTAAGTTGTAAGGACCAATTCTGAAGGCCGAGGTCAATTCTGAGGACCTTGAGTTGTGATAACCAATTCTGAGGATTGAGGTCAATTTTGAGGACCTTAAGTTGTAGAGCGGGGAAGAACTATATTTGGGAAATTTAAATTTCCTTTGGGGTGCAGGTGCGTTTGTGGTTTTTATGGGGATTTTGTTATTTTGTGTCTCCATTGGGGGGATGTGTAGTTCTGAGGTTCCGTTTAGGGAATTATTGAGAATAGGGGTGTAAAGTTATTTATGTCGGGGATAAGAGCATAAGATTAATCTGGTTGCGGATTTTGAGTGTTTTTAAGGGGCTTAGTGCTCCAAAAATTAATTTCTTGAGGAAAATGAAGTTTCATTTTTTTTAGTCATTTTTGGGAATATTGTGGGCAATTTAAGGGTGACAATACATCAACGTTGTGGGTTGTTGATGACTGGGATGGCTTGGAGTGGCAATTTAAGGCTTTGGGAAATGAAAAAGCCTTTGATTTGTTTGAGCCTATAGAGGATGAGCGTATTGAACTATACAAGATGACATACCATCATTCGTCAAGGGTGAGGAACCCTAGTGACAACATAAGTACAATGACCTTTGGTATTCCATTTTATTTTTCTCTTTGTTATTTTTCGTCCTTGTGAAGGGTTTTTATTCTTCTTTTTTTGTAGACAGACATTGGTTCTTTGAGCATTCAATCTCGAGTGATAATGGGGTTGAAGGAGGTTTGGGAGAACTTCCCTGTTGTTGTGTACTGGATGGATTCCAATGCGGAATTTGCCCATTTGGCATAGGCTTTGGACGATACATCGTGTTCTTATCTTTGGGGAGATAAAGGTCACTCCTATAGATGTTTAGCAACTGACAAGGGTTGACTGTGAGGGATTTCAAATAGAGGTGGACCTTACTCTGAGGGTGACAATAAAGGTGGTGTATGCATCCTTAGGGACGTGGGTAGGATCATATCCGAGAATTTTATCTGGATTTTTGCTTTGAAAGAGATTATCTTGAAGATGAGTGTGGACATGACTGATAGGTGGCAGGTGAGATGGACAGCCCGTCAATTTATTTTACTTATGTTGGGTGGTTTTTTGGTGTCCACGAGCAGCGACATAGTCCATATTTTTGTATAACCGAATCTGAGGGAAATTTTTGATGTCGAACTATATGCCTAGGGAAGCTAGCCTTTGGAATCCCTTAATTCTTCTTTGGATGATTTAAACCGGTGCTACCGATAAACTTTCATGGTGGCCACATATATTTTGGAGGTAATTTTGGATTTATTTTCCTTTTTTATGTATTTCATTATTTTATTCTTTTGTTCCATTTTTGTTGATTCTTGTCTTTTACTGACGCAATTTTATGAGGTTATCGAGTAAAATGTAGGGTTAAGAGACCTAAGGGTTGACGAATTGGGGGACTTCTGCCAGATGTTTCAGTGGAGAAAGTCAAACTGACGATTGAATCAGTCATTATCCATAGTGAACGTGCGGTGGGCTCTGTTTGCCCTGGCGAGCTATTCGGTTATCTTTTGTCAATTTTTAGTTTTCCTTTGGGAATCTTCATTTCTTGATTAGATAATGATTCTATGTTGAGGATTGGAGGTAGCCTTCTATCCCTGGGGGTAACTCCGCGAGATACGGGGGTGACAGACCTACATGCACAGATGCGATGGTTGATCGCACATGTGGTTGGGTACATCTAGTAACCAAGGGAAATGGTGGTAAGGCAGATTGTGGAGGAGGAAGTTGCAGTTCCATCATCGGCATCCCTATGTAAATGAGGGGAGTCAAAGAGATGTCAGATGATGCCCGAGCAATAACAATGATCGACGAGCCCTATACGCACTTCATGGATACAATGGCGAGTTATTATTATCTAGATTTTGTGATGAACTGGATGATCCCCTCCTATATACATGATGTGGATAACATGCCTCCACCCAATATGGCTTCAGTAGGGGTACTAGTGTTCTGGTGGGATCAGCACATATCACGGGTGGTGGCACGTCGGAGGCGGCAGAGGAGGCTCCAATTATTCAAGTTCCTCCACCCTCTTACGATTTTTGACTAAGTAGTGTGGAGTCACTAAGCGTTCCATGTTGACCTCATGCATCATTGTATGGGTTCATAGGGCTTACGGGTGAGTCCCTCTGACCTAACGTATATCCTTCTTCCTTTCCATTTTATGTTTGATTTTTTACTTTTTACTGACTAATTTGACTTTTATTATTCGTTCTTTTCTTGTTGTATGTTCGGGTGTCGACCACCTGGCCGATGGACATCAAGGAATCGATGTTGGATTATATGAAGAAGTTGGTTACTTCATGCTTTGTTCCACATGGAACCTTAGATGAGGGATCGAATTTTAGGAGTGGAGGATCCACCACTCGTTGTCAAAGAAAGTGTGTCTGCCTTTGGTGTTGAGGGCTTAAGAAGGTCAGTTGAGAGTTCAAGTTAAGTCCCATTTGTATTTTTCTTGTTTTCTTTGATATTTCCAAAATTTAACCAAGTGAAGCAAAATATTTGAAGAAATCTGCATTTTCTTTTTGAGTATTTTTCTTGATTTCATGACCTATCCTATATGCACTTTTAACTTTCTGTTGAGACTGTTTATTTTATGCAGAGGTATAGATAAGTGTGGAAATGATAACGAAAGGAACAATGTTAATCTATTTAGAAAAAGGGAGTGAAATGTATTTTGAGATTAAAAATCATTTTTTTCATAAGATAAAAATAGTAAATAACATGAGGGTAATATGTTTAAAATGGGGATTTTTTTTAAAAATTGAATTAGTTAAAAGAAGAAATATGGAATTTTCCAAGATAAGGAGGTTGTTGATCGACATACCTCTTAATCTACCTATCGAAATGGGTGTCAAGTCAAATTGTCTCTAGGTATTGATTACACTTTTCGACACATCAGAGCACATCTATAGGGCTTAAATTTAATCGGGCTTCCGAGCTCTTATCATCTATGATGGTTTTTGAATATAGAAAGAGGGGTGTGGGATGTGCTTTTTCCTCTAATACCCAGATTTCTCTTCTTGCATTGAATTTCTCATTCTCAAATGACTCTTCACATGTATGAAAGATTTTCTTCTTACCTTAATGGTCTGGAGGTCATGTGCCGATACAGTGTGGACTAAGATTCTTTCAACCTGCATCGTGTTTTTTTATGATGTAATCGAGCCATAGATATGAACTTGGTAGAGGTTGCAAACATTTCTGGTACCTTAAAAACTATGTCTTTCATTTTGTCCTGGATGAGGTTTGTCTATGAAAAGTTCTCGGCCATGTTTGGGGTCAACCCTAGTGTGGCAGCGGTTATGCTCAATTTTTTCCATTCTCCATGGGTATATATAAAGGAGTTACTTCATATTTATCCCACGTATTCTCGATGATTAGTTATTATGGGGACTCTTTCTCTTCAAGTGGTTATGTAATCTGTTCACTCTAGGGGTTTATTGGATGTTGGCTTTTCTAGACCTATCATCTTGGTCTCTATTATGAGCCCTTTGTTGGTGATGGGGGATTTGATAGTGGATCCCCAGGTGGATGTGATAATGGTGTGGATGTCTTACTTCCATAATCATGTGACAGTGGTGCTGGCTGAGACCTTGAATGGCCTGGATGCTTGGAAAGGGGGCCACTCAAACATTCTGATGGGGAGCCCATTAATAATCTATATGTGTCTTATAGACAGGTTTCGTCTTATGGAACATCCTCAGTAGCCCTGGCTTATTATGCCCAATTTATTTTTTGGACCTTTCCTCAGCTTCGTCCAATTTATAGAAAGCTAGGTTAACTAGTTTATAGAGCACAGAGTCCGGTGTCTTTGCAACTTAGTACCAAAGTGTGGGGACTTATGACCCATCTTGTAGCTTGGAGAGTATTAATATGTGCAGTTAGTTGGACATCGACATACATACACCTATTTCACTAGGGATATTCTGTACCATGTCAGGTGGGAACAAATTTTGCCCCCTTTCATAATAAACTTCTTTCAAGTGGAGGATTTGACTGAATTCTTGAGTTTGATGCTAGGATCTTTGTGGCAGAACAATCGACTGCCTATCCATCTATCAGAGTCTATGGGAGGTTCCTGACATGTGTCTAGAGACTACATGAAGTGGTTATAGAAGCAGGTGGTAAAGGAAATCATGGCAAAAGATACCGTTTAAAGGTGCTTCACTGCCTTCGACACCATTGAAAATAGTGTTGTGGTTTTATCCCATCTTGTTAGGACGTACCGCTCCATGGAGCACATATGGAATGTCAACCGGGAATGAGAAACATGGGGACCTCTAAGGGCTATTAACGATGATAAAGCAGGTATTTTTTATAGTTAAAATAACTTTTGTGTGAAGCTTGGGTATTTTTTATGAAGTTATTGTAATTTCGGTGTTTTATGTTTTGGGGGGGGGGGGGTCCGAATAGTTTTTGGGTAGATGGGTTTAGGTTCGTTTACAAATGGTTTAGTCAGTGGAAGGGGGTAATTTCACTAACTCCCTTAACTAATACTTCATATAACAACGTTGTACTCTTTGTTTAGAAATAAAAGTCAATTTTCATCATATTTTCTTGTGTCCCCTTGATGAGTTTTGCATTTGAATTATCGATACAATTCTCATGAGTTTCCATTTAAAAGAAAATTATTTTGAGGGGATCATGTCCCACACTGTTCTGGGTAGGGAAATAAAGTTATTTTTTTACAATAGAAGGGGGGTGATAAGAGTCATAGTGCATCGAGATTGTCGACTAAGGGTAAAATATCTTGAGTAGATCCCATTGACTCGACGTGCCATCTCTTCTCCATCAACATCTGTGAGCATAGTGGTGCCTCTTGAGAGAGTTTTCTTCATTATGTAGGGGCTATTCCAATTCCATTTGAATTTCCATTTAGGCTCCGAGACATGTTTTATGATCTCCTTATGGGTAAGGTATCCTTTCCTTTATACCTCGTTCATTGACTTTTAGGTTGAATGATCTATTTATATTGAGATAGTACCCTTGGATAAGATATAAATCCTTTAGTATCTTTTCATCGAAGAGTGATAATTCATCAAAGCGCATCTGATGCCAGTCTTCCTTGCGAACTCTAATACAGAGCGCATGATGCGGAGGTAAGGTATTTAAATCTCAACAGGTGTGACCATACTTCCATTTCCTCCCCATTACCTTCCTCGGTGGCTTCAGCGCTCGTGCACGTGGCTGGAGGGAGAGAAGAAGAAGGTCTTGCAACCTTTACAAAATGAGCGCTTCCGTCATCGTTGATGTGGGGAGATGTAAAGAAATAGAGTCACCAGCCTATTTTGCACAAAATATGCAAAAGAAATGATGCCTCCTTGAGGAACGACATCGAATACACATTAATGCCTGCAAAAATAATTAGTTCAATGGTTTTGGAGATAAGTTACGAAATGGAAAGTGTTAAGCATTCATCCCGCCCTTTTGGTGTCTCATGGGCATGTGTTATTACTATCCTTAAAAACAACGTGAAGTGTGTGCACATATATACATATTGGAGAACGAAATTTCTCAACTCATGTCATGGAGAAAGGTGGAGTGATATCTTCCCTAGGAGTATTCCCAAAATAATAATTGAAAACATAATGTGTGCGCTTATCAGAATATCGATCATTATGGTGAAATGAAAATATATGTTAGATAAATCTAGAAAAAGAATCTTAAATACAATACATAAAAATAATATATAAAAAATATACAGGGAGGACTCGAGTCTCAGGTTTTAGCCCGATCTGCCTACATAGCCTAAAAAGACATCAAAGTCCACGTAGTTCGTGGGGTTTATCCTATAAATCCAACTGGATATTTTACTTAGATGCGTGTGTGTAGAAAAAAGGTATTTTTATTTAAGAAACTGCGATGAGGAATCCCGTTTGGAATTTATGAATAAAATCATCTTTTTCATGTTTTTGGATTTTTTTATAGATAATATGTTACGTGGAATACTATTAATAAAATATTAGATTAGTAATATGTATGGGCTAACAAAGATCAAATGCCAAAGTAAATATTAAACAACTAATGTGAAAATAAGTAAATTAAAAGCGAGAGAAGAATGTTTGGATTTTCCCTAAAGACCTCAAGAATGATCTTGGATGTTTCAAAGGCCTTGCAAGTGGGTGGGAGTTGCAGGAGGAAAGGGAAATAATTTTGTTATTAAATTGTGTGTGAAAGGGATTGAAATGGAATGTGGAGGAAAGATTTTAATAGAGAAACCACACTGACTTTGGAAGAATGTTGATGAGATCACTGAGAGGGATGTTTATGTGGTCTTTTTCAAAGTGAAATCATCCTCTCCTTATATATAGTCAAGGCGGTGATGATTGGCATTGTCTTTGTCCTGCCTATCGACAGGTATCCCTGGACACACTTCTGATAGGCAAGGAAATGTGTTTTCCATTTGGCAACCTCATGCATCTTTGTATGTCTGAGACCCTCACGGGGAATTCCGTTTGAAAGAGTATTATGATAACTTTAAGAATATATTATTCACTCTCGAGTTCGAGGGTTGACATTGGTCAAACGAGGCATTGAAGCTCCCGATGGTCTTTTGGATAGGATATTCCCGGAGAAAAAAATATCGTTCGTTCGAACCAATGTTCCAAAGGGTATTTAGATCCCTTCAATGATTCTTTCAGTCTCGTTCAATTTAAAATTTGACTTTGGACAAATGGGGCTCGAAAGCGCCGGGTTTCCCTTTGGAGAAATTTTTTTTGTTCATCCATACCTTAAGGCTGATTCATGCATATGGAGCACCCCAAAAAGTTTATTCAATGCAATTTTAAGATTCATTCAATATCATTTGAGCTGAAGAGTTAAAGGGAGTCAAAATGAGTTTGGGAGAACTCGGTAGTTGTCGAATTAGTTTTTTGTGGAAATATTTCATCCATTCAAATGGTAAGTTAGATTCGCACATGGGAGGACCATTGAAAATGGGATTCATAACCCTTCAAAGATTCATTAAGATTTTTCTCGGGCAAGGAAGTTAATTGGGTCAAAATGGGGCCAGAGAGTGCTCGGTGGCGTCTAAATCAATTTTGATAGTAAAATGGACTGTTCATCTAAGCCATAAGTCCTGATAAGCACCCAAAAGTGTACATTTTATACCCCGAATAGACGTATTTTAGTTGCTAATTCTTGACAATAATGGTCTAATGCGCGTAAATGTTCAATGTGGAGGCTTGATTGCAGTTGCGGTGTGAAAAGCATTATTTCGAGGCAAATGTGAATCAAATGGAGTTGATTTCCCATTCGTCTATCCTAAAGCTAGCCTAAACCTACCCCGCACCCCACGTGTGTTTAGTTTCTGCCCTTTTATATTTTTTTTAGACTTTTAGTTAGAGTCGTTTTATTTTTAGGTTTTATTTTAGATTTATTTAGAATTTCTACGTTTTATTTTCTATTTTTATATTTTATTTTTAGTGGTGTAATGTTATTTTAGTTTTTTTGAGTTTTATTTTTGTTAGCGATTAGTGACTGATAAATGCAATTGAGTGTTTTTTTATTGTTAAAAATGATTTGGAGGCTCGAATTGAATAGATGATGTGCAAATTCAAGGATTGAAGTCCAATTTCACTCACAAAGAGATTTGGTTTGATTGTTCTTCTCTTATATTTCATTTTATTAGCCTTTTATTATTTGTTCATCGTGTTTAATATCATTTCTGGTTAAATCCCCCTTTAAAGGGGTGGGATGAACCCTTATTTGATGTTATTTTCGATTAATTAGTTTAATTATTTGAAAATTCCCTTTTAATGTTAATTTTAGTCCCTCACCCTTAAATTTACACATCGAAAGAGGGTAAATGATTTTCGAGACAAATGAAAATTCTAAGTTATAATAGGCATTTTAGATTCGAACTAGAGATAGGGGTTTCTTAAGTGTGATATTATTCCTTGAATTTCAACTCTAAAATTAATTTTCTAGATTTACATAAATTTTGATAAATCGATCCTAGCGGGTGATTAATTAAAAGGAGTGTAGATATATTTTCTTGAGTTGGGGGGGGGGGGGGGGGTAAACTTAATTTTCTAAAAGATTACTATTAAAATTTCACTTGCAACGAGAGTTGATTTGTAATTTTGGTATTAATTTGAGAAAATTCAAATAATTAAATTAATTAGTTAGAATAGCTAAAATTTGTGGTGTAGTCTCACTCCTTGATTGTTCTCACATTTATTTACCTAAATTTATCTCTTATTTTTGTGTTAGACTTTATTTTTCATTTTAGTCACTTTTTAGTTTGTCATTTGATCTCTCATTTTAGTTTCGTGTTATTTCACTTCTTCTCACCCAAAAATTGTTTTAATATTTGAAAAGCTAAAAAAAATTAGAAAAAGTAAAACGACACAAAAATAAAATTAAAATTGAATTAAAATTGAGTTTGTCTCTAGCTTAACCCCTTGAAGTGGATTGATACCCTTACTTACCTCTACACTTTAGATTTATATTATTTTGTAGGTAGTTTAAGGGTTTGATTAACTTGGCTTTTCAAGCAATGACAAAATACAGACAAAAAGTCAAGTTATCAAGTCCAATTTACGCATGGGTTATACTCTTGAAAATGGTATTTAAATCCTTTTGAAGATTCATTCAGATTTCACTCTGACGAGAAAGCTTATTTGAGTCAAATGGGGCCTAAGAGCCCCCGATGGACTCTAAATCAGTACTCAGAGTATGACCTAGGTTTCCACATTAAATGTGGAAGTGCTAAGGACCTAATAAATGTCTTGAAGGGTCCTAGAATATGGTTTCTACATATCCTCTTTACGAATGAGCTTGTAATAAGTGAAAGTCGTCGCATAGACACCATACGAATTTTTGGGGAAGAGGTAAATTCTATGGACCAAATGGAAGAGGATAACCGATTTAGAGGGTCGAGGTTAAACGTGAGGACTGAGGGATGAGGATGATCAATTTAGAGGTTCGAGGTCGATCATGAGGGCATAAGGTACTGCTGAGGATGACCGATTTTGAGGTTCGAGGTCAATTCATAGAACCTAAAGTCGTAGCGACTAATTTTGAAGGCTGATGCCAATTCTCAACACCTAAAGTTATCTTGACCAATTCTATAGACTTTGGTTATTTCATAGGAAATAAAGTTAGGACAATAAATATTGCTGGTCGACGTCAGTTCTGAGGACCTAAAGTTCTAGTTACCAATTTTGAGGGTCGATGTCAATTCTGAGAACCTAAAGTTTGGATGAAAAAATCTTAGGGCCGATGACGATTTTGAGAACATAAAGTTGGGATGACAAATTTTATGATCCGAGGTCAATTACAAAGATCTCAAGTTGGGACAATCGGTTCGGAAGGTAGATATCCATTCTGATGACCTGTAGTGGTGACGACCAGTTCCGAGGGCAGAGGTAACTTTTGAGGACATAAAGTTGAGGGGACCAATTCAACGGGTCGAGGTCAATTCTTAGCACCTAAAGATAGGATGACAACTTCTGAGGGTCGAGGATAATTTTGAGGACCTGAAGTTGGGACGACCTATTCAATGGTTCGAGATTAATTCTGAGTACCTAAAGGTGTGATGACCGATTCTGAGGGTCGAGGTCGATCTAAGGCCTAAATTTAAGGGGACCAATTCAGAGGGTCGAGGTCAGTTCTAAGGACCTAAAGTCGAGGGGATTAATTTTGTGAGTTGTGGTCAATTATCAGGACCTAAACATGTTAAATGGGGAAGTTTGCTCTCCAGGGAGACTTGTGGTTTTATCATTTTGAGATTCTACTACAGAAAGACATTGACTAAGATCATGTCCTTTTGTGAGGAAGTTTAGTCATGAAATTCCATTGAAGGAATTGGGAGGATATTATGTATTCCGATTGGGGAACCATTTGATTTTGGGTTTTGCTAGGTAATTATAGTGGACCTTTTTGGGATGCACCATTTTATAAGATGTGTTTTAGGGTTTGCATTGAGGGTAAGAATGTGATATTAATATGGGTGGGGATTATAGGAGCTTAAAATTATTTTCTTTATGAAGATATGTTATAATACTTTTATGTCATTTTTAGGGATTTTTTGAAAATGTTTGAATGTTTTGGCATTTTTTGTACGAAATTTCAGGGGGTATGCTGATCGGCACGTAGTATGGGTTATCGTTTTGCAAGTGGAATAGTCTCCTGAGTTTTCTTAGGTAGAGGAAAAGGTGGATGCCAAGGAGTCTTTCGATCGGCATGCCATTTGGGATCCTATAAAAAGGTGTAAACCGTCCTGATTTTTCACATGTTTTTGCATCTGATTTTTCTGCTTCTTCTCTCTGGATTCCCTCTCTAAGCCTTTCTTTCTTAAAGAATTAAAATTTAAAGGTACTTAGCGCGAGGGATACAATCAGGAGTGATTGACCATTGATGATTAGGAGGGCATATTGTGGTGATCAAGGGTTCCATTTGCTTTGGATAACGAAAATGACTTTGACTTGTTTGGGCCAGTAGTCGAGGATCGCTTTTTATTGCGAGATCACTCATGACATCGTTATTCTAGGGTGAGGAAGCCTAGTGGAAATGTAAGTGATCTTTTGCATTATTTTTTTCTTTTACTCTTTTTCTTTGTTTTCTTGTGATAACAAAAAGGTTATTTATTTTCCTTTTGGTTTAAAAGACTGGCATTGATCCTTCGAGCCTACGTTCAATGGGGATGACGGGGTTGAAGGACATATAGGAGAGTCTTTTGGCAGTGGTTCATTGGGTAGTTACTCCTACTGGCTTTTTCCTCTTGGCACAGTCTTTGGGTGAGACACCACATTCCACAGTGGTTTTACGTGAATTGGGAGAGAGGTGGTGGGAAACTACCCACACTAATTACTTGGGTTTTATGGAGATGACCATGATTACTATCGACGTGGAGCAGTTGCTGGAGACAGACTACGAAGGTGTGCAAATTTTGGTGGATCATATAGTGAGGTTAATTTCGAAGGTGATTCATATAGTTTTAGGGGAGGTTCTTCTGAGCTTGAGGATTAATGAGATGGAAGGGTGGAAGGTGAGGAAGACGACCTGGTCATTTATCTTTCATTTGTTCGGTTATTTCTTAGTGGCGATGAGTGACGACGTCGTCCATCTCTATTTTTTCCATTTCTAGGGATCTTTGAGGATGTCACTCTCTATGATTAGGGTGGGGGTATCACCTTGGAGACCCTTTATTATTCTCTAAATGCAGTCAATCGGTGCTACCGATAGAGCTTTACTAGGTCCACGTAGTTGTTGGAGGTATTCTCGAATTTTTTCTTGCATTTTCTTGCATTTATTTTTCGTTTATTGTGATTGTGACTATTGTCCTTTCTGCATATGTGGTCTTTTGAGGTGATAGGTCTTAACACCATATTGATTTCCCTAAAAAACAAGGACTTGGGGGACTTTTACAAGATGTATCGATGGCGAAAGTCCAGTTGGCTGTCAAACCAATCTTTGTCTTCGGTAGTAGTGCGATAGACCCTGAACACTTTGATGAGTGATTAGGTTATTCGTTTGTTCCTCTTTTGAATCCCCTTTTGGGTATTTTCTTTATTTTCATGAATATTGGAATCTTTGTCGGGGCTTACATGGTACTTTCTATCCTTAGGGGATGGCTCATCAGTACACGAGGGTGACAGGAGTGCATGCGCAGATGTGAAGACTGATGGCGTATTTTTTTGGATAATCTTTGTATCTGGGAGAGAGGGTTTTGCGCTAGATAGTGGAGTACGCGGTGGTGGTCCCACCAGTAGTGCCTCTGATGTACATGAGGAGGGTGGTAGAGATGTGGTATGTGGCCAGGATGGCGGCGATGCTTGGCGAGGCTAATTCGATTTACACGGATATGGTGGAGCCTTAAGAGTACCTCAATTTCTCGATGAGATGGATAATTTCATCATGAATTTATGATGTGGTGAGCATCCCTCCACTTCTAATAGATTCGGAAAGGGGTACAAGTAGGCCGATGGGTTGTGCCATTAGCATAGGTGGCATATCATCAACAGCGGCAACAGCTGAGGAGTCTTCTGTCATCTAGATAAATCTTCCCCGATATAAATTTTGATTGACTGGAGTGGGATCACCAAGCCTGTTGCATTTCCCTAATTTCGTGGGTTCGGGATTTTTGGGTCTCATAGAGTAACCCTTCAGCCCGAGGTATATTTTTCTTTTCTCGGCATGTCTCCTTTTTATTCTATTTTTATCTTTTTTCTGAATAATTTTGCTTTGATTATGTAGTTTTGCTTGCAGCATGTTCGGGTGCCCACTACTTAGATGAAGGACATCAAGGACTGTCTAGCTTTTGCGACTGCCTATAGTAAGGACTCAATTCATGTTCCTTTATATATGGTTTGGCCTACTGCCTCGGATGAGGGATCGAGCTCAGGCAGTCGAGGCTCTGCAGCTCGTCATGGAGGGAAGTGCGTTCCCTGTATGGATTGGTGGTTTAAAGATAGAAATATAGAGATTGGTTTTGAGTTAAGTCCCATTGCTTTGTATTTTATTGTTTCCAATTCTACATGAAAAGACTGTATTCATGCAAATGGAAATATATATAAAGAAATTTTTGATTATTCATTCTTCCTTCAACGACTTATTCTACATGCACTTTTTTAATTTGCTATCGAGACTGTAAAAAGATAGGATGTCTATTTATAAAATAGATTAAATAATTTAAGGAAAATATTTAAGTTAAAAAATGATGGGTAATAATGGATAAGTTTGTAGGAAATAACTCGAGGGCCTTGAAAGTAAGGATTATTTTTTTTTAGTTTTTCATTTTGACAAAATTGGAAAGATAGAATTTTTTTAAATAAGGGGTTTGCCGATTAGCATACCCCTTGTCCTGCCTATCGACATATGGGTCCTGCCAAATAACCCTAAGGATTTGATTTCACTTTCTTCAAGCCCAAAGTACTTGGTAGGGTAGGTTTTTGTATTCGTCTCTTTCGGATTCTTGTCTTTAGCCAATGTATTTGTTCGTAAAATAGGGGTAAAAGGGGTGTAGTTTTTCATCCATGCTCAGTTGCTCTTCTTTCTTACTAGTTTCTTTTTGCCTCATTGTTTCCCAAATAACCCTTTTGATGATGTAGAATTCTCTTCCTACCTCAAAAGTTTAAAATCCACATGTCTTTATAATGTAGACCACGAATCCTTCCATTTGTGCCGAGTCTCCCTGTGGCGCAATCGAGTTATCAGTTGGAACATATTAGTGACGACAACACAATTTTAGTACCCAAAGGAACACATTTTTTTGCTTTGGTTTAGACGAGGGTTATCCAACTTATGAGGAGTTTTCAGACATGTTGGGGATTAATCCTAATATAGGGGCGGCTATGCTTAAATTCTCTCGATCTCCTCGGGTGCTGTTAGCATAATTTCTTCATATTTCACTTCCAACGACTCGATCGTTGGTCACTGGGGGAATGATCTCTCCTTCTATTTTCATGTATTTAGTGCGTTTGAGGGATTTAAATGATGCAGGCCATGCCAGAGCTATTTTCCTGGTCCTAACTTCAAGGATCTTGTTGATGATATTGGACCTAATAGTGGATCCTTATCCAGTGGCCATTACATCATGGAGGCCATATCGTCATAATAATGAGATGGTGATACTAGAATAAACCCTGAATGGTCTAGATGATAGGCGGGAAGTTCTCTTTGACATTCTGAGAGGAAGATCGATTATGTTGTTCATGTGGCTGGCTAAGAGTTTTTTCTTGGTGATTCCCCTTAATAACCCTTGGCAGTCGTGTCGAACTTCTTTACTCTATATTCAATCATTTTTATCCCATCCATATAGAACTAGGTAAACTGGTTCGTGGGGAATGGATCTCAATGCAATCGTTGGTCGGTGCCCTGGTGGGGAGACATGCAACCTATTATGGAACTGGGAGAGTACTGGTACGTTCGGTTAGTTTACCTTTGATAGACCTCTTCTATTTCACCTCACGGATTCTGTGCCAAGTCGTATGGGAACACATAATGACTCCTCAGGCACATGAATTCTTTTATGTTGAAGACTGAATTGAATCCATGCCCATGAGGTTAGGTTCTTTGTGGGAGAATTATAGTACATCCACCTATCCATCTCAATCCGTAAGCAGGGTATGATATATATTTATAGACTAGCTGAAATGGATCTGGAAGTCGGTCGTGACAAGATTCACTTTTTTTGAATACCTGTCAGGCAGGGAAGGTTTGGGGGCCTTAAGGAGAAAATGATGATGGGGTTGGATCTTTTGGTAGCTGCGGATACGGTCTTTTTGAATTTGTTCTTTATTTCTTTTAAATCTTTTATAACTAGGATATATTTGTACGTTTTTGGCTTTGTGTTTCTGGGATTTGGGAATAATTTTAAGAGGTTTATCTTTAGTTTATTTTAGGGATACTTTGGTTAATGGAGAGTAGTTATTTTGACTCCCTTTGCTAATGCGTCATGTAATTTTACTGGACTCCTCTATTTGAATTTTTTTTTTATTTTGATCACATTATTGTGCCTCTTTATGAGTTTTACATTTTGAGTTATCTATACTAATCGCTAAGGCATACATAATTCTTTTGTTTATGTAAATGATAAAATGAATTGTCATTCTCGGGGGTAAGAGTAGAATAACATTTTGTGAAAAAGAAGGGGATCATTCCGATGTAAAGTGTATGATCCGCCTACGTACCTTTGGGGTTTCGACAATTTTCCGAGTTTCATTTTGAAAGATATAGTTTTTTAGACAATTTTTCCCTACATATTTATGGGTAGAATGAAATGAGTAATTGTTTTTAGAATAGAATGGGGTGAGATGAGTCATAGCGACCTTGATTTGGGTTTAAGGGTAGAACTTCTTAAGACGGTCTAGGTTGACTAGATGTGCCGTCTCTTCTATGTAAAGGTCAGTCAGTATAGGGGCACTACCAGACATGATCGTTTTCACTATGTAGGGGCCACTCCAGTTCGTCTTTAATTTCCCTTTGGGCTCCCAAACGAGTTCAATGGTTTCTTTGAGTGGGAACTCATCTTGTCATATACAATTATCCTCGACTCTTCTGTTTATTGATGGTTCTATCCAGCGACGGTATCCTTGTATGTGATATAGAGCCTTGAGTCTCTTTTCATCCAAGAATAATAATTCATCAAAGCGGTTCTGATACCAATCTTTCGCATTGAGATTGCTTTTGAGCATAATGAGTAAGGAAGGTATTTCTAGCTCAGTGGATAGGAATGGTTTCATCCCAAATACCAAGGAGTAAGGGGTATCACTGAAGTGTTATAGCCCTAGAGGGCATAAGGGATCTGATTGACCCAATCTCGATAACTCTCGATCCTTCAGAGGATTTTGTTAGAATCCTTTCACAGGATTTTGAAGATGGGTTTGCAAATGAAAGTTAACTAGCTGATGAATTAACAGACATACTACAATTTTGCCAAAAATCCATGAAGTTCCTACTCCGTTTGGTGCTCTAGCATTTCGAGTATGTCTTTCAATTTGGTAGGGTCTGATTCGATCTCCATCTCACTAACCATGAATCCTAAAAGATTTACTTTGGTGATGTAGAAAACACATTTATGTGGGTTTAACCGCATATGATATCTTGACATTCATTCCAAGACCTTCTGGAGGGTGGGAACGTGACCTTCCGAAGCCTTAGACTTGATAATCATGTCGTCTACATAGAATTTTACCTCCTTATGTATGAGATCATGTAAGATAGTTATGGAAGACCTTTGGTATTCACACCGTGCATTCCTGATCCCCAATGGCATAATCATGTAAAAAAGGTTCCCAGGTGGAAGAAGGCATTTCTTCTTTGACGGTGAGGTGTATCTTAATCTAATTGTATCTGGCAAAACAATTGGCAAATGACTTCAGAGCATTACTAGTCGTGTTTTCCATAATCATGTCGATGTTGGGCAGTAGGTAATCGTCCTCCGGAGTTGCTTTTTTAAATCTTGGTAGTCAACACACATATGGACTTGTCCTCTTGATTTTGACACAAATACAATGTTGACTACCCATGGGTGATATTCAATTACCCTGATAAATCCTATGTTCAACTATTTGATTATTTTGTAGTCGAGTTTGAGTGACCATTCAGTTTGGAGCTTTCATAATTTTTGTTTAACCGAATTGTAATCTGGAAGAGTTTGAATGTCGTGGTGAGCTATTTCGGGGTCGATGTCGGGCACGTCGTCATATGACTATGCGAATTCATCCACAAATTCCTTTAACAGTTATTCGAATTGCACACTCTCACGCTCATTAAGAGTGGACCTTATCCTAATCTTGCACTATTAGCCATTAGAATCGAGATTAATAACAATAGTATTATCCTGATTAATTTGGATACTATTATGTTGTTTTTAATTAACCTTATTAAGATCAATTAAGAATTGTTCATTTGTAAATTCATCATCATCAATATTTTTAATAAAATTAAGACAATTAAGGTAGGCACAACAAGATAGTCAAAATGATCGTTTATTTCACTTTTGGTAAAAACATATTTGCATACCTTATCAAAAGAGGTCTGATTACATTGTTATGAGAAACAGAAGGAACAGTAATAGATGAGGAGATAGTGGAAACATCAAGGTTGGGTTGCATCTTTGTAGAAGGGACTGGTATAACATTCCAGTTGAAGAGAGGCACATTAGTGGTCTTGATCACAGTGGATGGTTCAGGTGATGTAGTGCTTGAACGGTTTATGTAGAGTCTTAATGCCAACGCCTGCAGATTGAACGAGTATTTGATGTCACTTCCCTCGGAGATCCTGGTAATGGCTATGACTATTTCAGTGAGAGGGTTGCACTTAATGCTGGTAGTCTTCAGCCCGGGAGTAGTTGTCTTGAAAGAAGATTTCCATTCGAGGATTCATCTTCTTATCGACATGATCATACCATGGTTTAGGAAATCCATGGAAGAGGAAGTCTTCACCCTATTTAAAGAATCTCCCATTGAAATAATCCCTCGAGAGAGTCTTGGTATCTTCTAAACTTCTCTTCAACCATGGTTGGTGGAGCATTTTGACTTCTTTGGGTTAAGGTCGATAACCTATGCTACACAAGGGAAATGATTTTTTTTGGACTATGGGCTCTAGTATCCCTTTTTGATGTCGCCCTATCCCATATCCGAGAATAAAGGGCATATTTTTGAACATTTGTATCACGTTAACATTCCTATGAGGGTTGTGCTCTTGACAAACTCAGTCTTTGAAATTATTCACTGTTATGAGGGTTAGCGGCTCAACCATGAATCTAGAGAGAATCTTGTCATTCGGCCCATGCTATATTATTATTACTAGATTGCTAGTTCTGGTATTTTAGTATTGTCATCATTTCCAAAAATGGTAACAACTTGCCCCTTGAAGAAGAATTTCAAATTTTGATAAATGGAGGAGGATACCCCTCGAATGCAATGAAGCCACGGTCACCCGAGAAGTATATTGAATGATGTGGTTATGTCAATAACTTAAAACTTATTAATAGGATTATGGGTACCTTAATTAAACATTACAACTCTGATAAGTATCTCGCTTGAGTTCGGCTCAAAGTTTGTAGGCCACACGCATAACTAATTCAGTTATGACCCATTCAACCCCTAAAATCTCTCACAAGATATTATAGGAGTTATGGGCTAACATGGAGGAGTCCAACACCACCACTCTCTGAGAAACAACATGTTTATATTAGACCCTAAACTTGGGGCAAAGGGCATCCAATTTGTAAACACTCCCCTGGAGTAAAGTGAAATAAAATACTGAGACCACCACTATAGACGTAGGCTTTCTTATCGAACCACGTATATCTTGTGTTGTGTGTGATTACAATCCTTCCAAGTTCTTTATTTATTCTGGTGATTGCCTTTGCTTATTATTTTTTGTTAAGTTTAATTGTCACCACAATTGGCGCCATCTATGGGAAACGTTTGTTTTCCTTTAAGAAAACCTTCACTAAGAAGAATTTGGAATGTCTGGTCACAGCAGTAATGCCACTCAAGCAGTGGATATTCAAGAACATCCCGCCCCTCGCGAAATCAGATCTGAAGTCCGACGCTTAAATCCCAGGGATCACCTGGAATGGAAAGTTTTGAAGGAAAGCCAAGGACCATCCAGGTCCACTCATGTCTCCAGGATGATCGACGCCTATTAGGCTAGGCTCCAAGAGAAAGAGGAGGCCAATCATAAGAAAGAAGTTGAGAATGCTTGTCTTAAAATAATATTGGAGAAAATGTATAGAGAACTCCATCGTAGCGCCAGGCAAGGATAATATCTCACTCCTAGCCCTCAGGATAGCAAGTCTCGTAGCCGAGGAAGGAGCCCTAGACGTGGATCTCAAAGATATGAAGAATGATCATCAGATGACGACTTGCTCGAGCAATAATAACCAGCTCTCCATTATGGGATCCCATGTCGGGGAAATTATTACATACGAAATCCGGTCCAGAGAGAAATGGACCAATACCGAGCTTATTGGGGTGCCAGATCGACCAGAGAGATAACCAGGAGAGATCTTAGGACCCAGATAAAATCCCTTTCTCAATGGATATAGAAGAAGAAAAAGCCCCCAAGCTGTTCGATATTTCCAGATTCAAGATCTACGATGGAAAGACTGATCCTATCGACCATGTTAGGTAGTAGAGGAAGGACATAACCCTTTGGAACAATAAGGACGCATTAATGTGCCAGATCTTTCCCTCGAGCTTGCAAGATGTGGCCTAGAAGTTGTTCGAGATACTCCCTCACATATCCATCAGGAGCTTCGAGTCCCTGGTAGAGATCTTCACAGCTCGCTTCATTACCAATAGCTCCCATCCAAAGAGGATGGATGCTTTGTTGACAATGAAAAAAATGCCTCAAGTGAGCCTCATAGACTATGAGAAATGATATTTGGAGTTATTCAACAAGGTCGAGGACTGCTCGGAATAGATCGCTCTGGCATCTATTAAGATTAGCCTACCCAGTTCCTGCCTCTTGCACCAGTCCCTCACTAAAAAGGAGTCCATGACTATTGACGACCAAATGGCTCATATTGAAAAATATGCCAAAGTTGAGGATGTGACCCACCTCAGTGCAAGGGAGAATGGTCGTGCCAATTTCACCGATAAGAGCAGCGACAAAGATCAGATCCAAAAGAAATGAAGCAAAAATGTGGGCAAAAGTGGCCCCAAGAGCGAGAACGAAAATGGTGCTTCAAAAGAATTTCAGGCAGTGAACACTATTTTTAAAGAACCAATCTACTATATTATAGCAGAGATTTAGGACTGGCCATTCGTTAAGTGGACCAAGAAGATGGGAGGAAACCCCTCAAAAAGGAACAACACACTGAGATGTTATTTCCACAAAGGGGGTGGGCACAAAGTTGAGAACTGCAAGGCTCTCAAGTCTCACCTTGAAGAGTTAGCCCAAAATGGACATTTGAACGAATTTGTGGAGAAGAAGGCAGACAAGGTCGCCGTTAATGGAGAACCGAGGCCTGACAACGTGCTCGAGGAGGATGTTACCCCTGAGTTCATAGTGATTCATGGGGCATCAGATCTAAAGTAGATTCAAGGAAACTCAGCGCGGATTGAAGTTAAAAAGCTTATGATGGATGCAAGGTTTTCAAAACAATATTGCTAAAACGCAGGCATGAAAGCATCGACGAGCAGATGACGTTGACTATAACAAACACATTATGTTCACGGATGAAGACCTAGTGGGAGTAAGGACCCCACATCATGATGACTTGATTATTACACTCAAGATAGCTAACTACGATGTCGATAAGTTGGTCATCAAACAAAGTAGATCATCCGAAGTAATGTATCTCGACCGATTCAAAAAAGTTGAAGTTAAGCGTCACCAACTTAAAAGAAGCCACCGTCCCTCTAGTTGGCTTCGCTGGTAAAATGATCATCCCTTTTGGAAAGATTGTACTACCGGTAAGGGCAGGAAGTCTCTCCAAATGATTGAGTTTCTGGTGGTCGACATTGACACCCTACCAGGACATCCTTAACAGAGGGTGGTTGCATGCGATGAAGGTCGTCACCTCTACCTAGCACCAGAAACTCAAATATGTGATTGAGCGAGGACTGATGGAGATGCACGTAGATCAGGTAATGGTGAGAAATTTCTTTATAGAGCCATTTGCCAAAAGACTGAGAAGAATGTAGAGAAGGCCAAGGAGAAGGTTGAAGCATATGAAGGTTTGATACCTTCCAAATAAAAGATAAATATTTAAGACCTGGAGTGGAGGAGACTAGGCTCCTCCCCTCTAAGTGGGTCGTTGAGAACTTGGAGGAAGTCGTAGTCGGTGGCAACAACAAACATAGGATGTTATTGATCGGAGCCTCTCCCACTAATCAATAGAAAAAGAAACTAACAGTACTATTACAGAATAACTTGGACGTTTTTGCGTGGGAACCCTATGAGCTGCCTAGAATTGATCCCAGTGTAGTTTTTCATCGATTGCACGTTGACCCGGCTTTCAAGCTGATCGTGCAAAAGGCATGACGAACTGCACCTGTGAAGGCCAAGGCTATAGAGAGGGAAGTGGAGAAGCTTCCAGATATAGGATCCATACGGGAAGTTCAATTCCCTAAGTGGTTGTCCAACCCAGTAGTGGTCCCAAAAATTAATGGAAAATGGAGAATCTATATTGACTTCACCGACCTTAACAGAGCGTGGCCTAAAGACAGTTTTCCTCTCCTAAAGATTCACTAGTTGGTGGACGGCACAGCAGCTCATGAAAGAATGATTTCCCTAGATGCATACTTAGGGTATCTCTAAATCCCTCTACAAAAGCCAGATCAAGAAAACACAACATTCAACACCACCTTCGGGTTGTACTGTTACAAGGTCAGGCCCTTTGGGTTAAAAAATGTAGGAGAAACCTACCAGCGGTTGGTCACCAAAATGTTTAAAGACCAAATGGGAAACACCAAGGAGGCTACATAGATGATATGCTCGTGAAGAGCAGGCATAAAGAAGAACACCTCTCAGACCTATCAACGACCTTTAAAATCCTCAGGAAATACCAAATGAAGCTTAATGCAATTAAATGTTCCTTCGGTGTCAAGTCAGGGAAATTGAAGATAACTCGGACCAGATTGACGCCAGTAATAGGGTGCAGCCCCCCGCACGATATGAGATGTGAAAAAGCTCACAGGAGTGCTCACCTCCCTGAACCGATTCATCTCAAAATCATCCAAAATGTTCTAGCCGTTCTTCCAACTTTTGAAGAAAAGAAAATGTAGAGTGGAATGAGTATTTCTCGAAGGCATTGGAAGGACTCAAGGCTTACCTCTGTACATAACCATTACTCATAATCCCTCATGAGAATTACTCTCTATACCTATTCCTCACAGTTTCCAGTCACACTGTAATTATTGCACTAGTATGCGAAAGAACAGGGATCCAGTACCCAGTCTATTACGCGAGAAAAACCCTCTTGTACGCCAAACAGCGGTGCATACCCCTAGAAAATTTCGCCTTTGCACTAGTGGTATCCTGGAGGAAATTCAAACATTAATTCGAGGCTCACTCCATCATCGCCCTTACATCTCACCCCTTTAAAGAAGTCTTATAAAAAGTATATATGTCCGGTAGACTATCAAAGGGGTCAATTGAGCTCGGGCGATTTGACATCCTGTTTGAGCCACATAATGCAATCAAGGGACAAGTCCTCGCTGGCTTCATCACAAAATTTATAATAGAACATCCTTGTGACCAACTTTAGCCTATTGATCAAAGGGAAAACCGCTCGACACAAGGTGTTTGGTGGCTGTTCATTGACGGAGCCTCTAACTCCGAAAAGGCAAGAGAGGGCATCATGCTGGTTACCCCTGAAGATGCAATCCTCGATCAAGGAATCATGCCTAGATTTAAAGCCTCCTACAATGAAGCAGAGTATGAAGCACTAATAGCAGGCATATAGGAGGCAAGGCACTGGGGGAAAAGAAACTCCAAGTGTTCGGTGACTCATAGCTGGCCTCCAACCAGATATATGGAGACTTCAACGCGAGGGATAAGAGAATGGTGGCCTACCTCGCCATAGTGAAGAAATTAATGTCTAACTTCAAATAGGTCATCATTCAATAGTTTCCCAGAGGACAAAATAACCATGTTAACACCCTAGAGGCCTTGAGCTCAGTGATCAATTCTGACCTGAAGAGAACAATTCCAATCGACTTCCTTGCCCAACCAAGCATTACCCAGATCGAGAAACTGCCAAACATAGGTCATGTTCTATAAATTGAATTGAACTCTAGTTGTATGGACCCCTTAAGGGATTATTTAAAGGATGGTACCCTACCAGATGATAAGAAGGCCTCTCATTAGATAAGAGTCAAAGTTGCTCCCTTTCACTTATCTTGTGAGGGCAAAGTGTATAATAGGTATTTCACCAGTCCTTACCTCCAATGCATTCACCTCAAGGACATCGAGAAAGTTGTGCATGAGCTCCATAAGGGATTCTTTAAGAGTCATATTAGGGCAGTTCACTAGCTTTTTGAGCAATAAAGGAAGGAAACTAGTGGCTATACAGACAAAAGGATTATGGGATATATGCTCGCAAGTGAGAAAAATGTCAACTTCACGCTCCTATAGTTCACTAACTGGTAAGTGACCTAAAGTCACTTATTATCCCATGACCTTTCACCTAATGGGGAATGAACATCGTAGGCCCTATTCCTATCGCTGCCGGTAATCACAAGTATATGTTGGTTGCGACAGACTACTTCATCAAATGGATATAGGCAGAACCACTAGAAAACATCAGAGATGCTGATATGACAAGATTCATATGGAACAACATTATCACCCGCTTTGGGATCCCCAGGACCATCATTACTAACAAAAAAACCTAGTCCAAAAGTGGCCTGTTCTAGGGTTTCTGTAACGGCCACGGGATTAGGAACCATTTCAGCTCGGTGGCATACCCTCACATCAACGATAAGCTGAAGCTTACAACAAAACATTGATTAATGGATTGAAGAAACTATTGGAGCGAGCCAAAGGGGCATGGGTGAGAGATATGCCACACATCCTATGTGCTTACCACATTACCCCACGATAAGCAACCAGGGAAACACCATTCGCACTGACATATGGTATGGATGAAATCATTCCCTTAGTATCTGGCCTCCCCTCCATGAGGTCCACCCTGGTCGACCAAGGCCAGAACGATGCAGCAGTGCTCGCTGAGCTTGACCTAACCGAGGAACAAAGAGGGTTATAAGCAACAACTAGCAAAGCACTACAACAAGAAGGTCAATTCGAGATCATTACAAATATGGGATGTGACACCCCGCCTAATTAAATACCAGATGATCATTCCTATATTAAATTATAATCAAGGTGAACGGTCAGTTAATTCTTAGGCGGGGTGTCACAGGTGGTATCAGAGCATCAGGTTCTAGTGTCCTTAGGATCTGTACGGCTTATTTCGCTTTCAGCCTAGTATTTTTTGTTATAGAGCCCTATTTTTAGGACTATTGTATTCTTATATTTACGCTTACGTCTTCAGCTATTAAAGATTTGATAATAACTGTAGACTACTAAATCTCTTCCTATTTCAGATGCCTCCGAGACGTGCACCAAAGGATAGGTGTGACCAAGCCGAGCATCCAGTAGCTCCGGCTCAGGGAATGAGGAACGCAAATGAGGTAGCCGCTATTATTTCTCAGGCGGTGAATGACGCGCTAGCGGTAGTACAGTAGGCTCCACTCCAAGTTCAGGAAGTGGCACCAGTACCTGCACAGCTTCCATCAGCATGGGAGCGGGTTAGGGATGCCTTTCAGAATGCGCATCCCCCTGAGTTCTCGGGTAGTTCAGATATCATCATTGTCAGCCAATGGAAGAAAGACATACAGAGGCATCTGCGTATGTATGAGTGAAAAAAGGTGAAGAAACAGTTGTTGGCTTCCTTCAAGCTAGTGGGGGCCGCTTTGCAGTGGTGGGAGTCCACCACCACCTTGGAGGAGATGAATGCTATCCCGATTCAGTCATTCTTGGAGCGGTTTGACCGTAAATATTTTCCATCCGCTGTGCAAAATGAGATGAGGCAAAAGTTACTCAACTTGAAAAATTAAAATTCTACTGTTGCTGAGTATGAAGAGGAGTTCACAAGACTTCTCACTATAGTGCCAGATGAGGCACCCACTGAGGGTAAGAAGATACTATTGTTTGTGGACTGGTTAGCTTGGAGGATCCGTCAACACCTTATAGGAAATCTGTCTCTGATTACCTACACAAACGTACTCAATGCTTCCTTACTACACTGTCAGGATCACCGCTTCCATCTGCAGGGAAGCAAGCGAGCAGGTGAGTCCAGCCAGCAGGGCAGGACAGGGGGTAATGGTGCTAGTGGAGCACCGACATCTCAGGGGTAGACTCGCCAGCATGAGCAGAGTTCCCATCAGGGGGAACTTGCTAAGCGGTTCCGATCGGGTGATTCCAGGCATGGATCTGGGGGATTTAGGCAGGGCCAGCCTAATCAGCAGGGCCTGTAAGGCCAACATCGCCAGCAGCAGGGTCAGCAGCAGGGCCAACAGGGCCAATAGCGTTTTCATCAGGGCCAAAAGGGCCAGTGGTGGGGTGGTAATGGCCAACAGGGCCGTGGTCAGCAGGGTCAGAGGGGAGGTAATTTCACGGGCTGATGTTTTGTGTGTGGCAAGAATTGCCATAAGCGCCAGAATTGTCTAGAGGGTGATAGGTCCCCACAGCAGAAGGGTGCCCGTAATGAGCCACAAAGGCCTCTTTTTCTAGCCACCCTCCCAGCACCAGCTCAGGTACCAGCCCTACCAGCCATTCCAGTCGCTGCGATGCAGCAGGGGCAGTTACAGTACGAACGTGTCTATAACGTCCACCAGGCAGCAACTCCAAAATGCACCCCCTGCGATTGAGTGTATGTTTCCTATCCATTGTACTATGGGTCGAGTTTTATTTGATGCTGGTGTGACACACTAATTTATAGCTACCCATTTTGCGAAGGCCTTAGGATTATTAGCCAAAACAAAGAGCACTGTAACGTGTGTAGACTCACCACTGGGAAATGGATCGCTAATTTTCTTCATATGCCGGGGTGTGGGAGTAAAGATTGGTAGCTTGGTATTACTAGGATACATGTTAGTCTTAGATATGCATGAGCGCGACGTTATTATTGGTATGGATTGGCTCGCAGCTTACAGAGCCATGATAGATTGTTTCGGTGGGACTTTTCCATTCCGGGACAAGAGATGTTTGTAGTGGCGATGCCTCACCTAGAGGGAGGCTCGACCACTCATTTGTATTACATAGAGGAGGATACCTCTAAGGAGGTTGTGATTCCCTTAGACTCGATCCTAGTTGTTCGTTAGTTTTCTGATGTATTTTAGGAGATACCAGGCCTACCCCCCAGTCGAGAGATAGATATTGTCATAGATTTATTACCGGATACTCGACCGATAGCACGTACTCCATACCGTATGGCTCCGGCGGAGAAGTGAGAGTTACGAGATCAGATAGAGTAGCTGTTAGGTCAGGGATTCATTCACAGGAGTACCTCACCTTGGGACGCTCCAGTTTTGTTTGTGAAAAAGAGAGATGGTTCATTGAGGCTATGTGTGGACTACCGGGAGATGAACAAGGTCACGATACGGAACAAGTATCCATTACCGCGAATTAATAATCTATTCGAACAGCTGAGGGGAGAAACTTTCTTTTCAAAGATAGATATGAGGTCAGGGTACCATCAACAACGTATTAGGGAGCAGGATGTTTTCAAGACATCTTTCTTGACGAGATATGGGTCCTATGAGTTCAGAGTGATTCCATTTGGACTCACAAATCCTCCAGCCATATTCATGGACTTGATGAACCGAGTGTTCAGAGAGTTTTTAGATCAGTTTGTCATCGTCTTCTTAGATGACATCCTGATATATTCACAGTTCGAGGAGGAGCATACCGAGCACTTAAGGCAGGTTCTTCAGACTCTACGAGAGCATCAGCTGTATGCTAAGTGCGAGAAGTGCAGGTTCTGGTTACGTGAAGTGCAGTTCTTGGGAAATGTTGTCTCTGAACAGGGGATAGCATTTGACCCCAGTAAAGTTCCAGCGGTGAGGGAGTGGGGACAGCCCACGACACCGATGAAAGTACATAGTTTCTTGGGATTATCCGGACACTACAGGAGATTCATTCAGGGGTTCTCCAAAATAATGGGTCAATTAACGAACCTGACTTGCAAGGGGGGTACCATATGTTTGGGATGATGCTTGTCAATTGGCCTTCGATGAGCTAAATACAAGCTTACTTCAGCACCGGTCATTGCTTTACCTACGCCGGGCCTGGATTATCTAGTTTACACCAGCGCCTCTTTACGGGGACTTGGGGGAGTACTTTAGTAGGAGGAAAAGGCTATAGCTTTTGCCTCCCGCAAGCTCAAGCCTCACGAGAAAAATTACCCCACACACGACCTAGAGTTAGCAACGGTCATTTTTTCATTGAGGATATGGAGACACTATTTATTAGGGGAGAGATTTCGCTTGTTCACAGACCACAAGTCACTACAGCACCTGTTCACTC
This sequence comes from Sambucus nigra, assembly GCA_949130495.1. Lineage (NCBI taxonomy): Eukaryota > Viridiplantae > Streptophyta > Magnoliopsida > Dipsacales > Adoxaceae > Sambucus > Sambucus nigra. The sequence goes on along the minus strand of OX422217.1, from coordinate 301,822,253 downwards.
AGTGAGAGCTGAATATGCATCAGCGCAGGTGGTTAGAGTTTGTGAAGGACTATCAGTTCGACATACAGTATCATCCGGAGAAGGCCAACGTGGTTGCTGATGCATTGAGCCGTAGGCTGGTAGACGATGTAGCAGACATCTAGAAAGCAAAGTGGAAGGAGTTGGGCCACCAGGAAGCAGTACTCGTTCCTTCATATCTGTTATGACAGTGACACCCGAGATTTTTATGAGGGTAATATAGGCATAGACCGCAGACCCATTTTTCTAGGAACAGATTGTACGACTTTTAGCTGAGGGTGCTGAGTCATATTCTGTTCATTCTGATGGAGGTTTGAGATTTAATGGGAGATTGGTGGTCCCAGAAGGAGAAGATTTATATCATGCAGCGATGACCCAGTCTCACGGGTCCCGATTTGCGGTGCATCCTGGGGGAGATAAGATGTACCAGGATATGAGGCGGTAATACTGGTGGAGTGGGATGAAAAAGGACATCGCTGACTTCGTGTCAAAATGTTCTACCTGCCAGCTAGTAAAGGTGGACCACTAGAAACCATCAAGGTTACTTCAGTCATTGGAAATACTCGTGTGGAAGTGGGAGAGTATTTCCATGGATTTTATTAAAGTGTTCCCTACATCACAGCGGGGCCAAGATTCCATCTGGGTGATTATGGACCGTTTGACCAAGGTGGCTCATTTTCTGCCAATACGGATAGACTATACCATGGGTCAGTATGCTCAGTTGTTCATTGCTGAGATTGTCATATGACATGGGGTGCTCCTGAATATTGTGTCAGATAGAGACAAGATTTTCGTGTCGAGTTTCTGGGAGAGATTTCACGAGGCTATGGGTATAGAGTTGAGGTTGAGTGCAGCTTATCACCCACAGACAGATGGACCAACATAGTGTACTAATCAAATGTTAGAGGATATGCTACGCATGTGTGTCCTTGATTTTGGAGGAGGCTGGGAGCCTCATCTTCCACTAGTAGAGTTCGCTTATAATAACTCTTATCAGTTCACGATTGGCATGGCTTCATTAGAGGCTTTGTATGGCAGGCCTTATCTTTCCCCAACGTGTTGGCCAGAGGTGGGTGATAACAAGTTACTCAGACCAGAGGTGATTTAGGAAACCTCCGTGAGGATTGAGATTATCAGGAGTCGCATTCGAGTAGCCCAGGATAGGCAGAAAAGATATGACGATGCAAAACGGTTCTTTCGAGAATTTAATGTGAGGGCCCAAGTATTACTACGTGTATCTCCTATGAAAGGAGTGATGATATTTGGGAAGAAATGGAAATTGGCCCCGAGGTACGTGGGACCATTTCCCATTATCGAGAGGGTTGGGCTGGTAGCATATAGATTGGGACTGCTAGAGCATTTACATCGCATCCATGATGTATTCCACATCTCGTCGTTGAGAAAATACCTTCGGGATGATATGCCCCACAACCACATCGCGATAGAAGAGATAGACTTACAGCCTGATAGCTCTTACGAGGAGAGACTAGTGGCCATCCTAGACCATAGCGAAAGGAGATTGAGGTTGAAGGTAGTTCCACTTGTACGGGTCCAGTGGGAGCATCATAATGTGGAGGAATCCACCGGGGAGCGCGAGGCAGATATGCACGAGAGATACCTAGATTTATTCTTACCATGTAGGCCTTATTTTCCGAATTTCGGGACAAAATTCCGTTATTAGGGGGGAAGTATGTAATACCCCATATTTTTATGCTTTCTAAATTTAGGAATTTATTAAATTTAATGTGAGTTATTAATTTAATATAAATCCGGAAATTAATTATTTTTTTTCTTATAATTACTAACGTGACGAGAGTTAGTAACCATTGGAAATTTATTGAATATTACTAATGAGTAAAGTAAGATATAATATTGGTTCTATTAAATGTCACGAGTGAATAAAATGACAATTTTGAAAATTTAAGTCGGGACGCGCTCGTGTCATGTCGGGACTAAATGTTAATTAACAAAAGTGAATAAATTATAAGTCACCCGTATGGTCATTTCGAGTGCGTCACAGTGTCTGAAAGGGTCGAGATAGTCAAAATAATGTACCCGGGGGTTTAGTTTGGGTCTCGGGGGCATTTTTAGGCCTAATTAACACCTCGGGAGGGCGTTTTAGACATTTTACTTTTTTAGGCCTGAAAACCCACGAATTTTAAGGTTATATCAGATGCTTAGGGTTGTCTTCTAGGGTTAACACAACCAAAAACAAGTGACGGCCATTGGATAAGGAAAGAGAGAGCTTGCCCAAGAGTTCTAGACCAAGAACTCCTTCGTTTGCGCCGTCATCGCCGCCAAACGATAGATCGCGTAATGAGGATCACCACCACACGGATTTCAGCCGCAAATCCGAAACAAAAATTCCTAGGCAAGTATTTAAATTTCTTAATTTCATTAATGCTTCATTCATATTAGTTTAGGGTTGATTAGGATGATTTTTATGAAAGAAAACCCATGTTGGTGATTAGAAATCGCATGTTGTAGTGATATAGACAATAATGTGGAAATCCCTTTCACATGTAGAAGTTGAACCAAGAATTTATATTGGTTTAGAAGTAGAAATTCTGGGAAAAGAATAAGAAGAACTAAGTTAAAGAAATTTCTAGGGTTCATGAGAATTATATAAGTTTTGGCCCTTTTAATCCATGAATCATAATGAAAACTCGCATGCCTTATGTAGGATATTGCTAATTTGGGTTTATAATGTTTGTGGTATAAATTTCTGGGAGTTTGGGAGTTAAAAATTTGGATTTTGATGATGTTGGATGATAGAACCCATAACTAGTAATCTGCAGAATTCGCCATACCTGCTTGATCGATCGATCGACTATAGAGCATCGATCGATCGAACACCCTCCATCGATCGATCGACCCCTCCTGTATAACTCATATTCCCTATTTAATAGTTCTTTCCAACATAAATGATCAGACGTTTTTGGATATTAATGTTAGAATATTTTGGAATATAAATAAGACAAGTAGGACTTTAGAAATAAATGGGATCGTTGACAAAAGCCGAATTTAACCTTTCACGGGGGTGTTTTACATTTAAGGGAAAATGGAAATACGTGTTAAAGGGTGAGACTCGTAAAGAAGTGACGTTGAAAAATGATTAAGTACCTAATGAAATTTCACTTGGGAAGGTAAGAATCCACGAGTGTACATAGTGAGTTGGAATAATCCCACAAATTAAAGTAATAGACAAACCGCTATACGTGATGCTAAATAATGAGAAATAAGGATAAATATCGTAATTATGGGTTATGAGAATGTATCTAAATTTGATATGGTAATAGTAGTATATTTATATGAATGTGTTTATGCATATACTATATACGTGTGAAAATCATGCCCGCACTACTTGCTATCCCTGAGGTTACCGCGCTTTGACGGTCTTATCTCGATGGGACCTTTATGGGCGATATTGACTCGTTCCCTAGAAAATATAAATCCTTTGGTACAGGCTAGTAGATCGATAGTCAGACGGTCCTAAGAGAGGTGAGGGAATGTGCTAACCTCTTAGAGACATGGAACTATGCTTTGCCTCAATATTGTTTGTGTTTTGTTTCAATAGAGTTCGAGAGTGATTCCAAACATGTATTTCCCTTGGTACGAGTGATACGGGGACTGGATAGCAGAGTATGCCCGCATCATAATTATTATGTGGGGTGCTGTTAAAATATATATATTATATGAGTATTTAATATATATATTTAATTCTGTAATTTGGGAATTACCTATTGTCTTTATGGTAAGTAAGAAATGAATAATTATTTCAATTTGGGAATAAGTGTTTGAAAAGTATAATATGTTACTGAGAAACTTCATTAGTAAATAAGGTTTAAATGAGAAATTTGTTGTTAAATGAAATTAACCTCTTAAACAATTGAATTTGTCAGTTTAAATCTTACGAGCAACCTAAGATAAGATAAGTTAAACCGTTGGGAATGTTAGTGCGATAGGCGTGCACATTAGAAGAGAGGTGAGAATTTCTCAAGAGAGTGCTGCACTAATATGTTGTTCCATTGGACAATAAACATTTTAAATACTTGCTAAACAAATTTTTAATCGTTTTTACAATCGGGCTCTAACCCGTTTCCATTTTCTTTTCTCTCTTATATATATGTATATATTACAGGGGCCCAGCCACAGGGGCGTCTTGCATAGGATCCTTTGGAAGGAACGCGCTGCAGCTTAGGTGGGAGTTGCAGGCTTTTTTGTTTAGACGACCTCATTTGTTGATTCCACTTCTAGCACTATTTATTCAGTTGGGCATGTGTCGCCCTTTTCCATTATTCAGTTACTTATTGGATATTGTGATTTGTTTATTTCCAGTATTTATACTTTTGGATTTATTGCGTTCAGGATGTTTTCCTTTAAGTTTTAATGTTGGAATCACTTAGTTGGATGTTTTATTAATTGGATTGTTTGTTCCAATATATTGTTGGTTGATTCTTAAATTATGAATTATGTAAAGTTTTAAATTGTTGGTTTTAAATAAAAAAAATTGGAAAGTAATGTCTAAAATGGTTTTGACACTTAGCTTAATTATTTAGGGTGTTTAAATTGGAAATGTTATTTTTACGACAGTGATGCTAAGAATGAACCGACTGTTCACCTTGATTATAATTTAATAAAGGACTGATCACCCGATATTTAATTAGGCGGGGTGTCACATCGGACTACGTCCTAAGGAAAGTTCTTGGCAGAGTAGTAAAACCATTAGATGGCAATCTAGGACCAAACTGGGAGGGATCATTCAAGGTGATAAGGGACAACTTGCAAGGAGCCTATAACTTAGGAATGCTGGAGGGCAAGGAGATACCTCGATCTTGGAACGAAGCTAATTTAAAGAAATTATACTTCTAGTTTTCTACGTCGATATTTCATTACAATGTTAAAATTTCCAATTCATTTCTGATTAATAAAAGATTGTTTGGCAGTGGCATTCTACAAGATGTTGATTTTTTCTCAAATACTTTATAACTTATGCACCTTTTCCAAGTTGCAGGCTCTGCTCTTAGCATTTAAAAGCAGAGTATTACCCTCCTCATGTTTTCATAATCAAACATAAATAACCTCCTGGCATTGCCCATGGCAATATATGAAGCCCTATAGGGGACCCTTAGGCATCTCGGCCAACTCAGGTTGGTCACCAAACTATGTTTGACTCAAAAAACCTACTCGGATCAAACAACCAACACCAGGTGTGTCCTCGCCATTGCCACACTTAGGCCTAAGGGAGTATGAAGACACAACCTAAAAGGTAAAGTGAGGCAGAATGGTATCTTATAAACATACTGGACTGGGGGGATACTCACTCAATAAAACAACGCTGCCTATATCAAATCTAGTCGGCTAAGAAAAGCCCAAGATAGTCAAATAAGAAATCAATGAAGTAAAAAATACACAAGTTTAGTTAAAGAATTTCCCAAAACATAATTATTGTATTACATCATTACATATACAACAAGTTACATGTGTTGGATAAAGTAAATCGTAATGAGGATTAGGTCTCCGAGCAAGATAGGCATCCACTTACGCTCTTCGACCATCATCTGAGTGAGGAGATAATTCCTCCTCGACTTCATTTGAATCAGGTTCCAATAGGTGTCTGGGATAGCATCTATGAGAACCCACTAATCATCCCTTTTGAATGGGTTAGGCATCAAAGTTGAGGGGGTGATGTCATGAAGATAACAGAGGATAAAGTTCCTAGGAACCTGCAACTCCCTATGAGAACTCAAGCATCCCCTAATAAAAGATAACTCTTCAACTTCCCCAAACATCGTCGGGCCATTGGTCCAACCCTGATCATAACCATCAGGCCACACTCACCGAGGACATTTCTTGAACAGATGCCTCAGCAAGGTAATATCCCTTTAAAGACCGACAACTATCACATACACTCGGAAAACATCATCTCGAATCTCAATAATCTTCCTAGCTGAACCTCTGTCATCAGTACCAGCTCGTGGTCTAGCCAATGAAAAGGAACCACATAGGACTCGAGGATCAATGCCAGGATCATTCTCCCTGAGTCGCGAGACCTCTCTCCTCAGGGCATCATTCCCTTGTTGAAGTACCTCTCCAACCTGATTAACCTTGGGGGCATCCAGAAGTTTAGCCTTCATAGCATTGACCTCTTATTGAATAGAAGTGCTAATTTCCTCCATCTCTTGGATCCTATCCTTTATCTTGTCAATGAGCTCTGACTGACCCTTATACTCCCTATTCCTTGACTGAAGAGACTTACAGATCCTTACAAAGGCTCTGCAGACTTGATTGCTCGCATCAGGTCTAAGAATTTTTTCTAACTGAGAGGTAGTAGGAATATAATCCTCAACATCCATGAGCTACAAACCATATAAGGATTAAAAAAATCAAAAAAATCAGCACATGGAAGGGAATTGAAATTCATTTCATTTAAATAAGGTTCAGAGTACATCAACGAATGTAAATAGTAAGTGAAATACAAAAAATACAAAGTGCTCCCTAAATAAGACTAGCTTGCAACCTCAGTCTTCTCTGAGGTCACTGGTTAGGAGATCATTATCAATGATGGTTAGAATAGCAAGGAGACCTTCATTGGTAGCACGAAGAGGCACCTCATCTATGATAGGTTTAGGACCAGGGTCATGCTCATCAAATAGGGTGGAATCAATATCCACCTCAGCAATGAGTAACGCCTTTTCCCAACCCTTCTTAATGTTAAGACGGCCAATATAACTAATCCGAGCCTCAACATCCTCAAACTATATGAGCCCTCCAGTGTTATATGATCTTTCTTTGAGGGTGGTGGCCTCAAATTCCACCTTCTTCACCTTCCCAACAAGCACCTTCTTCTCCTCTGCCAAGTTATAGGGCATCCTCAGCTCTTCGAGCTCCTTGGTTGATACCTCCTTCATTTTTTTGGATTGGGCCAAGGAGAGGTCAGAATACTTTTAAGAAGAACTGGCAATCTTCAAGCTGGCCTCCAGCTCAAAATTTTTCCTTTCCAGATTAGCGTTCTTCCTCGGAAGATTATTACGGCTGCGGTAGAGGACACTGAAACCAGACACAAACTGCAGATAAAAGGAAATCATCAATAGAGAAAGTATTGGAAGAAATATTTCAAGATAAGACAAGTGAAAACGGGTTTACCAAGGCTAGCCCCTGACTTTCCTTTAGGGCTAACTGGTTGGTCCCTATGTTTATCGACCTCTGGCGATCAGCGGACAACACTTCCCTCTCAAGCACCGTCGGAACTAACTGAGGGGTAAGAGCAATAGAATCCCCCTCAGTCGGAGCATACACAGGTACCAGAGACTGCCCCTCCTTTTTCCTAACCTCTTATCTCCTCTTCTCTTCTTCACTCTCCTTCTTCTCCCTCTCTATCCTCTTTATCTCTTCCACCTTCTTCTTCTCCTCTTCCTTCTTTCTCTCCCTCTCTCTCACCACTTCCTCCTATTTCTTCTTCCTCTCATGCTCGTGTGCAACAGTCTGGGAGCTGGTGGTGACATCCCCACTCCCTGATTTCTTCTTCTTCAACCAGAGAGAATAAAGCACATTGTTTTCATCGCCATCTCAGATCAAATTCTTTTTAGAAAGATCCATATCTTCCTCGGTGGACCTAATTGAATCCCATGAACACTCTTGAGACTCTGAACCCTCCTCTGATATGGAAGATTTTTTCTACTTCATCTATCCTCACTGTAATCACCTTCATCACCACCCCGGTTAGCCCCCTCGATCTCTTCACCAGAGCTAGTTTCCTCCTTGTCCAATTGGATTGGGTTAGCATGAACCTCTTATGTGATATCTAGCTGAGGAATGATGTCCATATGTCGTGCAATGAAATTGGACCCAATGTTCTTGTATTCCAGATGAAATGCCGCTGATCGAGGATGCTCACCGTCGGCTAAAAGTTCCGTAATTTTCCAAGCCTTAACCAGCTCAGTAGCTCAAATCTCGCGAAGAGCGGGTTCGAAAGTCTTTATCTTCACTGAAAAAAAAAAGAGAACAATATATGATAAGGACCATACACTAATAGAGGATGAATGAGTAGAACAAGAACTATGCCGACCTATATATTCCTCCCCATAAAAAGGAATCACATATCTCCCAGACCTCGAACCTTCAGTATGGGGAGGGAACTGCCAATTTCAATAAATAAACCCCTCATGCCAGTAGTCCTTATGGGAATTAGGTATATTTACTGCCGATACCCTATCAAGACTCCTAGATTTGAAGTAAAGAAGACCATAGATTGTTCGAGAAAAAGAATAGCATTAGCAGATTTTAGCAAGCCCTACAATGGTGCCATATATCTGATTAATTCTATGCACACCATTGACAATTTTCTAAACATTTGACGATCACTATGCAAGAACTATATCAAAGTAACTAAAAAAGTGAAAAAACAAGCGATTTGGGGGGAAAATAAGACCCCCATGTGATAACAAAAGAACATGTCTCCAATGACCATCCTCAATGTCCCTGACATTACGAGGAACATGGGCACATTTAATGTCGCGCCCCGAATTAATTAAGTTAAACTCATCCTTTTTAATTAGAGATAAATTGCCTTAAACAATGCTTTAATTTAAATCTCTGAGGAAAATAGCATAAGATTATTTTTTTTCCAAAGGTATGTGTAGATGAAAACATAACTGCCTTTACTTATAACTTATAAGTACTACATAACTTTACGTAACCAAGATCCTTAGTTTAATAATTACACAAAAGGAATCTTGATATTCAAACCATACTAAATATCCGTCACTCCCCCGTTTCAAGGTCCTAACATGGCAGTGAACTCCAAATTATAAGCATACATGAAACAAAACATTATAGGAGTGTAAGCTATAAAGGTTTAGTGAATGACCACATACCACACATATAACCAATCTGAATAACCATTTTGATTTTGTTCTAATGCTATAACCCAACAGGAATTGTGAAACTCTCGCAAGCCTGGACCCGCCATAGTCCAATTAACCCACCACAGTAATTAGGGACCACCACATCCCTTTATTAGGCCCGAGTACACAAACCTTTAAGTTGGATTAACAGGACCACCACATCCCATAGGACCCACCACAGTCCTTAACATTAGATAAAGGACTCACAAGTCCATATCATCATATAACATCGCTTAACATTTTTAATCATATGCATATGTTTCATAAATACAACATTACTCCCATAAACATTTTCACACGTGTTTAACTACACATTTCCATATGAAATTATAAGCATTTATATTTCATAAGGAAGGTCACTCACCTTGGATTTAGTGCTAATATTAATAACAACTACTTCCTTGGTATGGTAGTATTAGCTGCTTCCCCACCTAACAAGTCAATGTCGTTAGTATTTGAATACACCGATTAACATCAAACCCAGTAACACATCACATAATTTGGTCAATCAGAAATAACTAAGGAGGAATTACATATGACACTTCACATTTATATAACACCCAATTAATTAGGGTTCTAACACAATTTACAGAATTAAATTACGAATTTGCTAGACAAAGTTATGCCCATTTTATTACAGCCTTTTCCAAATCGTTTCTCAAGAAAAACAACAACACAACTTCAACTTCCTGGAATTCTCATAATTTTTTGTACAACATAACTTTTCATGATATTCCACCCAATATTATTAAACACATTGAATAATACAAATTTAATGTTTCATAATTTTTAGGGCTCATTTTCTATGTCGAGCAAAACGTCAAACACTTGGTATGCATTCTTGCTCCTTTAGGGCAGATTTTAAACCAAGACTTCAAACTATCACCAAGGGTTCATTCCTTGGTATTTTTACACAATTTTCGGATATGTTATACATGTATGAGTTTATTTTACTCTCCAACTTGAATCACTCAATTCCAATAATTATTCCATGATTTATACCATTTTTAGCATAACTAGGTCAAAATACAACATTAAGGCATAACTTAACATTTTTAAGCATACATAACCTTGACCTTGAGTATAATTCATGGAAACATATAATAAACATGTTTTAGTAGAAATATACATCATAATCATTGATTTTATAAATCAAAATGCTTTACGAAAAGATGATGTAAATTTAGGACTTTAAAGTATGCATTTACGATCCTAGCTCCAGTTCTAACTTATGTTCTTAACCCATCCTTGTTCCAACACAATTCATCAATATGGGTATCATTAAAATATATATCCAAATCTAAAATAAAAACATGATAAGTATAGAACTCATCCATGTGACCAACTTTGATAAATATGTAATTACCTTACGAGGATTCATTGATTTATAGAAAAATTTTCAAAGATTTCTTCCTTAACTTTCTTCTCTTTCTCTCTCTTTAGGCAAAACTCTTGTTCATGGATGCATTTTCTGAGAAAAGGGGATGTTTTATGAAGTTTAATTCGGCCAAACCATCACCCCCCCTTCTAACCAATCAAAAAATAGCACATGGTGTGCTAATAAAACAATTGTCACTTAAGGAATGGACATATTTGCCCTTGTTTCGTACTTTCGCTATAACTTCTTGTACGAGCCTCCGTTTAACCCACCGTTTGTTGTGTTATAATTTTAATTCATATATATACAACTTTCATAATTTATATTTTCCCAAAATCATAAACTAATATGCCTAATTTGGGCTTCGAACAGGAAAGTTGTAATTTATCGAAAATGTCAAAACTTTCACATTTGGCAACCAAACATTGCCAATTTCGTATCAACACCCTTATTTACTTTTATAAACATAATCATGCATTAAAAACATAATTTATGATGCATTAATTTCATAACTAATCATATGTTCTAAACATGGTATCCCCGATCATAAGTTCAATTAACCCCTAATGTAAACGACACATATATCACATGAGCATGCATCCCCTAAACATGATAATTAACATGTTTAACACACATAACTAATCTATAACTTATAACTCCTAAGTTATAATTAATCATGTAATTAACCTTCCTAATCATGTTTTAGGGCCTTACAATTCTACCCCTCTTATAAAAATTTCGTCCTCGAAATTTAACACATAAGAAACTTACCAAATAGATGAGGATATTGCTTCTTCATGTTATCCTCCCCTTCCCACGTGGCATACTCCACATTCTAACTTCCCCACATCACCTTAACTAGTGAAATGGTTTTACTACGTAACACTTGCTCCTTTTGATCTACAATAGCAATTGGTTCCTCCACGTAGGTTAGGTCATCTTGAAGCTCTATCGGTTGTGAAGTAAACACATGTGAAGGATCAGACACATACTTACGTAACATGAATATATGAAAAACATCGTGTATTCGGGAAAATTCTAGTGGTAACGCCAATTTATAAGCTACAGCTCCAACCCGTTTCATTATCTCATAAGGGCCAATGTACTTGGGACTTAACTTTCCCTTCTTCCCGAATCTCATAACCCCTCTCCAAGGAGAAACACCTAGGAATACTCGATCACCTTCCTCAAATTTCAATTCTTTCCTTCGGTTGTCTGCATAACTTTTCTGTCTGATTTGCGCCACCTTCAAGTGATTATGGATAAGATTTATCTTTTCAGTAGTCTGCTGTACGATTTCTGGCCCAAGTAGTTTTCGCTCTCCTACTTCAGTCCAACACACTGGAGTTCTGCATTTTCTCCCATACAAAGCTTCATAAGGAGCCATCTTAATACTCGAATGATAGCTATTATTATAAGCAAACTCTATTAGTGGCAAGTGTTCATCCCAACTTCCCTTGAACTCCAATACACAAATTCGTAACATATCTTCGAGTGTCTGGATCGTTCTTTCTGACTGCCCATCAGTCTGAGGGTGAAAAGCAGTACTAAATTTCAATTTAGTCCCCAAAGCTTGTTGTAAACTAGGCCAAAAGTGAGAAGTGAACTTAGGATCTCGATCAGAAATAATAGAAACAGGTGCACCATGCAATCTGATAATCTCCTCCACATATAATTTGGCATATCTATCCATGGAGTAAGTAGTTTTAACAGGAAGAAAATGTGCAGACTTAGTCAACCTATCAACGAAAACCCAAATAGAATCAAACTCTCGTGATGATTTTGGTAAACCTATAACAAAATCTGTAGTAACATGCTCCCATTTCCACTTTGGAATAGGTACGGGATGTAGTAAACCACTTGGCTTCTGATGCTACACCTTCACCTGTTGGCAAACTAGACATCTAGCAACAAAATCTGCAATGTCGTGTTTCATTCCCGGCCACCAATAACATTGTTTCAAATCTCTATACAGTTTCGTACTCCCTGGATGCATAGCATATAAAGAACAATGCGCTTTCTCTAAAATTGTTCTTCTTAAATCAGGCACATTAGGTACACACAAACGGTCTCCGTACATAACAATGTCATCATCCCGAATAGAAAATTCATTTGCTTTACCCTTTTTCATATTATCTCTAACTTTCTCCAATTCTCCATCTCCTGACTGTGCTTATTTTCTCCAGTCTATCAACGTGGGTCTAACATTTAAATGTGCCACTATTCCATAAGACTCATTCAAAGTTAATTCCACCCCCATTAAAGCTAACTCTCTCAGCAGGTCAACTCGAATACAATAAATACAAGATACTATGCCTAGAGATTTTCTACTCAAAGCATCAGCAACAACATTAGCTTTACCCGGATGGTGATGTATCGTGCAATCATAATCTTTTATAAGTTCCATCCACCTTCTTTGCCTCAAGTTCAAGTCTTTTTGTGTAAACAAGTATTTTAAGCTTTGATGGTCAGTAAAAATTTCACAACTAACACCATATAAGTAGTGTCTCCAGATTTTTAATGCAAAAACTACTGCAGCCAACTCAAGATCGTGTGTAGGGTAGTTGCGTTCATGTATCTTTAACTGTCGAGAAGCAAAAGCAATTACCTTTCCATGCTGCATTAACACACAACCGAGTCCTTGATACGAGGCATCACTATAAGTAACTAAACCTTCTGTACCCGTTGGGATAGTCAATATTGGAGCTGATGTCAACTTACCCTTTAAACTTTCAAAGCTTTTATCACAATCGCCACTCCACACAAACTTGTTCTCCTTTCTGGTAAGCTTAGTTAATGGCAATGCAATAGAAGAAAACCCCGGTATAAACCTCCTGTAATAGCCCGCCAATCCCAAAAAGCTACGCACCTTTGTCACACTAGTTGGTCTTTCCCAACTCATTATTGCTTCAACCTTTTGGGGATCTACACAAATACCATCAGCAGAAATAACATGCCCCAAAAATACTACCTTGTCTAGCCAAAATTCACATTTAGAAAATTTAGCATACAACTGCTTCTCTCGCAAGGTCTGTAAAATAATACGCAGGTGGCCTTCATGCTCATCCCTACTGTGAGAATATATCAAAATATCATCGATGAAGACAATAACAAAAGAATCCACATATGGGTGAAATATACTGTTCATCAAATCCATGAATACGGCCGGTGCATTTGTTAACCCAAATGGCATGACAAGAAATTAATAATGTCCATACCTGGAACGAAAAGCAGTTTTAGAAATGTCACAAGCTCTTACTTTCAATTGATGATATCCGGATCTGAGATCAATCTTAGAAAACACTTTGGCTCCTTGCAACTGATCGAACAAGTCATCAATGCGGGGTAGTGGGTATTTATTACGGATAGTCACCTTATTCAATTGACGATAATCGATGCACAGCCTCATGGTTCCATCTTTCTTCTTCACAAACAATACTGGGGCTCCCCACGGTGATACACTAGGCCTTATAAAACCACGATCTAACAAATCTTGCAACTGTATTTTTATCTCCTTTAATTCTGCAGGTGCCATGAGATATGGTGCAATACATATCGGTGCGGTGCCTGGTACCAACTCAATCGCAAATTCTACCTCACGATCTGGTGCTAACCCTGGGAGTTCTTCTGGGAAGATATATGCAAACTCATTAACTACTGGTATATTTGATAGTTTTCCAGCCTCTTGTCGTATGTCCACCACATGGGCAAGATAACCCTCACATCCTTTCCTTAGCAGTTCATAACATTTTGTAGCAGAAATCAAACAAGTTGGAGTGACATTTCGTTCCCCAATAAATTTAAATTTAGGTTCACCCGGTAACTAAAACACTACCTCCTTTTTAAAGAAATCAAAACATACATGATATGAAGCTAACCAATCCATTCCCAGTATTACATCAAAGTCGCGCATATCGAGAGGTAATAAGTCAACTAGTAATTCTTTTTCACCCACTCGCACCACACACTCCCTATATACCCTCTCAATAAAAACCAACCCCCCTACTGGAGTAACAATAGCTAAACCAAAATCTAGTGATGATAATGGTTTATTAAGATGCAACAGATAAAGTAAAGACACAAAAGAATGTGTAGAATCAGGATCTATCAACACATAAGCATCTTTATCACCAATAGGAAGTGTACCTGTCACTACGTTAGGCATAGCTTGTGCATCTTGTTACGTCAGTGCAAACACTCTTCCTTGGCCTTGGTTTTGAGACACGCCTCCTCTACCTCCCCTGTGTACTTTTGGTGTAGAAATCCTATCTCCTACTGTCACACTCCCAACTGAAGTTGTAGCTCCCATCGCTGGACAATTCTTTCGTAAGTGCCCCGGTTGATGACAATGGAAACATAAAGGTGTCGTCTCAGCTATTGTACACTCCTGAGACATGTACCCTTGACCAGCACATCTATAACAAAATATGGCCCTCGATCCCATCACAGATGCATTTTCTGATCGATTCATCCCAGTCCTTCCACCTCGAGCTTGAAATCTTCCACGTGCATTTCTATTATTTTTAAACTCTTGGCCCTTAGGCACTCCTCGTGCTACACTCTGAGTTGAGGTTCCCGACTCCCATCCATATGATCTTATACTATCATGTCTAGCTTTCTTTGAGTGTTCAACTTGCATTTCTCTTATTGACTTTTCTGACACCATGGCCCTATCCACCAAGTCCACATAATCTATGATCTTCATATTAGCAACAATGCTTTTTATCTCTACATTCAGCCCGGTTTGAAACCGATCACATTTACTTTCTTCCGTCCTCACCAAGTCAGGTGCAAATCTTGATAAGGATATAAATAAAGCTTCATACTCTGCCACTGTTCGGTTCCCTTGTTTCAACGTGATAAATTATTCCTCTCTCTTTCCTATAAAGCCTTGGGAAATACTTTTCAAAGAACACCTTCACAAACCTCTCCCATGTAATTAGTGGAGGATTTGCTGGCACTACTCCCCCAATCATAGTAAGTAACCTCTCTGTAGCATCCCACCATAACTTTGCACCATTCTCCAATCTAAAGGTTGCTAACAAAACCTTTTGTTCATCTCGTACTTCCATCACCTTGAATATTGTTTCCATCTTTCTAATCCACCCCTCTGCCACTAACGGATCAATAGTCCCAGTAAATGCTGGCGGATTTAACTTCATGAACCTCTCATGAAATTTGTCCATATCCCCAACATGTTCTCCACCTATTGCTTGTTCCATAAGTTGTGCCACAACACGTAATATTCTTCCCACGTCATCAAAAGGTTGTTGTAGCACCTATGGTTCCTCCACTTGAACATGTCTATGTCCTTGCTGACTATTAAGAACATAAGATGCCTCACCCTCTGATCCATCATGCGGCTCGCGTGGATCCATCACTCACTACAATATAATTAACTTAAACAAAATACAATAGTAGCAGTTTAATATTAACATTGTTAGTCAAAATCCAAACACATAGAAAACTCGCGTTCTAGTGTCCACTGCCAATCTAGACCCTCACACCCTGTCCAGAACCTAATAACCACGCTCTGATACCAAGTTATTGCGCCCCAAATTAATTAAGTTAAACTCATCCTTTTTAATTAGAGATAAATTGCCTTAAACAATGCTTTAATTTAAATCTCTGAGGAAAATAGCATAAGATTATTTTTTTTCCAAAGGTATGTGTAGATGAAAACATAACTGCCTTTACTTATAACTTATAAGTACTACATAACTTTACATAACCAAGATCCTTAGTTTAATAATTACACAAAAGGAATCTTGATATTCAAACCATACTAAATATCCGTCACTCCCCCGTTTCAAGGTCCTAACATGGCAGTGAACTCCAAATTATAAGCATACCTGAAACAAAACATTATAGGAGTGTAAGCTATAAAGGCTTAGTGAATGACCACATACCACACATATAACCAATCTTAATAACCATTTTTATTTTGTTCTAATGCTATAACCCAACAGGAATTGTGAAACTCTCGCAAGCCTGGACCCGCCACAGTCCAATTAACCCACCACAGTAATTAGGGACCACCACATCCCTTTATTAGGCCCGAGTACACAAACCTTTAAGTTGGATTAACAGGAACACCACATCCCGTAGGACCCACCACAGTCCTTAACATTAGATAAAGGACTCACAAGTACATATCATCATATAACATCGCTTAACATTTTTAATCATATGCATATGTTTCATAAATACAACATTACTCCCATAAACATTTTCACACATGTGTTTAACAACACATTCCCATATGAAATTATAAGCATTTATATTTCATAAGGAAGGTCACTCACCTTGGGTTTAGTGCTAAGATTGATACCAACTACTTCCTTGGTATGGTAGTATTAGCTGCTTCCCTACCTAACAAGTCAATGTCGTTAGTATTTGAATACACCGATTAACATCAAACCCAGTAACACGTCACATAATTTGTTCAATCAGAAATAACTAAGGAGGAATTACATATGACACTTCACATTTATATAACACCCAATTAATTAGGGTTCTAACACAATTTACAGAATTAAATTACGAATTTGCTAGACAAAGTTATGCCCATTTTATTACAGCCTTTTCCAAATCGTTTCTCAAGAAAAACAACAACACAACAACACAACTTCAACTTCCTGGAATTCTCATAATTTTGTGTACAACATAACTTTTCATGATATTCCACCAAATATCAGTAAACACATTGAATAATAAAAATTTAATGTTTCATAATTTTTAGGGCTCATTTTCTATGTCGAGCAAAACGTCAAACACTTGGTATGCATTCTTGCTCTTTTAGGGCAGATTTTAAACCAAGACTTCAAACTATCACCAAGGGTTCATTCCTTGGTATTTTTACACAATTTTCGGATATGTTATACATGTATGAGTGTATTTTACTCTCCAACTTGAATCACTCAATTCCAATAATTATTCCATGATTTATACCATTTTTAGCACAACTAGGTCAAAATACAACATTAAGGCATAACTTAACATTTTTAAGCATACATAACCTTGACCTCGAGTATAATTCATGGAAACATGTAATAAACATGTTTTAGTAGAAATATACATCATAATCATGGATTTTCTAAATCAAAATACTTTACGAAAAGATGATGTAAATTTAGGACTTTAAAGTATGCATTTACGATCCTAGCTCCAGTTCTAACTTATGTTCTTAACCCATCCTTGTTCCAACACAATTCATCAATATGGGTATCATTAAAATATATATCCAAATCAAAAATAAAAACATGATAAGTATAGAACTCATCCATGTGACCAACTTTGATAAATATGTAATTACCTTATGAGGATTCCTTGATTTATAGAAAAAATTTTAAAGATTTCTTCCTTAACTTTCTTCTCTTTCTCTCTCTTTAGGCAAAAATCTTGTTCATGGCTGCATTTGCTGAACAAAGGGGATGTTTTATGACGTTTAAGTCGGCCAAACCATCACCCCCCTTCTAACCAATCAAAAAATAGCACATGGTGTGCTAATAAGACAATTCTCACTTAAGGAATGGACATATTTGCCCTTGTTTCGTACTTTCGCTATAACTTCTTGTACGAGCCTTCGTTTAACCCACCGTTTGTTGTGTTATAATATTAATTCATATATCTACAACTTTCATAATTTATATTTTCCCAAAATCATAAACTAATACGCCTAATTTGGGCTTCGAACAGGAAAGTAGCAATTTACCGAAAATCTCAAAACTTTCACATTTGGCAACCAAACATTGCCAATTTCGTATCAACGCCCTTATTTACTTTTATAAACATAATCATTCATTAAAAACATAATTTGTGATGCATTAATTGCATAACTAATCATATGTTCTAAACATGGTATCCCCGATCATAAGTTCAATTAACCCCTAATGTAAACGACACATATATCACATGAGCATGCATCCCCTAAACATAATAATTAACATGTTTAACAAACATAACTAATCTTTAACTTATTACTCCTAAGTTATAATTAATCATGTAATTAACCTTCCTAATCATGTTTTAGGGCCTTACATTTAATGTCTACCCAGTTTGGAATATTGTAGAATTTTCTAAACTCAGTTATCGACCTATTGCATATTTGGTCATCAAAAATAAAAAAGTAGCAGTAAGAAGAACTTACGAAGTAAGAGTCAGCTTAAGACAATTCAAAGTTGCAAGCAGGGAAGATGAGAAGATAAGGAAG
Organism: Sambucus nigra; assembly: GCA_949130495.1. Taxonomy (NCBI): domain Eukaryota; kingdom Viridiplantae; phylum Streptophyta; class Magnoliopsida; order Dipsacales; family Adoxaceae; genus Sambucus; species Sambucus nigra. The sequence continues at coordinate 301,803,739 of OX422217.1, read as the reverse complement.
AATCTTGAAGATGGAAGACGGGACCTAGATGTGAAAAAGCAACAGTGAGAGGTTGGAAAAATCTAGAGAACGCGAAGAAATTTGAAGCGATGTCAGAGAATGACCTCTCCAAGTTGTTTTGAACCTTGTTAATCATTACACACAGAAAATGAAGCAATTTGCCTCCTAAATCGACTAGAGAAAGGCGATTTAATCCCAAGATGTCATGCGATTCACAGAAATGCCACTAGGACTTTTATTTAAAATTATTGAGCCTAAATTATCACCAAAAAATTTTAGGGGTAATTATGGGTACCTCGATTAAACATTTCGGCCCAAATAAGTAGGACGCTTTTGTCCGGCACAAATTTTGTAGGCCACACGCATAACTAATTCAGTTATGACCCATTCAACCCCTAAATTCTCTCACGAGATATTCTAGGAGTTATGGTCTAACTTGGATGATTCCAACACCCCCACTCTCCGAGAAACATCATGTATATATTAAACCCTCAGCCCGGGGCAAAGGGCACGCAATATTTAAACACTCCCGCACAGTAAAGAGAAATAAAATACTAAGAGCACCACCGTGGGCATAGGATTTCTTTCCGAACAACGTATATCTTGTGTTGTGTGTCATTGCAATCCTTCCAAGTTCTTTATTTATTCTGGTGATAACCTTTGTTATTATTTTGTGTTGAGTTTAATTATCACCAGAAGGATTGATAGGGATAACCTCTATAGTGAGTAGTATGGATCCCATCACCTTTCGATGACTATTGTAATAGCCACCCAATGCGGAGGACTTAGGAGTAAGGTCACTTACTATCAACCCCAATAAATTGAAGGTTATTAATGGAAAAATATTGAGTGTTCATCCATTTTTTATGAGTGAGAGAGACTATCATCACCATCACTTCAATGGATATGTTGAGGGCATAGTTTTGATATGGGATAATCTTGGAAATTTCTTCTTCGGAGAAGGAAAGGAGCCTAATGGTGGTCAAGGACCCAACCATGTATACGAATTCTTCTAGAGTGATGGAAGGAGGGACTGTAGGACCAGTAAGGAACTTTATCAGAGCATTTTAGTTCAATTGGGAAGATATGAAGAGCCCCCACAATTTGATGTTGGCTTGAGACTTATTGAGTTTGTCGAGGATCTTGCTTTCCCCAATGGACATTTCCATCATGGGAAGTTTTTCTCCAACTCCCTTTTCCCTATCTATTCTTGATGGATAAGAATTTAATCTTGCTAGTATCTCCCTAATCTGGTCATATGGTTTACGAAAGAGGGGAAGAACAAGAACCTTTTTCTTCATCCATTTCTTGTTGTACGGATACTTTAATAATTTCCCCCCGAAGGTCCTCAAATTATATCATCCCACACATGTTGATTACTAGACTACCCTTTTCTCGACTCAATTCATTATTAAAGTTGTCACATCTAATGGTGATGATGTTATCCGACCAAGAGAAGTTAATGAATTACACAACCTCAATGGCTTCTTTATATAGATATTCCCACAAAAAGGAGAGTTTTGATAGTGAAGGGACCAACCTCCCTTGAATCTTTAAGGAATTGAGTAGATTAGATTTTGCCATTCTGTTGGAACATGTCTCCCATTATTTGCACTAAATCATTAAAAATGATTTCATCAATGGGTACCACCAAATTATCTAACTCTCAATCCCACTTTCGATCTTCCATGAATACGATGCTGAAATTCTGACAGTTTATCGTCATTTCAGAGGGAAATTTTAGCCCAAAATCCCAGAGTTGGTTCAAAAAAACTGCCAACTCCATATCTTTTCCTTCAGATTGGGTACGAGTGGTAATAAAAGACCTCATGATGAGTGACATAGCTCGATTGGCAAAGAAGGTAGGGTGTAGGAGAAAATATGGGCAAACTTTGAGATATTTAGATGAAAATACGGGTATGATGCGTGCTTTACTATGCACAATTCGGGTATATGGGTCGAGTTTTGAGTTATTTTCTAGGATAAAGGCACTGGTATGGGTTGGAAGTGGGTTGTTAATAGTGTTCGATTTATGATTGGATGGTGGGACTATCACACCTCGGTCAATTAGACATTGGATTACATTCTGGATATGCAAGCAGTGATTAGTACTATGGCCAACAAACTAGTAGAAATCATAGTGGCCATCATTTTTGAAGTTTTTGGAAGTGGGTTTCATAATGAACAACGGTTCACAGGTTTGATTAAATTTAGGCTTAGTATGTCTTAGTAGACTTTAAAGAGGGAAGCATGGATCTCAATGTATTATTTTTTGGCATGATTCGGAGATATGATTGATGTTTGAGATTTTTGCATTGGAAGGCTTCTCATACTTTCTTTCGCTTAACTTATGTATTGGTAACACTTTCTTTAATTTCCCAACTTATTTCTCAAAGGGCTTGGAAGAGTGGGTAATAATGTCCTCCAATAGTTTATATGATATGGGCAGGAAATTCTCATTCACTACACTAACTTGTTGTTCTTTGGAGGGATAGTTGGTCATGATATCTTCCATTTCTCTCCACCTTGATATGAAGATAATGAATGTTTCTTCAGGGTTCTTCTTTAGAAAATCTATATCATGACATTTAACCTCTAGTTCTTCTTTATATTAAAATAGTGACATGAATTCTCGAGCAATATCTTCCCAACTATGGATTCTGTATTCCTCGAGGGATAGGAACCAATTGAGAGAGTGGTCCTTCAAATCTTGTTGGAACAACTGGGCCATTATCTCTTTAGAGGCCCCAAGGAGTGTAAGGACATAAATTTCCAATTGAGTCCCTATATTGTTTTGACTTAGTTCTATGAACAAAATTATGTTTGTAATAGGTCATAGGGAGATGTTTATTTGTGTCACGATCCCACTTAGTCTACGACGTATTGAAGAAATTGAAGACGTTGTGGAAAAGCTTGAAAGAATAAATCATGTCGACGTTTAATTGGTGCAAGTTTAATTATCTTCAAAGTTAATTGGATTCCGAGATCACTCAGGTATGAATGCATATAATTAATGGTGCTCGAAATTCTTTTTATAAACGACAAGGATGTAATTTTTATAAAGAAAAATGTTTTAAAAATGTTTTATACTATTTTAAAATGTTTACACTACGTTTTAATTCTGATAAGTTTGAATAGGAGCTTGACTTATTTGGTTCTCTCATGGAAGAAACGTTTTGAACAAAAAAGTCAAAAATTCAACTATATCGCTCGAACGACATCAGATCTCATTCGAACGAGATGATGATGTCGCACGAATTACTTGCATTGTCATTCGAATGACACAGTTATCGAGGGGGCATTTTAAAGTATGGTTTAACTAGAGTTTCGTAAGTGTGCATTCTGGAAAATAGTTTTACGAACCAGATCCTTGTTTGCACATGTTTTCTAAGGTTTAAAAGTCTTAAACACATCCTTAGAGTTTGTAAATATCCGAGTTATCATTCTTATATGTTTACGTGATCTTGCTGCACCAAATTTCTTTGTTTTATCATTAAACACAAAGGGTTTTGTGGTGAAGAAAAGAGAAGAACTTCTTATTCGACATCGTAGACGTATCAATCCATTCCGTGGACACCGAGACATACATGGATGCGTGTGTTGTGGACAAGTATCGTGGAAGACAAAAATTTTGCGTGGGCACTATTGAAGAACAGTTGAAGATCAAAAGGAGCGTTAAGACCCATGGGGATGGATTCTTAGTGTAAGACTAAGTTTTCGTCGTAAAACCATTGTTCATAGTGATTGTCTAGCTTGGGCCGTCTGTGGTTGTTTTCCCGTTTTTTGGTTTTTTCCTCGTACATTCGGCATTGTGAGTATTCTTTACTTTATTTTTCTTGCTTTAATCACTAAATGCATGTTTAGGATTAATCAAGATAAAATTGGTTTAAAGTAAGAATTAACTTTTCACAACTTGGTTTGGTGCATTATTAAAAGTTGGATAATTTTTCTCAGAAAAAATTGGTTTTGTTTGAAACACACATATTGGGCACTCTTCAAATTGGTATCAGAGCTAGAAAACATAATTTGTTTATTTTGTGATCCCGTGTGTTTGTTTCTCTCTCCCGTGTTTCTTTTCTCTCGATGGATTCTCTAAGCTTTGACGATTTACATCGTTTGAAATTAAAGTTTGCAAAACGTATAGAATTTTTGGAGAAAGAAAATTATGGTTTCAAAAATAGGATTGAATATTTGCAAAATTTTCAAATTCAAAAAGATATTTGTCGTGAGCACTTTAGTTCCTTGTTTAAAGATTTTAATATATTAAAAATGGGCAAAAGGAGAGTGATGATAGAGTCCTCATTTTATAAAAAGAGTTAGAGGATTTAAAAAATTCTAGAGTTTGTGCCGTTGAGGAAAATAATTCGAATAATGATTTTGTGGCACGAGAAAAGGCTCTTAGGGATATGTTTGCTCACATTAAGGGGGAGCGAGATAAACTTCTAGGGTTAATTGAAAATTTAAAGAAGGAGTCCCGAATGATTGAGGAGTCTAATCGTTTGCTTGTGTCGAAAGTTTTGAAGTTAAAAAAAAAATTAAATGACTCGTGTAGTGATGGTAGCGGCTTATCTTGTTCTAGTGGTTTGATTGTAAAAGCCAAAACCATAGTTTGTTTTAGAGCGTTAAAAGGTCAACCTAAAGGTATCATTCCTCGTCGTGTTTTAACATGTTTGCATTGTGGTAGGAAAGGTCACCTTAAGAGTTTTTGTTTTGATCTTAGAAAAGACCCTAGGAATATTAAACGTAGTGTACCATTGGTTCCCAAAACTCGTTTTGTTAGGTATACACCTGTTTGGGTTAGGAAATCCATTTTGGAGATACTAAATGCTTCGTTGGTTGATTCTCATGCATGCACACGATTCATATCTTTCTATTTCTTATGGATAGTATCTTGCATGTTTTGTCATACACTAGCCCTTGCATCCTGATTTATTATTTGCTAGTGATATGACATGTTTATCCCTTTGTATTTTATTTTTCACTTGTTTGAGTCTTATTTTAAAAATAAAAAAAGATTTTGTTTTTGAAAAATGTTTTGAAAAATCGAAAATAGTTTTGTTTTCTTATTGTTTTTTGTTTTTGAGTTTACATGTTTGATGTGGCATATTGGTGTTCTTGGACCCCCTCGCCCATTGTTTCATATCCATGTGGCTAGGACATTTGGTCATTATTCTCGATGCTTAGAATGATCATAACCATTGTTTATATGGGGTTGTTTCAAAGTTCATATGCATTTTTATTCGACTTTGTATATATGCCAACATTTCACACATCCACGAGTTTATATGGATGTTTGACTTCAATTGCATATTTGAATTTAGTGAGGCGTTCTTATCTCAATCTTGTCATCTATGTGTAAGTAGACTTAAGGAGAAGTGTGCATGTAAGAACCATTTACCATGAGGATTTAAATTAGTAAAAATGATGAGTGATTCACGGGAAAGGGCTGTGAGAGTTCAAAATTGACTCATCGTGAAAACCACCTTTTAAAAGAGCCCAAAAGAAAATGCAATATGCTATGAAAAGGGTAAAATTAGTTTAGTTCATTCCAAAGAAAATATGATATTATTAAGGAAGTTTGGATGGATTAAAAATTTAAACGGTTTTGCACAACTAATCCTAATGTTGAAACATTGCAATTTGATGCTATTGTTTGTAGAATCGTCAAAAGTCAGGATTTGTGTTCATGTTGTATGTTTAGTTCATTAAGCTCACACTTTTATTTTCATATGGCTATAATAAAGTTTGATGATTTATCGCTATCAATTAGAGATTCTTGATCATTTCGATGTGTTGGAATTGTGACTCATTTGTTTTAGTTTCACTCCTATATATTCCATATCCATGTTTCAACACATTGATACTATGTTTGCATGTAACTCACATTTTTAGTTTTTATGGGCTTTTGCGTTTTGTGTTAAAAGCCTGTTGTTTTAACACTGTTTTTCTTTTGTCAGGATCTTCCTGAAAGTTTTTTGTGGAAATTTTTTCACTGGGCAAGAATATAACATATTTGTGGGAAACTGTGCAAATTTTGTAGGTCACGAGAAGTCATTCAAACGACATACCATGCCGCGCGAACGACCTCTTACTTCGTTCAAACGACTTCGGATTTCATTTGAGAGAAGTCCTATCTCGTTCGAACGACGGGCTGAATTAGCCCTTCTGATTTGTTTACAGTCCTCAAGGTTAAATTGGTATTTTTTTTGGTACTGCTGGAAGTTTTTTATGGACTGACTAGTTTATATGCAGGTTTTATTGATTCAAAATTGGATTTTTTGCATATAGTCCATTTATCACACCTGATTAGATTGCTGCATTTTTGTGTGATTCCTTGATTTACTAGCTACTGATTTGTCATTACAGGATCATATTTAGCTGGTTATTTCATGATTATCTAGTGATTTCAATTCTCAATTTGGTATCATATTGATTCATATTGGTTTATATTCTCATGCTAGATATTTCATAATTGGTTTATCTTTTCACCGGATTGTCTATTCGGAAAAAAAAGGGGAGAGATATATGGGATGTAGGGGAAGATTTGTTGAGTGTTTTTATTGATATCTTGATTTACATATTGTTTGATTATAATTATTCCTAAGTGATATCAAATAATTTCTAACATGTTTAAAATGATTTGTTCTTGTTGGAACTATATTTTGGTATCATTTGTTCCTCCATACTTCTATTGGTATTTGTTTACCTGTTTCATGTGTGTAGTTACGCTACAGTGATTCGAGATTTCAAGTCTACATCACATTTAGATAGTTTATGCTCACTGGTGTTACATATTCTAGTCCGTGTCCTGTATTTTAAATTTTGGGTCTATGGGATGGGATTTAGGCATCATACGACTTGATGGCCTGATTATCCATTTCACAGGTTTTGTTTTATCCCAGAATAGTCAAAGGGGGGGATTTGTAAGGACATAAATTTCCAATTGAGTCCCTGTATTGTTTTGACTTAATTTTGTGAACAAAACTGTGTTTGTAATATGTCATAGGGAGATGTTTATTTGTGTCACGATCCCACTTGGTATATGACATATTGAAAAAATTGAAGACGTTACGGCAAAGCTTCAAAGAATAAATCATGATGATGTTTAATTGGTGCAAGTTCAATTGTCTGCAAAGTTAATTGCATTCTGAGATCACTCAGGTATGAATGCATATAATTAATAATGCTCGAAATTATTTTTATAAAAGATAAGGATGCAATTTTTATAAAGAAAAATGTTTTTAAAATTTTTTATAGTGTTTTAAAAGTTTACACTATGTTTTTATTTTAATAAGTTCGAATAGGAGTTTGACTTATTTGGATCTCTCGTGGAAGTGACGTTTTTAACAAAAAGTCAAAACGTCAATTATATCGATCGAATGACATCAGATCTCGTTCGAACGAGATGTTGTTGTCGCGCGAACGATTTGCATTGTTGTTCGAACGATAGAGTTTTTTAGGTGGAATTTTGTTGTTATTTAAAGCGTGGTTTTATCTTAGTTTCATAAGTGTGCAATATGGATAACATTTTTACGAACTAGAACCTTGTTTGCACATGTTTTGTATGGTTTAAAAGTCTTAAACACATCCTTAGAGTTTGCAAATATCCGAGTTATCATTCTTATACATTTACATGATCTTGCTGCACCAAAGTTGTTTGTTGTATCATTGAACACAAAGGGTTTTACAGTAAAGAAAAGAGAAGGACTTCTAGTTCGACATTTTAGACATATCAAGACAATCGGTGGACACCTAGACATACGTGGATGCATTTGTTGTGGACATGTATCGTGGAAGAAGGAATTTTCGTGTGGGCACTATTGAAGAACGGTTGAAGATCAGAAGGAGTGTCAAGACCCATGGAGAACGAGTCTTAATGTAAGGATAATCTGTCTTTGTAAAACCATTATTCATAGTGATTGTCTGGCTTGGGCCGTCCGAGGTTGTGTTCCCGTTTTAGGTTTTTTCCTCGTACATCCGGCGTTGTGAGTATTGTTTACTTTATTTTACTTTCTTTAATCACTAGATGCATGCTTAGGACTAATCAAGATAAAATTTGTTTAAAGTAATAATTGGGTATTCACAACTTGGTTTGGTGCATAATTAAAAGTTAGATAATTTTTCTGAGAAAAAAATGGTTTTGTTTGAAACACACATATTGGGCACTCTTCAAGGAGAGTTGGGGCTTGGTGATTGTTGCAAAGGTGAATAATTAGGGGGCCTTTGCCCTCGAACTTCTTGATGGATGTAAACTTAAATTTCTCCAGCAATCTTTCTTTAAGGTTAGGAGACACGTGAGTGTGGTACATATAGTTACGAGATATCTTAACTTGGTCAAACTTATCCGTCAACAACTTGAGGTCTTCCTTGAGATTGTTCAATTTTTCCTCCTCGGGATTAATGAGTAGTAGTAGGTTAGCCCCTGGATGGGCAAGGTTTAGCATAGGTAGATAAGTTGGTGGTGGACCATCGGTGGTTGGGGCTAGGGTAACATGATGATATTCTTTCTGGACCCAAGCAGGCTTAGGAGCGGGTGTACCCATAGCACGACGAAAGAGAACCTCACGTTCTTTGAGATCTGGGATTTGGTTTTTCTTCATCTTATGGACCTTAGTTTGAAGGTTGTCAATCTTGGCATTGATCTAGACCCGGACTGAAATCAGATTAGGTCTAGGAGGTAGTTATAGGGGAATTAATAGAGCCCTAGGGCGATTTGATGAATGACTGAAACCAATAGGGAGCCAGACTAAGAATTGGGTGTGCGATTGACCTGAGAAGGAAAATGATTGGAATTTATTTTTGAAAAGGGGAAAAATTAATTGTTTGAAAAAGAGGGAAAATGTTTTTGACATTTTTGCTAAAAAGGAGGAAAATATATTTTTTTGTGTTTTGATGAAAAGGATGAAAAGCATTTTTTGTATTTTGATAAAAAGGAAGAAAAATGTTTTTGACATTATGGTAAAAATGAGGACAAATATTTTTTGTACTTTTGATGCAAAGGAGGAAAAATGTTTTTGGTATTTTGATTTTTTGAGAAAAGAGAGGAGAAGAAAAAAGTCTTAGCATGATTTTTTTGGTATTATGTTTTGATTTGTATTAGGTTTGCCAAAATGCAAAAGAAATGTCGGACATGACTCGAGCCTAGGAAAATTGGGTTTGAAAAATAGGTAAGATAGGGCTTTACATGTTTCCAGCCTTATGGACAGTGTCCTTTTTCGAAAAAAAGATGAAATCACATGAAAACTTGGGCGGCACGCCTACCCGACATTTCACCAAACTTTCGTGTGGTAACCGTCAGGCTAAATATGAGTTCCCTAGGTCTGATGCTTATATGAGGTTTATATAGTTGACTGGTTAGTGGAAATGATTCCCCTTTGGCATGACTTCAACAATATACTTCTCGCTTTTTAGGTCAATCGGTGCGTCTGGATAAGCCATTTGATATACTAGGAGTGTACGTGAATTGCCTCATTAACTCGTGGGGACAGTACGTGTGAGAGAGAATTCGATATACTT